>CM046031.1:58132615-58145115 GCA_025215565.1 Flaveria ramosissima | reverse complement strand
AGTCCGTGAAAGGTCCGTCAATGATCTTATAGCTATGATTTTCAACCAGTAATTCATATGCACCACATTATCTCACAGAATTCCTTTTCTATGTTCGTTCAGTAATAAATTGAACATCTTCACAAACGGATCACAAATGCAAACAAATATAAGCATACACAAACGCATATGCTATTTTGATAAATAAAAATTACATTCTTAATTCCAAACATAAAAAAATAATCACATTAAATTTATATTAAGTTAAACAGTTGTCGCAATAATCATAAATATAATCATATCAAAACCAAAGCATAAGTTAGACGCAATAATCATAAACATATTATCCCAAAACACTATTTCAAAAATCTAAGTTTCAATTGACTAAGAGGTTGTTTGGCAATATCTGAATGATTAAGTGGTGAACCAATAAGAGATCTGAACCATTAAGTGCTGAACCATTAAGAGGTCTGAACCACTAAGAGCTAGTATATCGCTTAACTATTCAAAGACAAATGTCTGACTAATTCAGATAAGATGTCTTAATCATTCAGCATTAGACCTCTTAACCATTCAGCATTAGTATAATGCTTAACCATTCAGAAGCAAATGTCTGAACCATTCAGACATTTGCTCGCCAAAACAAACAGTCTGAACCATTCAGACATCTGAACCATTAAGAGGCAGATTAAGAGGCTGTCAAACAGCCCCTAAGATTTTAGTGTAAGGTTTTTAGTTTAAATGTTAGTGCAATAAACTAAACACAAAAAATTAAAAAATATAAAAAAATCTTTAATCAACAAACATAAATAAGCAAACATGAAAGAATGTAAATGAACGCCATATTACCAAATATTCACGGACATATTCATTCAACACGACCTATATTTGTATCAGTTCTTTTAATTAATCAAATAAAATTACTACTAATACATATTCATTTATTTATTAAACAAATAAACATAAATAAACTTCCAACATTTATATACCTAACCACAATTTAAAAGAAAATTTGATTCCTTCCTTTTTTATTCTCTTAGATGAAAATAACTTGGTTGAAACCTATTAAAGAGGTTCACAAAATAAAGAAGGTATACAAAAGAACCTGTGTTTCTCTGGCATGATATGCATATATGGTAAAGAAATGGGACCCATGTGGGGACAGATTTTCTAGTGCTGATCTGTCTTCTTCTTCTTCTTCATCTCTCTCCAATTTAAATAAATTTGTTGTTAAATTCCTGTTTGAAATGTGTCAGTCCAATTTCTCTTCATCTGAATCTCCCTCTGCCCATGTTATCTACTGTCAATCATCAACCAACACTGCCTTATTAAATACACACACCAAAAGTAGCTTCACTTTCTTCACATTATCACATAATTTTTTGGTCAAATTTCCAGATGTGGTCCTATTTTTATGCAATCCAATTCAATAAAATAATAATAACAATGGCATATTCTCCTAAAATTGTCTCTGTGAAATCTTTAAACATATTATATTTCTGTGTAGCATTGTGGATAAATAAATTAATGGAATTTAAAGATTTTTTTATTTTATTATATTTTGGATACATTCAGAAAAAAAAATGAAAACTTGAGTAAAAGATACTAGGTCATGTTTCAGGTTGTGCTAGATGTATTTTATCATTTATTTTTACTTGTTGCATGAAACTCTTAAGTTGTCACAGCAATATAATTCTAATGGTCTCTTTGTCTAGTAGAATGTGATGTTTATCATCAAACTGATGCGAGTTCAAATCCCACAAAATAAGCAACAGGTGAATTATAAAAATTGATTTTACAAGGATGTATGTGTTTTCTGCTCAAAATAAAATAGAATCCTGTCATTTTAATATATTTTCATATTAAAAGACAAAATTAATTCTTTCAATTTGATATTTTCAAAAGGATTAAGGGAGCCTCTCCTATTTCATAATCTTTAGTTCATGAATGTATTGGCCATTTGAGATTTTAGTCAAAGTTTGACCAAAAGATTTGTTTTAAGGATGATTACAAATTACAAAATAGTCCTCCAAATCCTTCAAATTTTCACAATTGCCCCTTGTAGAAACATCCACATACAGTATATGCCCATGTCAACATGTATATGACTGTAAATAACTGACTGAAACACCAAGAAGAAATTCAATACCTTTTGTCTGCAGCATATGGCTTCAATGTGAGTTAAAGCATCTTCAGTGGTACCATCTCCAACCCTCTGTTCATAAAAACTGCATCTGCAAAAACCTTTTAAATCGCGCAACGTATGTTCACAGCGCCTTAAAACAAGTTAGCATGAAAAAAAAGACGCAAAAATCCAAATAAAACAGTCCTTTTTCAAGAGATAGCTAGTGTTTTGGGACCATTCACAGTTTCATATAGGCAGATTACACAAGACTTATCAGTTATCACCACAAATTTGAATCTTGATGTCATTAGCTAGTGTTAGATAAGGGACCACTCTACAAATCTGCAAACAACATGCCAACAAACAAAATTTAATGGTCAAAAATGTGTAGAACTTAATGACAACATGTTTATGTGGGGCATTTTAGATTAAAGAAGCTTTGCATATGGCTTTTTATTCATGTAGGACACAAAGATATATGATAAATGTAACAAAGATCCATTTAGCCCCCTCAAGAGCACCATATAAGCACCCCACACATCAACTCAAGATTCATGAAGGAAAAAAGGATACTTTCACACCTCATTTTGATACCAGATTCAACAGCATAACTACCCTATTATGGGAATTGTTTCTTATCTGTACACAACAACATGTGATGATATGAAGATGTGAAACATATGATTAAGGATTAACTGAGGGAACGTGAATGGGAAGACGGTATGTTTCGTTTGTGACAACAAATGAAGTGAAAGGGTAGTACTATGACCCACTATGAACTTACAGATAAAGGATAAGAACATGGTTTCTTATGAGAATTTAACTCGTGTTTAATTGTTATGCTATAACGAAATCAATGAAGGCGTCTGATTACCAATCAAGCACATAAATAATTGAATATAATGCTAAAAACTGAAAACATAAAGATTAAATGATCAGTGAAGGTTATGTAAGTCGCAACAGGTTTAGCATATGTGATATGTGAATGCATACAACTTGTGATATAAACTTGTCATCTTACAAAGGATTGGTCATTTATTAATCACTAATACCATAATTAAGCTAATGCAGATTTTGCTTAAACTTATTCAGGACCATCATATAATTAGTATAATGTGTGACAATGATCCCACTTATTGACATATTATAGGCATATTCTTCTTGCAACCACCAAAGATGCATCCAGGTCAATAATTTACATCTCCATAAGATTATAAAATGCATTAACATCAACATCATGATCCATGAGAGAATCTAAATATCAAACTATATGCAGCATAACATCCAACAACTTAACAAGTATTAATAAAAAGGTAGGCCTTGAGAACCCGTAATGTATGCAACTACTAATATTAAAATTGGAAAATGTTGAACATCACAAAGCTAGTGTCTGCAACTAGTCATGGGTTTAATGGTTTATTATAGAATGTGTCTAGCTTTCATTTTTAGAAACAATTAAATTCAACCAAAAGTGTTTATTAATCGTTCATGTTCTTTATTTTTAATGGTTTGGCTCAGTTCTAAGAATAAGTTAAATTGACAATTTTAGCCATAAGGGTCGCTCTTAAAAAGAACAGACAAGGTTGCTGATTTGTGACCTTTAAGTCATAGGTTCAACCGTAAAAAACAACATACTGTATCGGATCGCTTCGCCCTCCCTTGTAAGTCGAGCACCGGGTACGCGCATTCTCTTAGCCACAAAAATTGAGGTTTTAAACATACACATTTAACTAGTGAAGTTGCAAATCAATCATAATTGAAAAATAGTAGGATCAACAAAAGTATAAGATCTTCGTTACTTACAATTATAAGAGATTCAATGAATCAAAATTACTTTCAACTACAAAACAATAAGATCACTGCAAACGTTTGATTAAGATTTAAGGTGTAACAAACACTATTCAATCAAGGAAACAATGGAATATTGAAATCTCATGTGAATGGTATACAACACAAAAACATAACAATAACAATGATTACTATGACAGTTTCCTCGAGATTAAGAACACCCAATCCAGCATCAGCAGCAACATCAAACACTAAATGCGGTCCAAGTAAGACCCTAGAAACCTACGTAGCAGAAGTCCAAGCTACAACGATCAAATTCAAACGATTAGTCTTTTTGTAAGATGGTAAAAGACTGAATTGATATTATTGAATCGTTAGGTTACAATTTATAAAGATCGTAAGAAACCCTAAAACCTAACTGTAACCACGAGCTCATATAATAAACCTAATATCTAATACTTTCTGGTTAAGTTCTTTGGTTTAACGTTAGAGCCGAACTTGGAGTGATGGCTTTAAGAGCCAGCCAAAAACAACAAGTACATTAGCCCGGTTGAATGTTAGCTGGATTTGTTTATAACACGATTAAACTTATGCAAACAGAAAAAATACATTGGATAATTTTAATTTTTTTTATAAATAACTAAATTTACGAGGATAAGACTCCATCATTGGTCATTCTTGGCCTGTAAATCATATAAAAGGAATTATAGACGACAAAATAATAGTAGCTAAACAAGTTGATTGGGATATGTGATTTTAGTCTGAACCATTTTGGGCTTTAAGTATAGGTCCATAAATATCATTCTGGCCCGAGTAAACTTTTCAAGCTCAATATTTCGATAAAACTTGATCTGTGAGTCTATGACACTATGACCGTCCTTTACCTATGAGTAGAGATGGACATAAAACTCGATTTGGGTTTCCAAACCGGTTCCTAACCCGACCCATTATGTCTCAAGAATTGCTTTGGCGCAAACCGATCCTACTTGCGGGTTCATCCATCGGTTTCTTCCCCCGTGCGTTCAAACCGATTTTAACCCCGACCGGTTTTTTTCCTAGCCATTACCCAACGGTATTATTATTTCTTTTAACTGTTAAAAAATTTTGATCATTTTTTGTGGTTTTTTTTATCATTATGCCTCCTTAAGTTAGTATGAATAGGTAATATTATTTATTTTTTTGACCATTAAAACCCGATTTGGTTTATACTCAAATCGGTGTTGACCAAACCAGTTCAGTTTGAAACCCAAACCGGTTTATTAAAAAATCGATTTGTACACCTCTGCCTATGAGTATTTTGACTTGGGTCTTCGGTCACAAGTTATTTTCTCATTTTCATCTAAATATTCTCTTTTTCATTTCATGATATCTTTAAGATTTTAGTTTCTCTTAATACTATTCAACGTTTTGTATTTTTTCCTGGCTTCTTGAGTTTCTCGAAACCAAAAGCTCTTATTAGTGTGCATGAAATTGATAAGTTAACATAGTACACAATTGAACAAAATTCAAGTAGCATCTATCACCACTTATAGGTAACTCAACTTCAAAGTCACCACTTCACATTCAAGTGATAATGGCTTATACCATCTCATTTGAGCCAAACACAACCATCACCTATTCTAACAATTATAGCATGGAAGCACAATAAATTACAACCTAGTTAAACTTATGAAGTTAGCTAAAATTCCATTAGATATCAAATAGCCTATATAACATAAATGTAGACAGGTTGAAGAAAATGATATTTTGTTGTTTTGAGAGAGATTTAAGATGTGTATTCTAATTTAAAAATGCTAGATCCTCACTTCATATTTGCACAGTGAAGTCACCACTACTTGAATCTCGAATCTCAGCTACTTTTAAAAATCCAACAACAATCTATGATCCAACTATAAAAAAAATATATATATATCTAGTGTTTGACTTAGCTTTCTCTTTGCGTAGGGGCTAAGAAGGGTTGCATTACTTTGTGATCTGATGTACGCAACCTTACCTTACACTTTGTATATAAGATTGTTTCTCACGGTTTGAACATATGATCCGATGATATGGTCATTTAATCATTTTAGACTGATAGTGCATTATGTATATTGGTTGAAAAAGTTCACCTTCTTGATTATTCTAAGGTAAGTTATTGTAAATCTAACTAGTGGACAGCTTCCTATTCTTATATACACGTACTCTTATGACTTATGAGTTACATAATCGAAATCTAACACTTGAGGCATGTTATAAACATCTAGTATATTATATCCAAGCCATAAGATGCCCACAATTTCGTTAAAGATCGATTTTCACTAGTCGGGTTACAAAATCAGTTAAAACTCAATCTTTAAACAAAATAATCAATTCCAATAACTTCTATCAAGCTTAAAATAAAAGGGTAATTTCATTTAAATATTATATATACCCAATTAGAACTAAAAATATCATATATGCCCGTAAAGCTAGTTAAAATATTAAATTTATCCGTTTTATTAAAAAGTAATTATGAAATAACTATTTTACCCTTATTTTACTACAACTTTAAAATTTCATGTTTACACATTCAGTTTTAAAATTTTATATTTTTCATAATCCTCAGAATACTAAAATTACCCATTGCATGAAAAGTTATTTTTAACATTTTTTTTATTTCTTTTATAACTTTACTCACTTTTTATAGCATGCACACATCTATATGAAGGTACAAAATTTCTTTTACCTCTTTTACTGTAATATAAACATTGCTTTCATTATGACTAGAACATAAATAGAACTTTATAATCTATATATTGCTTCAAGTAAACATGCAATACGGTTCACAGTAAATCAAGTATACGGTGGTAGTGGCACCCACATGTATTACGTAAATAAAGAATTACTTTTTCCAGAAAAATTAATCTCACTTTTTGAAGAATTATAATATATGTTTGAGCAATGCTGTCTTTAAGAATTATCAAAAAAATATAGGGCATGAGCGAGTAGAGAAAAACAGACCTCTTATATATAAGGTGAATAATTTATATATAAAATTTGGGTCATGTATGAGTAGAAAAAAGTTGACCCTAATTCGATCAATCAATCGTTTTGAGTGCCTATGTTCTGATCGTTTTTTTACCGCCTCTTCTCAAATCACAAGTTATTTTGTTTGTGTTTTAAAATGGATTTAAAAATCTAGTAAAAGATGTGCTAAAATAAATAAAATATTAATGGTCTCTAATGTTTGTTACGCTCAAAATAATTAAAATGTTAATGAGTTTGTTAAGCCTAACAAGTTTAAGTGTTTAACAATGTTTATAGGGGCTTTTTTTTAAAATATATATAATATAATTATTTTTTTAGAAATTTCGATCCCTAAGAAGATCGGGCCCTGAGCGGTCGTCCACCCCGCCCCCCTCGGGCCCGCCTTGTGTTTGGAGTCTTATGGTTTGTCAACCTTTCATAATTCTGTCTTGATGTCCGAGTCTTATGATTTGAAACCTTGGATAATACTCTTGATGAGACTGCCGTCAATTTTGTTTCTGGATGATTAGGTTATTTAAAAAGATATAATTGGTTGGGCTAGAATGATCATATAAAATCATTTAATTTGGATATATATAATACTTTTAATTTTGGTTGGATATATATGATAATTTCAAAGTTTATAAAGCTATATATGAAATTCTTGCTATTATAAAATAAAGAATCGTTATAGGACTCGGAGGAAGTGTCATTTATCATTTTACCACTTCAACTTCTCTTTTAAGTCATTTAATCAATAAACTTGGTATTAGTCAAGTTTCACCAATCGTTTTGACTTTGATTGACTTTTTAATTAATGTTAACACAAAGTTTTACGACTTATTTCAACAAAAACAAACAAAATTTTGGGATGCCACAAATATATAATTAGCACTCCTTTTGTACATTAACAATGTAAATATTACCTAAGATATTATAAATTCTATTCATGTCCGTGTTTGGGATGTTCAGTGTTCATCTAATATCAAGAAGCTAGATGAAACAACCAACAATTCATGCATACTTATTTAAGCAGGGCGGAGGTACACACAACGTAATGGGTCAAGTGACTCCGGTCGTTTCTGTTTCTATGTCTCAAGTAGATCATATATTAAGAGTCTGGCTAATGGGACACCTTCCAATCATAAATCAACATCTCATATTTTTATATGGTTCATATAGCATCATACACGTCGTATAGGTGGATCGTAACCCTATATGAAGCGTATAACCCCTCTGACAGCCCATAAATTTTTTCTCGTATTCAGTGTCGAAATTTGATATACGTGTCGTATAGCCCTATATGTTTCGTATAGGGGGTCGTATAGAGTTTTATGGGGCATATAGCCCTCTGACAGCCCCCTCTCGAATTTTCCTTATATTCCTTATATTTTGCTTATAATAATTTTCCCTTGACACGGGTCATGGGTTCGAATCTTTTTTTAGTTCTTTTTTAACTTTAAAGCATATGCCCAGGGACAAGAGCTCTTATCCAGTCTTTTTTCGTCTTTCGCTTTTCAAAACACGAATCACAAGCTCTAACTCTCTTTTATCTCTCATATCTCTAGCACTAAATAGGTTTGTAGCTTTCAATAAGAATATTCCTTCAACATAAACATATATGAACTATGTATCTAGAAGTGTATTAACCGGAGAAACATATATAGTCTTTTCAAAAAACTCGCCACTAGTATGTCGCTCGAAACTCGCTCTAAAATAGCTCAAAAAATTGTTGACTCACTCTAAAATAACTCGAAAATAGCTCGCTCGAAATCAACTCGATTTCTAAATGAGCGCTCGGCTTGGTTTTTAAACGAGCTGAGCCCGAGCCAAGATCTGCTCAGCTCGGCTCATGGCTTACTCGTTAACTAACTCATTGGCTCGCTCGTGAACTCGCCCATTTGCTCGTATAAGTTAAAGGCTAAATTATAAAGTTTTTAAATTATAAATCAATTTTTGGTCATATTATTTTTATAGATCATAGACATATGATCGATTTAATATTTTCATTAAAAAAACCTAAGTATAAAATTGTAAAGAATGATTATAATTCATGAGACACCCATATAGTATCATTGTTTAACGAGTTAAATTAGACAAATATTGAAACTATTATATTTTGTTTTTATATATATATGAATATGTGTAAAAAATAACAAAAATAATTTTCTACTAAAACAAATGAGTTGTCAAGCCTGCTTGGCTTGGCTTGGCTCGGCTCGACTCGTATATAAACGTTAAACGAGTTGAGCCCGAGCCCATATTTGAGCTTGTTTTTATTAACGAGCTGGCTCAACTCAGCTCGCTTTTTAAATGAGTAGGCTCAACTCAGCTCGCTTTTTACGTAAGCCGAGCCCGAACGCCAGCCCACCCTAGCTTGACTCATTAACAGCCCAAGTAACAAACCTTTGGATGTGATTGCATTAAACTTAATATTGAATGAAACTTAAAACTTGTTTAGATTTCTTTAGAACTTCATACATTGAAATTACTTATATTACTTGAAATTTGATTGAGGTTATTGAATTTAGTTGAAACTTTAGTGATTTTAGTTATTAAGTTCAGTTGTTCTTGTTGAAACCCAAACCGACCCGATCTGAAAATTCAGACATCAGATTGTTATAAATCCGAGCACTGAAAAATAAAGATCCCATATGAATACAATCCTGGTTCCGCCGCTATTCTAAGTAGATAGAAAAATCATATTCATTGGGAACTCGAAGCGCTTATGAATCAATGCATATCAAAAGAATCCAAATGGGTTTAGAGCTTCGAATTTACATCTTTCCCTCAATGACTAAATTTGTTATGAACTTGGCCCCGATTGCGACTCAACAAGTACATACAATGACTTCCCATGCGATCTCAATCGCTCGCGACCCTACATCAGTTAAATAAAATAACGCATTTTAAAAATATATTTAAGATATATCCTTTTGTCCAAAACAGAAATGCAACCATCCTGTAATATGGTTTTAGTTGATAACTATGAAGAATGTACCTTCAACTCCGGTACTTCAATCACACAAGCACACTCGACAACCTCGGCTCCTGCACGCTCTGGGGAACCATATAAATGATGAGGTGTTGTTAGTTTAAGTAAGCATACAAACATGTGTAGCTTCAAATTACAAAGTTTTCCTTAGAAGGAAACATGTCAAACGTGTTAAACAGGTCGAAAATTAGCCAAAATGTATGTTTAATGCATATAACCTCACATTCAGAATTTAGATTATTATCAGAATAATATGCACACTGATTATTTAAAAACTGTATAACAAGTTTTGGGTCAATCCGACCCAACCCTCATGGATAAAGTCTAAAGGGTACCGAGTAAGTTCATTGCAGCACAAAGGGTGCCACCAGTGGCGATTAAATCATCAACGATTATAGCTCGATCTCCAGATTTAACCGCTCCAACATGCATTTCAAGACAATCCGACCCGTATTCCAGTATATATTTTTCTGATATCACTTCACCTGTATATATAACTTATAAACCTCAATATTTTCAAAAGTATTAGCATATACAAATTCAAATATATAAAAAGTTATAGATGTAATATACCAGGCAACTTTTTTGGCTTCCTTAAGGGAACAAACTTTGCTCCTATTGCAAGTGCAATTGAAGGACCAAATATGAAACCACGAGCCTCAACTCCTGGAATAAAGCAAACATTTTCATCAATATATGGCTTAATATATTTTCCATTTTATTTTCTTTAAATGAAATCCATGCATCAAGTATAAAAATGTAGATGTGTTTAACATCCATATACATCCCTGATTCCACAATAACTGCAAATTTTTCTATCAAAAGATGCCCCAAGACATATTTAAAAATCATCTATTCTAAAATGTAATTATCAGATTTAAGAATCATATAAACTTTGTTTAATGATGTTTTATCCATTAACCTGGATGTAAACTAGCTATCTGCATTCCAATTTTTTTTTATTTTGAATATTATATTGTATATGAAGTAAGTTGGAACTAGAATAAAATTTTAACCCTCTTAAGGGCCACTTGCCCAGCATAAGCTGCATTTTACCTGATCTCGTTGGTTAGCAGGATATTGACAGGTCCCATGAGTTTTCCGGTAATGGTTATCATGGTTACCAAGAAATACAAATGGTGATGTGGAAACAAATGTAAGTAGGTCTAAAGGGATCAAGGTAAGGATTATTATAATTATGATTATCTGTATGGTAGGTTGAAACAAATAGATAAATAGTAAAGAAATAGACTTTGGAGGCATCCATATCAATTTTATGTGACAATAAAAAATTACTCTCATTATATGACAAAAATCAAATGAGACAAGAAGCTAACAAGTAATGTTACCAAACTTCAGATAGCTGTTCAGTTATGTACTTTGTTTGGACCCAAAAAACAATATGTCAAATCGTTTTCATTCAGTTATATTATATATACAAGATGAGCCAGAAACTAATGAGCCAAAATCTCCTATATGCACTTCGGGTTTATCATGTAATATGAACAAATAGAATGATTCAAAGTTTCTAAACCACATGACGAAGATCCCTAACAGGCCTCAGATCTACTTCTGATCGGTCTAAAATCAAATTATAGTAAACGATAAATTATGTCGACCAGTAATTGATGACCCACATAACTAAAGCTCTAAACATATCATGCTAATAGACAAGAGAGGCAGAACTGCACAAACTGATAAACTGAACAAATTTTCAAGAAAAAGATATAACAGGTTTTGTAAGGTGCAGAGTAATCGCTAGAGGACAAAACAATCAAAGCCCACATGATTACACTACACTAGCCACCTTCTGTAAATGATCTACCCAACAATAATTAATCATCAGAATATGACATAGATATACAGTCATGAATCATAAAGAGAGTGTAGGAGTGTGGGGTGAGGGGATGTTGATAAAATCAATATATAAGCACACAAGCTGGAAAGTGAAAAGAATTGAGCATCAAATTCAAAAGCATCTCATCCAAACAGTGCAAATCTTTAAAAAAATCCACAATGTGATGAAATGAAGCCAAGAAGGTTAAAGAAATCTGTCCTCATATTCAAATATACGTCATCATCATCCCGTTGAGGCCCCACCCGCCTTCCCCAACAAGAAAAAACACCATTATCCCACACAAAATTTGGATCTTGATAGAGATAGCACATGCTTTAGTAAGCCAAGACCACTCTTAGCCGCTCATACTCATTCATAGCAAGTAATCAATGACAAAAATTGTCTGCTCACATCATTTCACTTTCAAACAAAAAGGTTCACTAACTACCACTTTAAGATTTTGGTGTAGCTCAAAGGCATAAACAGGGTCACCACAGACTTACTAAACAATAAATCATACAGTATACAAACCTTCAAGGAATAGTGCAATAGTAAACACCTAATTCCTCTCTAACAAAAGTCTCGGGTTCAAATCTTGTTGCCACTTCCTACTATTACCTCTTAAATGCCACCTACCCAACGTAAATTACTATTTATCTGATCCCGTTGGTTAGCAGGTCGCGAGAGTCCAAAAAAACTAAGTTATG
Source organism: Flaveria ramosissima (assembly GCA_025215565.1). NCBI lineage: Eukaryota > Viridiplantae > Streptophyta > Magnoliopsida > Asterales > Asteraceae > Flaveria > Flaveria ramosissima. The sequence goes on along the minus strand of CM046031.1, from coordinate 58,132,699 downwards.
CAGCATACATTGGTTTGGATGAACTTGTTTCATTTTGGAGAGGACTCTTTATAGTGCTTTTGACTCAAAATTGGACATAAAATA
>CM046031.1:57982615-58127615 GCA_025215565.1 Flaveria ramosissima | reverse complement strand
ACAATTGTAGACAATGATAGGTTAAATCATAATCGCAGAGGATGAAAGTTCAAATATAACAAAAAATAATTACCTTTTGTTGAAGAAAACTCGGTAAATGAAGTCTGTCGAATGCGACATCATCAGACTTTATAAAGACAAATCGCGAGGGTTGTAAACCTGGGATGGTTGAAAAATATTTTAGAATCGAGTATCATTTCATTTTAAAAAAAGATACCTATGAATTTTTTCAAACTGGAGAGTAGTCGATTAAAAAATTCCGTAACTTTTGTGAAGATTTGAATATAAATCGAGTATTTAATGGAAAAACACAATCAAGGAACCAATTTCATAGATGAAGAAAACCATAAATGATTTGTACAGTTTTTATTGATGAATTATTTATAAAAGAAAAAATATCGGGTATGATTTAATTTCCAAAAAAAGATGTGCTTTAATTTAGGGTAAATTTTCAAATTTTTCTTAAATATCTCTTGTATATAAGTTAACTTTTAGTTAAATGAACTTAGACTAACACTAAGAACAGATACATATTTAGGCGGGAATTAAAAAAAATAAAGGCTTAAGAGAATGCCATGTGTCACTAAAGTTATTGTTTTATTAATAAGTATAGATATATATATATATATATATATATATATATATATATTATATTATATGTATATATATATGTATATATAATATTATATTATATATATATATATATGTATATATACATATATATATATATTACATATAAAATCAGGGATTAAATTGTATTTAACTCTAGATTAAATTTACATAGCTGCTCTTAAAAAAGAAAACAGTAAGTACTTTTTAAAATGGACAACAAGAAAACACATACATAAAAGTGTGTGTGACCAAATAAATAAATGGTTACTAACAAGTGTTTTTAGTGATCGTAATATTATTATGCTAGGTTTCACACACACAATATACGTGTATGCATGTGTTTATATGGTGTTTACTAGAATATAGGTGAAGCATGAGTTAATTTTGAATCATGCAGTACATTTACAACTAATATAACATGCAAATGTATAACCATGAGCGATACATGGTGGGTGAATGGGTCAAGGTGGATTGCTTGGGGAAAAAAAATACTGACTACACATTAAGTGGTGGTGACGTTTGTTAAGTCAACGAACCTCAAACATGGTGATGTAAGAGTAAGGTAAGGTAAATGGTTTATGAGGTCTATCCCAGAAGGAGATTAGTGAATATGATATGGGTTAACCCATTTGCTAAAAGCTTTGACTCTGAAAGTAAAGGTTTTGAGTTTAAATCCAGATATGATGTAATTTAAAATTAGAAATATGATAAGTTTGCTGTTAAAGAAAAAGAAAAACTATCACGAGATATAAGCATTGATGTGAATGCTAATAGTGTTATAACTCCTGAGTATGTTTAATAAGAAGAAGTAACTAGAAATTAAGTCTCCGTGATGCATCGTGTTTGCACATTTTGTTACATGTGTTGCGGCAGTGATATTAATATGGTTAAGTACTGAGTACATAAAAGAAACGTATAAAATTTGTGCCGGCTCAGTTCTAAAAATCGAACCACAGATGGATAGAATCTATGCCTCATACGTTGTAGCGTATACAAGACTTAACATTGAAACGATAAATTAGTTAAAGAAGTTAGAAACAAATAAAACAATAGCAATAGCAATAGCAATAGCAATAGCAATAGCAATAGCAATAGCAATATCAATAGCAATAGCAATAGCAATAGCAATAGCAATAGCAATAGCAATAGCAATAGCAATAGCAATAGCAATAGCAATAGCAATAGCAATAGCAATAACAATAACAATAACAATAAACAATAACAATAACAATAACAATAACAATAACAATAAAGTAATTAACAAAAAAAAAAGAAAAACATCCAAGCACAACAAACCAAAAAAAAACTAAAGAAATGTAGGCAGTAGGCATCAAGACACGATAGCAGCCTTAAACGTAAGAGATCTAACCAAACCCACATCGTCACCAGTCGTATGCATTGAACCCGCTATACCTAAGAATACAACTTTTTCTATCTACAAAATTTATACTATGACATCAAAAAAAATTGAAGACAACCATAAATTCATATTATTTGTTAATGGACAAATTATTAGAAAAAGCCAAATTAGTTTAAAAAAACATGTTAAAAGCGTATAATATATGTACGACAAAGTAAGTTTGAAAGTTTAAAAACATGAATGTTGAACTTAAATTGTTCGAAGGTAGTGACCGATCTTAGCAAATGAGTTATAGTAAATGTCCCTTTTTGATGATTTGCATAAATGATAACATGATCATATGTATCAGCTTACGATTGAACATATATTCAGTAGCTCATACACAATTATATACTACGTATATATTGTTATTGGTTTATTGTATGACATATATACAATGGTGATGATCGACAACTATAGTGACGGTAGCGGGTGTTTGAGATGCTAGCGACAACGATGGTCATTTATCGGCAGTCGATGTGGCCAAGATCAACCCTCGTAAGTTTAATTATAGATCATATTTATAAAAATTACTTTGATAAAATATACAATACAACTAAATAAAATAATTAACATGAAATTACGTGCTAGCTATCATAATCACCACCACCCCATCTCCCCAAAGTTAGTTCCATCCCTGTGAACATGACCCCATCCCTAACAAATCTTCTCCAAGTCCAAATTCTAGCATAAAAAAATCCAACTTTGACAATTTTACTTTAACCTTGGAGTGGTTTGTTTGTCTCTCTTATAATCGTTTAGGTTATATAACAACAACCAACCATTCTACTTTCATTGTTATTAACCGTTCTAATTAATTGCCAGTCTTTATCTATCGAATGTAATAGAAACTGCTAAGCATGACACAAATCACCATTACTAATTCCACTTACTAGGTGACAACTGTTACCACCAACGACAAACCATGTAAGACAATGGGCCAATAATGCACTCGAGTTGCTCCTAGTGACCTATAAAGGCAAACCATGAGAGATGTATGGTTGATCCTATTTCGTATAATCGTAAAGTCGGTGTGGGTAAAGCACACATCTCTGGTTCGACTCCAGTGAAATCCTCCTTCAATCCACCCTCCTCTTTCACTTTCATGTTTTGTAAGCTTATTTTAAATAAGCTCATTTAATTAATCATTTTGATTTTTAATAATGTCAATTTGTTTTCTTATATATGGTTCGGATGTTATTGTCCACGATCATTTAATGTTTCGTTTTCTTACATATAGATCAGATGTTATCAACAAATAACAGATAACATCTCTGTCGTATATCATGTTATAAAGGAAAAAAACAAAGACTTAACATTTGTGTTACCCAAATATTTCATGTGAACTAAAATAATTGCTTATATATGTTATAAAACTTTCTTCCCTTGGCGACAAAAGGAGAAACGTGTTTAATAGATAATTGCTTGATAATACTTTTTCTCTTATCAATGCGGGCTAAAAAAACTTTCTTGATGCTTTTTAATGTAGCAATTGGGATGAAAATTTATAAATTTATTAGAAGAAACTAACTACGAAAAATTTGGCTAGCATAAATTTCATTCACATTTTTTTATGATAAAAATCCAAAATCAAATCAAACCTGTAACCCCGATATACTTGAACACCCTGAGAGAAGGCATCAAATATCCTATAAAAATTCCACATTAATATATCAAGGTTTACAAATTCGAAGTCATATACATATATTAATAAAAGAAAATCAAACCCTACTATTTATTGTTTTCGTGAGGATTTCTAGTTGAACACAATGAAGGAGCCAATAATCTTCATGGTGGAGAACCCATCAAATTTATTAAGCCTTGAAGATTTTCAATGGAGGAATGATTTTAGTAGCGGTTGCATTTTCTTCATTCTTCTTTATCTTTTAAGTGTATCTTCACTTCGGCCTATACATGTTCATAATAATAAGGGCGTAGAAATATACATTAGAAAAACGAACTATTTCCATGATAATTACGAAAACCGTAACAAAAATTCACGAGTACATAAGGGTGTGGCATCATATTTCGTCTAGCGTCACATGCAAAAAGTCTAGTGTTCGTCAACTAGGGACCTATTAGCGGTGCTAGAGTTGGTGTCGACCAATGGGAAGCTAAAAAAGGTGATATATTCAAATTTTTATGGCAACTATTTGGCACATTTAAAAGGCTAGCAATGGTTTCGTTTTTAACTCATCCCCTGTCGGTTGAAAATGTGGTAGAAACTGTAATATATACCACATATTCTTGGTTGAAACATAAAGCTAGGTGTCAAGAATTATCTTAGCAGAGGTGGTGTAATTTTTCATTTACGTATTTCACGGTGTAGAATTTGGTGTTCAGCTCTAGCGTCTTAAAATAATTATTTTGAATACCAATTGGTTAATATTGTATATATGATGCTTTAGAAATGACTTTACATTATGAGAAATGTGTATATCTGACTTCAATAAGTATATTTTTAATAGTAGAATAAATTTTAGCATTGATAAAATGGAACATGTAAGTCTTTTTGGCCACTAAGTTTGATCATTTTATAGTAAATTTCTCGCGCGGTGCGGCGGGAATCTGTTAAATCTTGCAACTATTAATATGTTTCGCTTCTGAATAAAATTCATATCAAAACGTAGAAAAATTAAAGAATGTCAAGACGATATATTTAAAATTTTATCAAACGTTATATAAATAAAGTTATGAAAAAAAATTTCTTTTCAAAGAAAAAAACAAATTACATGCTACTAGATTATTAATATATATTATATAATGTTATGAAAAAGTTTTTTTCAAAGTAAAAAAAAATTACATACTACTGGATCATTAATATATAACTTGTAATACATGAGGGGTGAATATGAAACATGATAAAAAGTTTTGTGACAAAACTATGAAGCTCCTAAGCAAGATGTAGCTAACATTCATATTTTATATAGAGTATAATTAAGATAAGATTATTTTAGATGATAATAAGGTATTTGGTATGCTTTTCTCTTATATATAATTAGATTATTTCATCGCGCGTTGCAGCGGTACTCAAGCTTCTCAATTGGTGCATAAACAAAAAAAATGTATACATGTTTCAACTGGTGCATAAACAAAAAAATTTAAACGTAAACATAACATTCTAAGTCTCCACATTTGGTTTATATCTAAGTAAGTCATAGGAGCACCTATTAAATCAGTGGCCTTTTATTTGTCAGTTTAAGATATTTGAACAAATGTACTATTTTCACACAAATCATTCATAAAGAAATGTGTTGTGGTTTATAGGCTTATATTTGTTAGATCGTTGTGGCTTCAAATATTGCTTTTGTTGTAACACTGTCACGCCAAAACAACGTATTTGACCACTTTATCTTCATCCTCATAGCCTACCAAAGATTCGTAACACCCACCCATGATGCTTAAAAAGAATCATATGATGAGAGAACGAACAACATGTACTTATTATACTTATTGTTAACCATATATGGATAAATAACAATGAATAATACTTTGATTTGAATTGTACTCAATCAAAATAAAGGTTCATTCAATCTTCCATGGTTATCATATCCCTCAACACCCCCAAAACATTGAGGTTTAGCATGAATATCTGGCAACATAACAAAACACATTCAATCATATGAGTAGATACAAAACAATATTTTCAGATTTCAAATAAAACTGAGGCTTGGAGGAGGGCATACTCATCCTTATTGTCATAGCCCTCAACACAATAATTTGTTAGGGTTCACCATCAATATTGAACAACGAAACAGATTCATCCAAACCTTCAAGCTCATGTGCAACCAATGCATAATCATAGCTAAAATAAAGTCAAAGTCATCAGAACCCCTAACACTATAATTTTGTAATGTTCACAGTCAAACATGCAACAACAAAACATATTCATCCAAACCTTCAAGCTCATATGCAACCAATGCATAATCTTAGCCAAAATAAAATTGAAGTAACATCACGGTCAAGCGACTTCACAGATAAAGGGATCTCTCGGATGAGTCAACGCTCGTCGTACACAAAAACAATATTAGTCCTCATCGTTTCTTAATCATAATACAGATGAGGGTTTTAAGCAATCGGTAGCATCAAAGAAACTCAAGCATGTCTCGATGAGAAAACCCCAAAAGAAGGAAATCGAAGCAAGGGGAGAGAAGAGCCGACCATCGTCGCCGGAAAAAACACGATGTTGATGGCAGTTCGCCGGATCAACGGTGGTTCTTCTCTACTTTCTCTCTCTATCAGATGAGCAATCCTGTCAAATAATGAAGGTTCAATGGTATTAAAAGAAGGAAGGTGGGGCTACAACAAGAAAAGACATAAACATCTGTGGTCAAAATGAAAATACCAAAAACATCTCTATTCATCAACGTTGTCTATTCATATATAGATAATGTTTTGGTAATATTAAGGGTGTTATACCAAAGTTTTATCGAATATTTACGTTTGTGGTTTTAAAAGTATTCAATAAGCTTAAGGTTGGTATAACCTTTTAAAACATATTATACAACTCATAATGCATATCAAAATTGGTAACTAGTATATATATAAGTAAGACGGTATCAAAAAATATTCATACGCGCCTTAAAAATGGACTTAAAAACATATGAATGCTTAATGCTTTAAATGATAAGTTTTATCATGCTATTTATGGAAACAAAATAAGTGCTATGTACTAGTAATGTGTTTGTACAACATTTTTATTTGATGATGCATTTCACAAACGCTTGATGACTTATGAATTCTCGGTTACTATGTCTTCTTAAAGACTTCATAGCTTTTCTTGTTTTAAAATCATATGATATTCAATACTACATGATATAATGAAACAAAACCGATCAAAAAGTTACCAGACTCATACATTAACCAATAAAATAGAGGCAAATGAGTTTAAGAAAAAGTATCAACGTAAATAGAACACAACTTTAGTTATGTGTGGAGATATGGAATCCACAGGTAATGAACAAAAAAACCTCGATGCACTTGATCATGTGACAAACCTCCATAGTCAGTTTGCCACACACTTTTGCCTAATTTTAGCATTTTGAATTTATTTCTTTTTCTTTGTAACAAATGATACACAACTGATTACCATATAGTAAATTTTAATCAGTTTGACTTTAACCTGACAAATTTAGATTTACACTGTAGAAGAGTGTTCAAAGTAATAACTTATCCATTATATCATATTAAATTTATTTTAAGAGCTTTCTCACTTATACTTTTAAATATTTAAAAAACAAAGTATAATATAAAACGTGATAATATACCCGATCGATAAAAATTAGTTAAGAAAATCTCAAGTAAAAAAGCTTAGTAGCATTGTCATATAGGATTTAAAATCTTATGACGTGCAGGTTTAATTAATTTCTAATAATAAAAATTGCTGTTAAAAAAATTGTTACAAAAGATAACTACTTGGCTTGTATTACTATGTCCTAAATCTATAAAGAAAAAACAAATTTATAACATAAAAAAAGAAAGTTGAGAACAAAACTATGGATTTTATAGATTTATAAACCCATAATAATCTAACTTATATGTTTGTTTATTCGCCTCGGAGTTTCCTCTCAGATTGCAGTTGTCACACACAGTTGCCTTCAGCTCCTTTGCTTCGACTGCTCCGACGATTGTAACCTCCACAATCACACTTATCAATCATCGTTCTTCTCAATGATTCACCCCTCAATCCAATCAATTCATGTTTCACCATTATAAATCCACAAAAAATTGCTCAATTTCAGCTTCAATTTAGCTTCAATTTGGATCTTCATTGCTCTGTAAATGGCGAATGCATCTGGGTTTCTCGCTCCAAGTATGAGGATTTCTTCATCTATCGGCTTAAATCGTTCTGGGTTTTGTTCCCCTGATGTAATCTGCAAAAGGGTTCGCTGTTCTAGCTCGTCTCATGGAGTTGAGAGCTTTTCCCCTTCTGAATCGAGTGTGCGTAGGTGAGTTTTAGCTTCTTGTTCATGGGGGTTTTGTGTAATCTGTAATGGAATGAATGTTTGTGTTTAAGTTGGGTTTTTGTGGAAACTGAATCAATCTTGATTTGTAGTTTTGTTTTGGTGCAATCATTGTAGATTGTACTACTGTTTTCAGCTTCAAAAGTACTAATTTACAGCTTTGAAAGCTGTATCTACTTATAGGGTAATAGGGTCAATGCATTAGGTTAGTTACTTTCATTTTTCATTTGGGACTGTGGAGTTTCATATTCAAAATTGGCATATAGTCTATGGATTCTATTGATTTTTATAACAAATTGGTTGATTTGGTTGGATTTGTTAAATAAACCATGTCAATCTTGCATAGAAAACACAAAATGTGACAAAATGTATCTAATAGAGTACTAGGATCTTGTATATAAGTTAAAAACAAGAGTGTAGTGTATACCCTTGTAGTTATTATTGATAAAATATATTCATCTCAATTTCTTGGATGCATTTAGTTGTAGTTGTTGTGGTGGTGGCATTGAGATTGTGTTGAGGTAATGATGAACTGATCAAAGATTGTTTAGGCCTATTTGTATTGCATATGAATACACAAGATTTGACATTTTAAGATATTTTGTTGTGTTCAAATTCAATAAATAACAGGCTTGTAAGCAAGGGGTGCAAGCTAGTTGGATGTGGATCAGCTGTGCCGAATCTTCAGATTTCTAATGATGATCTTGCTAAAATTGTTGATACTAGTGATGAATGGATATCTGCGCGAACTGGAATTCGCAATCGACGAATTCTTACTGGTTAGTATTGATTATTCTATGTTCTTTATCATGGCATACATCATCTATGCATATCTTTACTAATTACTATAATATAGCTGAAATCTGGTGTGATCAACCACAGGAAACGAAAGTTTGACGGGTCTGGCTGCAGAAGCGGCTCAAAAAGCACTTGAAATGGCACAAGTAGAACCTGATGAGGTGGATCTTATCTTGTTGTGCACATCAACTCCAGAAGATCTATTTGGTGGTGCTCCCCAGGTTGAACCTGATGACGTGGATTAATCTTGTTTTCCTGTAACTAATATAGAACGCTTTTCTTGATTGTGGTTTTCCTTTTATGAATGCCCTTTTTATAGGATGTCTTAAATGATGGTTATTTGTTTTCTTATATCAGATTCAAAAAGCACTTGGATGTAAGGGAAATCCACTCGCTTTTGACATCACAGCTGCTTGTAGCGGGTTTGTTTTGGGTCTTGTATCTGCTTCATGTTACATTCGAGGTGAAAACATGTTTTTATAATGTTTTATCAATGTTTGTTTTGTTTTTCAGGGTTATTGCATAAAAAACAAGTAACTTTGGTCTAATGTCTGTCGGATAACCATCTTTTGTTTCACCCGTTTTAAATTTCGACAAGTTTGACCATGTTGACTTTTATTTTCAGGTGGTGGTTTCAAAAATGTGCTTGTTATTGGAGCAGATTCACTCTCTCGTTATGTTGATTGGACTGATAGAGGCACATGCATTCTCTTTGGTGATGCTGCTGGTGCTGTTCTGGTCCAGGTATGCATGATTTTCTTACTGAACTTTTTATGTCAATTATATTTTGATGTTGTCATTATTATAAATAAGTTGTTTGTATTAAATTGGGTCCCCATACGGGTTATCTCTTTTGTATTCACTCACTAAACAGTATATTAGATATTTGAAAACCAGTAAAAGCGTGAGTGCGGATTACACACTTCCAAAATGGTGAACAATCTTTTATGAACTTTTTTTTAACAACGGATATATGTTACTTCACTTGCTTTAACCTTCACCATTTAAGTAATATGTGTGATTTTTAACATCGTTAAATTTGTGTCTTACTGAGTAATAAATAACATGGATCATTGGGGCTCACAACCCTGTTGTCAATAACGGCTATAGCGACTGCTATATTGCGCTACATGTCGTATGGCTATGTTCCCGTTATTTGTGTTTTGCGACCATATAGCGACCTGTAGCATTTTTTTATTTTTTTGTAATATAAAATCTACCCAATTAGAGTATTTTAGGCTTTTAGCTATATTGGTGGTTTATATTTTCTACTACTTTATTTCTATACATGTTAGTTTATTAAATGTAAAATATTTCTTAAATCTTCTACTAACTTATCGCTAAACACAAAATAGCGGATGCTCTTTACCGCTATTCGCGACGTAGCATATAGGTGGCTTGTCGCTATTTACCGCTATTCGCCATTGACAACTATGGCTCACAGCATTAACATTGGTTAATGGAGGCAATGATGTATATTTAATACACATGGGGCTGCTTCAGTTTTTCTTGGTTACTAATCATCCGCCAACCACATTATTTCATTGATTTTGGTCATTCAACACTAAAGCTGGCCCTTTTACTAATGAGCTGATTGATTTGGGTTGTGTTTTGATTCAAATGGGTCAAATAAAATTTTTTTATCTACGAGGAGAATGGATCGAACAGACTAAACGGGTTGAAAGTCACCCAAAGTCTATATCTTGGTGCATACAACCCCCTAAATGAGTTTGTTCAAAGATTTAGATTATTATTGTGAAAATATGTTTTATAATCAAAATCAACACATTAATTATTTAAATAAATTGGACAATTTAGTGTTTAGAACCCAACCAGGCGCGTTTCGCACATATTAAAATTGGCTCGTTTCAACCAAACCCGTTTGACCCGCTATTCAACCCGCACATCTTGCCCTCTGTGTTCTGCAGCTTAGTCTCCAGAGTCCCAGTTGCATGGTTTATTTTGTTTGTAAGTTCAGTAATCATGTAGATTTTCAGGCCACTAATTCTTGCATTTCCTGTAGGCATGTGACAGCGAAGAGGACGGTTTATTTGGTTTTGACTTGCACAGTGATGGTGACGGCAACAGGTGTTCATAATTTCTTGAAAACAGATAGCTTACATTCACTTTAAATGTTGTCAAAATGTTGTAGACTTTTTCTAACTCCTTCCCAACAGGCACCTGAATGCTGGAATTAAAGAAAACGAAAGAAATCATGAATTGGGTACAAATGGTTCAGTCCTAGGGTTCCCACCAAATCGCTCGTCTTTTTCATGTATAAAAATGAATGGAACAGAAGTCTTTCGCTTTGCTGTTAGTGTTGTGCCGCAGACCATTGAGGCATCACTAGCAAACGCTGGTCTTAACCATTCAGATATCGACTGGCTACTGCTCCATCAGGTATGAACCCGAACTTGTCATGGGTCCCACACAGGGGTACTCATGTGTCTTAGTTTCTTTGGAGGTGACATAATAGGGTCAGACACAAGTCAAAAGGATATTCATTTGTATAGTTGACCCAAGACGCTTTTCCTCCACTGTTTCAAAGCTTTTTACACATAAGTAGAGTGCCAAATATGATTACAGAAGCTATATATTATTCCAGTAATAATCAGATCTTTTGAATAAATTATATAAAAGGTTAGTGCATTAACTATATTCTGTGGGTGTACCTGTTATATTTTAAGGAAATTCTTTTATCCGTTTGACTTGTTAGGAATAATTCATAACCTGAATCGATCCATTCATTAAAGTGATCGAGTGCTTTAATTTAATCAAAGCTTTATTAACCTTAAAGGGTATTATTGTAGGCAAACAAGAGGATCATTGATGGAGTAGCAACAAGACTAGAAATTCCGAAGGATAGAGTGATATCAAATCTGGAGAACTATGGCAACACAAGTGCGGCTTCTATACCGTTGGCATTAGATGAAGCGGTTAGAAGCGGGAAAGTCAAACAAGGTCAAACCATAGCAACTGCTGGCTTTGGTGCTGGTCTTACATGGGGTTCTGCTATTCTGAGATGGGGCTAGATTTATCCTTTTCACCATTGTTTTGTATACTGCAAGTTATTTGGTGAGTGTGAGCATGAAGAAGAAAGATGTTGTACATTGTTTCAAATATCTAAAATCTCATCAATTTTGTTTTGCTTTCTGTTTCACCTTCTTAGTTATGAACTCCTAAAAACATTAATAAGATTGCAATTATTGTTCATTAATCTTGCAACTTTAACATGAATCGACTCATTCATAAGCGGGTCCTGACAATTTTGTTTATAGTTCAGTTATTGCATTGATGGAATCAAGATTTTTTTCTATTGTTGTCGAACTTGTTAGGTGCCTAGATGCCTATCAATACATTGTTAGAATTTTCAGGTCGTGTCGGGTTTTTATCACTAAAATTTCAATAAAAAACAACTAAAATCGAAAAAACTTATTGAGTAACTTCAATGGGCAAAATTTCAGAATCAAACCTACACATCAGTCTAATACTCTGATGAGTACATGTTCTTCAATCTTCAGTTTTAACTTCTAAAATTGCAACCTAATAACAAACTGAATCCATGAACCTGCACATTTCTTAATACTCCTACTTAAACGTTTATATATATATTTTTATTACATCACTGTTGTCTCTCGTCGAAAAAGATTGGTGTCAATCGAAATTCAGGTGTTATACTCTCTACATAAAACGTGAAAAAGATTGGTGTAGGTTGACCATGGTATCAGCGTACCACTAAGGTACCTCCACGCCTGCAGTTATTATTAGTATATTACTGCCGACTTTCAATACAACTGTTATTGTTGTTTGTATGTAATAAAGTTGTACCAACTTGAAGTAGTTTTGACCCAAATTCCTCTGAGCTTCAACATGTAAATGGATTTCTTTAAGCTCCATTGCTTGCTTGCTGTCTGTAAGTGTTCTTGTTTACTTGTGTTTCATGGACTTCAGTTTGCTTTGATTTGAGGGTTATACATTATGGAAGTGTATGTATGAGTGGCTTTTGGATGAAATGGTATTTGTGTCAATGTAACTGGTGCATCAACTACATAAAAACACCCAAATAATAAACTTTCATGCTAAGTTTCTTTAAAATTGCTCAAAGGTTTAATCTTTCTACAAACTCAAGTAAATCAACAAACAAACATAACCGTATAATCGTATTAACTTACAACCAAAGTCCTTAAAATCTGTCACTGATCATCACCAAGACCTTCAACTCTGCTCTTAATCCTCTGCAGCACACCTTCAATGGCGATATCAAACGCATCCTTCTTCGTCCTCAACCCCAACGAGCTCCCATGCTTCCTATAAACAACCCGCGGAATCATCTCAATCAACTTCTCCCTCTTCCTCCTCACTTCCCCCTTCGAAATCCCCTTCAAAACCTCCATCACACTCACCCCTCGAAACACCACATCCTCCTTCGGTATCATCACCGAAAACTCATCATACTCATCCTCCTTCAAGTGCCACCCATACTGCCTGCGCGCCGATAACTCCTCGAAGAACACCGGTATACACCCCGCCACAATGCTGTCGAACGTCGACCGCCTCGTCGGCGTGTCCCCCGGTGGCTGCAGACAGAAACTCGAATGCAGCATTGGCTTCATGATCTTGATCGGATCATGCTCACAAACTCCATTAGAACAATCAATAAACTCACACAAGGTGTCATACTCATTCAAATTGCGATCTTTGTCATCGATGATCGAGCTGATCGAGCTGTTATCGCATTCTAATCTAATACTCCGGCGAACATTGGGGGCGGAGGAGATCCCACCGCCACCGGCGAACAGCATCAACGTCGATCTTTTAGATCGATTGACTCTTCTGATCCACGAATCGAAAAGAGCTAAATTGGGGGGATGAAACGACGTAAGATAAGGGATCGATTGTTCTTGCCAAGGGTAAGCTCTCGATTCTAGGGTTAGGGTTGTGAGATTAAAAAACTCCGGCAATTCAAGAAACGAAGTGCCCCAAACAACGGGATCATTCCCCAACGGCTGACTGAAATCCCACGCCGATCCAGCAAGGACGAGGAAGTGGTCGTGGCCACCACGGCGGCGCCAGATCTCCGGCGAGTCACGGCGGAGGAATTGGTGGAGGTGGAGACCGTGGACGGCGGAGGAGTTGTAATCTCCGCCGTGGAGGTATCGGAGGGAGTCAAGGGCGGCGTAATAGGGGAGGAAGATGGCGTCAGCGGCGGAGGGGTCGTTGGTGAGGCAGGGGTATTCGAGCATACGACGGTGGAAGAATGGTTCGAGGAGGGCGGTGTCGGTGCGGAACCATGAGTGGGATTGGTTGTGGGTTTTGGGGCCGAGGCCGTGGTTGGTGGTGAAGGGGCAGAGGTCGGTGGCGAAAGGGTGGTGTTGGGCGGAGCAGTTGGTGAGGATGTGGTGGTTGAATTGAGGGGGGAGGTGGCGGATGTGGATCCAGCGGTTGGTGCAGTCGGAGTCGAGGTCGGAGTGTTGTTGGGAGGTGGTGGGGGTGGGGAGGAGGGCGGTGGTGAGGAGGAGGAGGAGGAGGGGGACGGTGGTGCACGGCGGAGGTGACGGTGGTGACGGTGGTGGCATGGTGGAGATGTGATCGGAGAAGATGGTGGGAAGAGGACAATACGATGGTATTTGTTCTTACATTTCCAGTGCGTGTGTTAGAGATTTGATAAAATAATTTTTTTTTCTTTTTATGAACTGTTTTAGCTTTCAATTTAAAATATGAAAATTTTAGACTAATTTAATTTTTTCCCACTGCTTGATCTACCTTTTTGAGAGGACGAGGAAAGCTTTTTTTTTTTTGAATTATTGAAGTAAAATGAGAATGTAGAGAAGAGTTGGTGTGAAATGTAAATTTAGTTTTTTTTAACGGCTAACAAATAATTTTTAAGTCCGGTCATCCGGGTAAACTCATTGGCGAAAGGCCACCCAAGCCAGCGAACACAGACGGACCCACATTAGTGGGAGGGGGAGCAACTGCCCCCTTAAAAAATATGTTAGATATATTGTGGTGTTACAATGAGGTTTTATGTGTATGGTTCATGCTTGGTATGTCAATTACTTATTGATAGATTAGTTTGCATATTGTAATATTGTAATGTCAAGTTTTCATACTTCGGGGGGTTGTATTGTCATTAGTGAAAGATGTAGTTAGTTAGAGTTTGTTAAGGCTACTTAAGGTCATAGATGGTAGTGGTTGATCATCTTCTTGAGTTTCGCTGTATCATTCTTTCTTTCTCAACGAATTCAATTGTGTTCTTTTGATCTTTTCATTTCCTTTGTGATCTTATATTGCTCTTCGAGTTAACAATTGGTATCAGAGCTTCAGCTCGATCTAAGAAAAGGAGATTAGTACCTTGATTAATCAAAGATTGAAGAATGGTGACTTCTGCAAAGTTCGACATCGAGAAATTCGATGGGCACAATGATTTCAGCCTCTGGAGGTTGAAGATGAAGGCACTGCTAGTTCATCAAGGGTCATTGACGCCCTAAGAGGGGAAACATGGCTTCCGCAAACGATGTCTGATAAGGAAAAGAAAGAAGTTATGGAGAAGGCCCACAGTGCGATCATTTTGAGTCTTGGAGACTAAGTCCTGAGAGAAGTCTCTAAGGAAACAACGACTACTGGGATTTGGTCGAAATTGGAAGGTCTCTATATGACCAAATCGTTGGCAAACCGTCTGTACCTGAAAAAGAGGTTGTACACATTTCATATGGTCGTTGGGAAGTCACTAGCAGACCATTTCGATGACTTCAATAAGATCCTGTTGGATCTTGAAAACATCGAAGTGGAGATAGATGATGAGGACAGAGTAATAATCTTCTTGTCATCCTTACCAGCTTCATATGAGCATTTCGTTGGTACCATGATGTTTGGTAGGGAGAGCCTATCAATGGAAGAAGTAGTGTCAGCCATGAACTCCAAAGAACTTCACAAGAGAGGTGAAATGAAGGAGGACAGTTCAGAAGGTCTCATTCTAAGAGGGAGACCGGAGAGTAGGTTCACCAAGAACAAGTCCATGAGGCCCATGTTAAAGTCTAAGTGTGACATCCGTCACCTTAAGGTCCGTCAATTAACGTGTTTGTCCGTCATCTATTCTATGATTGGTCATTCCTCATCTCTATTTGACTCTTTATGTGGATATCATGTGTGCTTATTATCGTTGTGTGTGCATTCGTTATAACCATGTGTTAACCTTAAAAAGGACTTTTAAAGCTTTCATTCTTGAAAACGTCAAATATATCATTTTATAAATATAATAAATGTTTTTAATATAACCATTTCTTAAGTCATGACAACATTAAATGTACTTTTACAATTATAATAAAACATCTAATAAAGTCGTTTTTCAACCGAACCAATTTGGGAAAACTCGGGGGTTAAGTGCAGGGACTAAACTTGTAATTTTTGCAAACTTGGGCTGGGTATAAATACCCTCATACCAGCCCTAATCCTCATTATCACCATCTTCTTCATCTTCATCCTCTTCACACACAAAATCACCATTTTTGCACCAAATCCAACCCGAGAGGTCTTGTTTTCTTCGTCTTGACACCGTCTACAGCTTAGACTACCCCTTTCTAGCAGGTAGTTGTCTTTGGTTGTCCGTTTTCTAGCCTTTTCACGGCTGTCCAAATCTAGGGTTTCGGGTGTTCGGGTTCAACCCAAACACACAAGGTCGTATGGGTGCGTGTGAGGTCTCTTTGCTTGTGTTTCATGTTTGTGTATGTTTGTTGTGTGTTTCTGGAGGTCCTTGTGGTGTAAAACCCGTGTTTAGAGCAGCTCGGGGGCTGCTCATCCCGACCACCGTCGCGATTCTGCAGATCAGGCGACTGGGTCATCCATGCGATTGAGCCGTGCGACTGAGTGGGTCGTGCGACTGGATCATGCGTCTGAGTCAATCGCGCGACTGAGTTGTGCGACTAGGCATGTCGTGCGACTGAGTTGTGCGACTGAGTGTCTGTATGCGATTGAGTCATGCGTGCGAATGAGTGTATGTGAATGAGTCATGCGATTGAGTGATTGTGTGCGATTGAGTCAAGTGACCGACTGAATGTGTGCGAATGTGCGTGATTCGCACGACTGGAGTCCAATCGCACGAATGAAGGTTCAATCGTACGAAAGTAGCTAATTCGCACGATTGAAGGTTGATTCGTGCGTATGGAAGTTGAGTCGTGCGATTGGGTGTTGTGTGGTACGACTGAATGCCAGTCATACGAATGAAGGCTCAATCGTACGAATGAAGCTGATTCGCACGATTGAGGGTTGATTCGCACGAATGGAGGTTGAGTCGTGCGTCTGACCTTGTTATGCGACTGAAACTGTTGTGTTTGATTCCCTTGTGCGTGGTGTGAGTATGTCGTGTGATGTTGAGGTAACATTAACACAATAATGCCATTGTTCGGCCACAAAGATTAAAGTCAACGCGAGAAAGGGCACACAAACTATTTTAAACAAATTGAACTAACGCTTTACAACGATCAATTGACTTATAACTATTGACACTTACTCAATGCTTCTTCAATAACAATGAGACTTTTACTTAAACATCATCATTAATGGCGACAATGTCTTGTACTTGGATCTACATAAGATCTAGTACGTGTGTCAGTCTGTGTGTGTTATACACGACCCAGCCGATACGACCCGAACCGACCCATCATTATGACGCGCTTATATATATATCATATCATTAATGCTATACAATAACTGTCAATAGGTGTTTGACTGTTTATTTGCATTCAACATTTGGGATACATCGATCATACATACTTACCACCTAACAAGTGAGTTTCGTGGCCCCTTTTTACGCTTACTTAATATTTCAATCATTTACAACTTGGGGGAAAAGTATGCTTACACAATTTCAATGCTGTAAAACTTACATACATTTTACATACAAGGAATCAACGTGATACTGTGTTGCAAGTACTATTTGATACATGCTTGGGTCTGCTGTGTGGTTCTATCTTTGCAACTATTTAATTCCAGTGTGGGAACCGACGGTTAGGTATTGGTAGTACTACTGGGTTGACACCCCCACCCTCGTTCGATGGTATACTAGTTGGTACCATCAGTGGCCAGGAACGGGCCCTTGGGTGCATATATGCCGACAATTTCTTTGTGTACGTCGCTAGGTTTGGTTGCAAAGCTCATGTCATGTGATATTTACTTGTGTATATAACTGTATTCACGGTATTCCAACACGCTTACATTATACAGCATCACTTACATTTTATTACATAAACCTGCGAGCTCACCAACAATTATGTTGACGTTTTAAGCATATCTTTTCATTTTAAGCATATCTTTTCAGGTGATCATGCAAGTCCAGGAATCTAGGTGTGCTGCCTTAGTGGAGACCGTAGGATGCATTTTTGGGACTTATCATGTTATGATAAACAATCTTTTGAACAATGTTGATGCTTGTAAACAATTATCAACTTTTGAAACTTGTTCCTGGGTTGTGGGAATTAACATTTACATTTTCATCTTACGTGATTATGTGTTATCATTATCATGTTGCTTATGGCTATGTTGTCGTGAACATTGACTAAACACGACACAAGTCCCCTTGTTGTCGGGTGTCGTCATGACACACATGTCATCATTTATTTATATTGCTCTCTATCGCTTACCATGTGTTATGACGATCCCGGTATCGTTACATCCACGTGTTTCCACTTTTAGCGGGGGTGTGACACTAAGACCAGGTACAGGTGTTTTGTCTGCAACTCTGATAAGCACTTAAAAAGGGGGTGCCTAGAGTGGAAGAGGAAAAAGGCAGAATTCTCAAAGAACATGAATCAAAACAAAGGCACTCAAGAATATGTCACAGATGGCTATGAGAGTGCAGAAGTGTTGATGGTCTCCAAGTCTGAATCAAAGCAAATATGGATTTTGGATTCAGGATGTTCATACCATATGACACCACAAAAGGAGTTCTTTAAAGAATTAGAAATAAAGGAACATGGTGTAGTACAATTAGGGGATGATAGACCTTGTAAAATTGAAGGAATTGGGGTAATATCATTCAAACTAAGTAATGACACCATCACTGATATTCATGGTGTGAGATACATCCTAGAGTTAAAAGAAATTTGATATCTCTGGGTACCTTTAAAAGAAAATGCTACCATGTAAGCCTTAAAGAAGGTAAGACCAAGGTTATAAAGGGGTCACTGGTGGTGTTGACTGTTACAAGAAGAGACAACAACACCTATGATCTAGATGGGCAAGTTGCAACTGATGTAGTGTCAGCAGCTGCAACTTCGAATGGTGAAGCAGCTATGCTATGGCACATGAGGCTTGGGCATGTAAGTCAACAAGGGTTAGGTGAGTTAAAGAAGCAAGGGTACTTTGAAAGATTGACTAACTGTGACTTTGGCTCTTGTGAAAACTGCATAATGGGGAAAACTAGAGGGTAAAGTTCTCAAAGGGAATACAAAAAACTAAAGGTATTCTAGATTACATTCATACAGACCTCTAGGGTCCCACAAACTACGTGATAACGTGACTATGTGTTATATATATTTCATGTGTTGTGTGGTTTATTGTAGATGTTTATGGTTATTATTATTGATTAATAATACTAATAACTTATAGCTAAAATTATTTAAAAAATGTTAGAAAATTTGGTTTTTATAAAATACAAGTAAAAGGGTTTATCTTGTAAATTACCATTAAACTATATATTACCAAAATTAACCCAACCCTAGCCCCCCAAACCCCTCATTCGGCCGCAACCCCATCCCCACACCCCCTTCTTTGCGAATTCAAGCTTCAACACACACAAACATTTGGATTTTGAGTGATTCCAAGTGTTACAAGGTGGTTTGCAAGTCCAATTGTTGATTTCTACACATGTAAAGGTTAGTTTTAACTAGTTTTCATGTTGGTTGTTCTTGATGAACCCTAATCCATGAATTTGTGATGAAAACATGAAATTGATGATTGTTAGATGTTAATATGATGTTAGTTAGGTTGTATGAATGCTAGATTATGTTGAGTATGCAAGAAATCCATGGATTGGTCATCTAGTTCATACATTGCCTTAAGAGGAAACTTTTTGTTCTTGGAATTCATGATTTGATGATGTTAGATACAATGCTTGGATGTTAGTTTAATTGAATTGTGCAAGAAAATCCATGAATTTAAGGTGTTGATCATAACTTACTAAAAGTAGAAACTTTTAGGTATGGTGATTGGGAATTTTGATGATTTGGTGATGATTATCATGTTAGAATGAATGTTATGAACTTGATTAGGTATAAAATTGATGAAATTATAATTGAATTGGATGCTAGATTGCTTTTGGGTGTTACTTTCCCAAAAGGGAAACTTTATTTTGTAGAACATTGGATATGATGATTTGGGCATGTTTATGATGTTAGGATCATGTTAGAATGATTGTTGATGATGTCTAATGTGATAGAATGTGTTTATTGAGTTGTATGGATGCTTGGTTGGTCATGTAAGGAATTTAGATTTTGGTGATTATACATGATGTTGAATTGTGGTTAGTGATTAGGAGATCATGTTTGGGTTTGGAATTGATCATTGTTGTGTATATTGGTTGGAATGAACCTTGTTGATGAATGTGATTATGATTGTCATACACGCGTGCGAATCTGAGGCCCCTACTTAGTAGGATTGGCAGGGTTTAGGATGTGAAGTCGTGAGTGGCTTCACATGGCATGTAGTGCATGATTAGACTCCATGTATGAATTATTGGTTGTGATGTATTTATATTTGTGTTGAACATGTTGGTTGTTGAGATTTGCATGAGTTGTATGATGATCTAATGATGTGTGATAATTTTGGTAGAACTTGGGCTGATGATGTGATACACGTGAATAACTTGTGTGATATTCATGTATGATAAGTTGATAAGCATGATTAAACAATATTTCAATAATATGTCACCAACGGGTCAAACGGGTCAACTAGGTATTCTTAGAGTTGTTAAGTTTTCTGTATACACGTACTTATATACTTATGTGTTCTAGGTAACCTTTGAAGGGTTGTCTTTCCGTTCATCATCAGTTTTCTTTGTTATTGTTCGTTGTGCACCAGGTGAGTTCATGCCCCACACTTTTTATACACCCTCTTTTGGGGGAGATAACATACTTGTTTACGAAACACTATATTATTGTTGTAAGTTGTCTATGTTTTAACATAGTGCATAATACCTTGAAAGTCCTCACACTTTCGGATCGTTAATAATGGTAACTAGCGGAAAATTTTCGGTAGTACTACTGGGTTTGACTAGCCCCACATGTGCAACTCGAGGTCAAACGAGTACAATATTGTCCTAAACACAAACATTTGTCATGACCTGGTAAGTCGTGACGGGAGGCAACAAACGCAACACAGTCAGCTTCGATCGCGAAATCACTATTGTTATTACTTATGAATATAGACTAGCTATCTATTTCAATGTACTTCTTATGTTATTCAAATGTTATTGTTTCTGTTAAACGCAAACTCTTGAACTCACCAACCATCTTCTTATTATAATAAAAGGGTAACTAAGGATGCCACATGGCATAAAATGGTAATTAGAGATGTCACATGGCAATACTACATTCACTCTTAACAAAATTTTCCCGCTTCTCTCTCCTATTAAATAACTCAACTAATTACTAATTATATTATTTAATTCTATTTTTTGATTATAAGCTATATTTAAAAAGATTAAGAAATAGATCTTTTTATTAATGTTTATTTCTAGAGAAACAAATTTTTATAAAATTTTCTAGAACGTACATCATACTTTTTTTAAAACATAAAATATTTTAAAAATGATATTTTTTTAAATGTGTTTTGTTTTTAAACCGAATGTTTGATTTATTTTTTAGTAAAAACAAAGAAAGTATAAAAACAAATTTTTAAAAAGTTGATATCATTGTTTTATTACTTATAGTACTTACTCACACATAATTTAAATCACATTTTATTTAATAATTAATAAATTTTTAGTCTATTTAATATTTTATTTATTCAACCCGTGTAATACACGGGTTCATTAAAGCTAGTTGTGTTGATATTTTAGTATGCTATTCTTAGGTCGTTAACTCAGCTTGTCATTAGGAGCACAACACGGGTCCAACATGCATTCTAAGATTCTACTTTAAAGACATATTTGTTGGTTTTCATTTATGGATTTTTAAATATTGGGTTGGCGTGTGTTTTGCCAAATTATGCATTTTTATACTTTGGGTTTGTCTTATTTACAAAACGCTTCCGCATGGTTTTAAAGTTTGAACTTTGGTTGGTTTTATTTTAAATGTGGCATATAGTGTCGTTCTGAGTAACTAGTGACTGTGATCCTGGTTTGTTCACACGCCTCACGATAAAACTCCGCACGTGAATTTTGAGGGTGTGACATCTATCCCTTGGTGGTGCATCATACTTCTTATCTTTGATAGATGACTATTCAAGAAGAGTTTGGGTCTACACATTAAAGCACAAGTATGAAGCCTTTAACAAGTTTAAAGAATGGAAGGTGCTTGGGGAAAACCAAACTAAGAGGAAGGTTAAAAAGCTGAGAATAGATAATGGCCTAGAGTTCTACAATAAAGAGTTTGATGACTTGTGTAAGAAAAGAGGGATTGATAGGCATCTTACCATACCTGGTATTCCACAACGAAATGAGTTATTTGAAAGGATGAATAAAACCCTGCTAGAAAGGGTAAGGTGTCTATTGAATGGTGCTGGTATGCCAAAAAGTTTCTGGGTAGAGGCATTGAAGACTGTTGTGTATACAGTAAATAAAACCCCCTCATCAGCCATGGGCATGATGGTGCCTGTGGAGAAATGGTCAGGTAATGTAACTTATTATACTAACCTCAAAGTGTTCGGATGTCTAGCCTACTCTTATATGAGTAAAGGGAAACTAGATCCCATGGTAGAGAAGTGTGTAATGTTGGGTTACCCTGATGGTGTAAAGGGATACCGATTATGGAGGTTAGATAATGGGAGTCCTAGGGTGGTTATTAGCAGAAATGTAACATTTGATGAGAATGTTATGTACAAGGATCTAATGTCAAGTCCCAGTGAAGGAAATACATGCAGCAATGAATGTCAAATTGAGGTGGAGTTTTTTGATGGTGATACTTTAAAGCCCACCAATAGTGCTGATTACCCTAAAGTCTCTCAAAGGCCAGTTGCCACGCCTAAGATTGCTGTTGATAGACCTAGGAGGCATATTGTTCAGCCTATCAGGTATAAAGATGATATCTCAGCCTATGTTCTTTATGTGGTTGAGGAGGAATGTTATCATGAACCCTTGACCTATGAGGTGGCTATTGTATCTTCTGAAAGTGCCAAGTGGGAAGAGGTAATGAATGATGAGATGAATTCTCTCCTCAAAAATCAAACATGGGTGTTGGATAAAAAATTAGTAGATTGCAAATGGTTATTCAAGATTAAAGATGGTTTACTAGAAGAGGGACCTAGATATAAAGCAAGGCTGGTAGCAAACGGCTTTACACAGAGGACTGGCATTGATTACAGTGAGGTGTTCTCACCTGTAGTCAAGCATACTTCTATAAGAACTATCTTGTCTTTAACTATTGTGTTTGATATGAAATTGGAACAATTAGATGTCAAGACAACTTTTCTATATGGTAACCTTGATGAGAAGATCTACATGAAGCAGTCCCCTAGTTTTGAAGTCAAGGGTAAAGCTAATCAAGTATGCTTGCTTCAAAGGTCATTATATGGGCTAAAGCAGTCACCAAGGCAATGGCATTTGAGGTTTGATAGTCATATGATTACTCATGGCTTTAACAGAAGTGAGTATGATACTTGTGTTTACTACAAGGAATATAGTAAAGGAAAGTTTGTACACTTATTGTTGTATGTTGATGACATGCTTATAGCATGTAAAGATAAAGTTCAGGTTGATGATACAAAAAGACTACTTATGTCTGAGTTTGATATGAAGCAATTGGGTGAAGCAAAGAGGATCTTAGGCATGGAGATTGTTAGAGATAGAGCATCTGGGTCAATAAAACTATCTCAGAAGTCTTATTTAACCAATGTGTTAAAGAACTTTTTCATGGATAGTAGTCAACCTGTAGTCGCACCTCTAGGCATGCATTTCAAGTTGTCTTGTTATGAAGATTGTCTAGACTCTCCTAAGACTGATAGAGAAAGGGAGTTAATGGATAATGTTCCTTATGCAAATGTTGTTAGTATTCTAATGTACTTGATGATTTGTACTAGGCCAGATATTGGTTTTGCTGTAAGCATGGTAAGCAGGTATCTTAGAAACCCTGGGAAGCAACTTTGGGAAGGAGTGAAATGGATTCTCAGGCATTTGAATGGCACAAGAGATGTAGGTCTAATATTTGGGAGGAACGCTAACCATTCATTAGTAATTAGAGGATTTGTGGACTCAGACTTTGCATAAGATATTGATAAGGGAATGTCTATAACTGGGTATGTTTTAGTGTTCTTGGAGGTACAGTTAGTTGGAAGGCCAGCTTGCAGCATATAGTAGCTCTATCTACTACTAAAGCTGAATATATAGCATTGACAGAAGCTGTCAAAGAAGCTATTTGGTTGAAAGGTTTCTTGACAGAAATGGGTGTGTTGACTGAAAGTGCACTTGTGCAGTGTGATAACATTAGTGCAATTCAGTTGTCCAAACATCAAGTCTTTCGTGAAAGGTCCAAGCATATTAATGTAAAATTGCATTGGATTAGAGAGGTGTTATGTTCTAAGGTTGTAAAGGTAGAGTATGTTGATACAAGGAAAATGATGCTGATATGCTGACAAAGATACTTCCTGGATCTAAGTTTGTGCAGTGTTTGAATATTCTGCATAGTACTTAGATTGTGCCTATTTTTCATTTAACACCAAGGTGGAGATTGTTAGATATATTGTGGGTTACAATGAAGTTTTATGTGTATGGTTCATACTTGGTATGTCAATTACTTATTTTAGTTTGCATATTGTAATATAGTAATGCCAAGTTTTCATAGTTCAGGGGGTTGTATTGTCATTAGTGAAAGATGTAGTTAGTTAGAGTTTGTTAAGGCTACTTAAGGTCATAGATGGCAGTGGTTGATCATCTTCTTGAGTTTCGTTGTATCATTCTTTCTTTTTCAACGAATTCAATTGTGTTCTTTTGATCTTTTCATTTCCTTTGTGATCTTATATTGCTCTTCGAGTTAACAAAATTTTAGCGTGATATATACACGTGAAAATCTCGACCTAATTTTATGATTTCCCACCCCCCCTAAACTTTTAAAACTAATTGTTAGGAGCGGAACTATAATGTGACCTGGTGACCCTTCGACTAGTCCAACAGACTATATTTTCTCACTAACCTGTAACCAAGTAGATTTTTAGTACTTTAACACTCAAATAATCAAATAATTTATAGGATGAAAAAATATGTGTATATTGAGATAGATTTTTTTATAACAAAACAAGCGAATTTTATATTAGGTTCAAGATATGAAGGATAAAATATTATATCTACTTAACTGTTATTATTTTCAAACATATTGAATATCATCGATATTAAAGACTAATTGGTGTTCTTAACAACTATGAAGAAGTTTGAAAATCGTTTAAACATTACTCTCAAACTAGTAGCTTCAATAAGGTTCTTGATATATATGCAAATACAAGGGTTTATACACCGTTTTTAATGACCTTTTTCGACGACGAACCAGATATTACCAATATTAGTCATTCAATCAATTTTAGTTAGATAGAAGTGTAGTTTATGGGTGACCACTACCCAATTTAGTGAAAAATTGAAAGGGTTGATAATCTCTACCCGTCTAGTAAGAAGTTGAAAAAGATGATTACTGCCTGAAGAGTGAGAAGTTATGATTGAATCTCAATTTTCAGTGTGCACACTTGTAGAGGAAAGCTAGTGGTTCCTTCATCCACAACATAAACTCATTCAACCATTTCGATTCAAAGGTCGAAATCTTATAACAATCTATAGTGGAAAATAGTTTTTAGAGTGAATTGACGTTTTTCTTCCTGTGGTTTGATCATATTTGTCATTTCCATCCAAAAATGTTTTTTTTTGCATTTGACTCCTTAAGGTTTGGGAAACATTGCCATTTTCATCCAAAAATATTAGCTCTATTGTTTTAAAATTTGAAATATTCATCGTTAAAAGGGCACTTACGTAAATTTTTATATAAACACGAAATCCTAATTTATGTTTACATGTTGCTAATAAAAAATTTTACCACGGAATTCATGTTTTTGGATGAAAATGACAACTATTTCAAACCTTGTGGAGGCAAATGTAAGAAAAAACTTTTTTGGATGAAAATAACATATATGACCAAACCATAGGAAGGAAAACGACAATTCACTGTAGTTTTTAATTGTTTTTGCATATGAATCCTTGGTGGAAGATTGACAAAATATTCTAACTCATTTTAAACGTTTTACGTTTTCACTAAAAAAAGTAAAAAAAATAAAAAGGGTTTTTTTTTTTTTACAAATCTAAACAAATGCATTTCTTCTTCTTTTTTGGATAAGAATGCTTTATTTCTTCTTAAGGTTGTTTTATTTATTAGCAATAAAAGATCAATATATGTTATAATAAATATGTAAAAATATTTTTATTAGGTTATTTTCAGAAAGTGTGATGTCTGTTAATATGATATCTAATCAAAACTCATGAGCAATTATTATCTTGATTAATCAATCTTTTTTTAAATACCTATCTTTGACACAAAAGTTAAAATGATATCGGGGCATGTATTTATAGTTTACAATTTTTTTTTATCTAAAGTTAGAAGGTACATTAAACACTAAATAGTAATTAAACATTTTTGTTAAGTTTTGTATCAAATGAAAATATTGCATTTTAACATGAAATACATATTATTTGTTCAAAGACAAAAGAAATACGACTTTGTTAACTGTCGTTAGAAGCTTGCATAAAAATTGGATGGATGTAAAGCCAAACACATTGTTTGTTAACACATTCTGCATGTAAATACACATCATATATTCATATTTATAGTTCTATTTTGAATTAAACAGTTATCATTTTGTATTTCTTTAGAAAAAAAAATATTAATAGCTTTGACACTAGGCCCCCTATTTGTTTATTAATATTGATTTCTACACACATCTTTTTTTAGGAGATCTATAATCATTATGTGGCATAGAGGTTACATCCCGTACGAAAGTTAACGGTATACCTCTTCTTCAAATAGCTCGTAACATTTTTGTTAAGTTGTGTATCAAACGAAAATATTGCATTATAACATAAAATAAATATTATTTTGTTCATAAAAAAAGATATATAATTTTGTTAAATGTCGTTAGAAGCTTGCATCAAAAATTGGAAGGATGTAAAGCCAAACACATCGATTATTCACATATTTTGCATGTAAATAGACATCAAATATTCATATTTATGGTTCTATTTTAGAAACTTAACAATGAATTAAACGTTTATTAATTTGTATTTTAGTGAAAAAAATATTAATAGCTCTTACACTAGGCCCAACAATATTCATTCAACATTTAAGTATTTTACTAGGTCTTCACATGGGTGATGGGCCTACTTATAATGTAACGCTGGGCCGCACATGGACTTTCGGTCCATTAAGAAATAAAATGTAATGTGTTATTGTGTAAAGTGTCATGTTTAATTTACAATAACCATATGCGTTTTGTGTTTAGTGTCTAAGCGACCACACATTATATCTATTGTTAAAGAATCATTGTTTGGTTGGCTTTTAAACAAAATGATTGATGTCTTGATGATGAAGGACAAATACCTTTTCCATATTAATATCTAATTCACTACTACTTAAATGGGCCAAGATTCTTATAACTTACTCCTAGACATCATTAACACAAACATCATGAGTAATTACCATACAATGTTAAAATCGAAATCACACCACATTAGCATTTACTAAGGTGCACAACCGGTTTCCCTAATAGTTAAATTGGTAATTGTTAAAAGGCTTTCATCAAAGTTTCTAGGATAAGGCATTAAAGTATTGCCGATTGTGTTACAAATTACCTTTATATTTGACAATTTTGAAGTGTACACAGATAACATAAATAATATAAATGTGAATCTACTCATCTAGTACGGTAATGTTAACATGACACTCATCCAATTTATGGGAAATCAAGCAAGTCACTAGTTTTTTGTCTATTTTTATATTATAAGTTTCTATGTAATACAGAGGTATGACAACCCATCTGAAGATCAAGGTTCCACTTGTGTTTCTCCTTTTATTGACTAGTTCTTCTCACATTTAAGCCACACTATTGCATAAATATGTAAACTTCTAATTTCTAGGGCATTATAATCTCTTTAAACACTTGTCATATTTTGAAAGAGATGAAAGGCTAGCAAGATAAAAGGTGTTTGTGATGCCCATTGCAATATTCATATCAAAACACATAGGTTATTTGAGAGAGGTCATTCTTGTCAAGATTAGAGAGAATTTATAAACTCATCACTACCGTTGTTAGTGTGAAGTTAGAATGGTGATCACTGCCCGAAGATAAAGATATGAAAACTATATTATTAGTGAATAGTAAAGAGGAGATAACTACCTTATGAGTGTGAAGTTATAAATGTAATTTCTACCCTCTTATAGTTAAGTTTCTAGTGAGCAAACTTCAATTAATAGATATCAAAGAGTGAATGTAAGTTGAGTTAATTAACACCATGAACGACTATAATTCTTTGTGTTTCCTTGATTTTTCTTTTTACTGCCAATTTGTTTACACATTGTTTTCAACAAATAATTTTTCAAGAAATATTTTATAGGCAATTATTTTTCCTTCTAAAAATGGTCACTAAGTCCAAAAAAAAACCATGAAAGAACAAGGGTCTTCTTTATGGGGCATGTCTTTGTCCCTATTTCAAGTTAGTTTTACCAAAATAATTTCTCTAAAGTATGAAGTATCTAATAATCTTAACACGAATTGTTGTTACATTATTAGTTTTGGATATTGTTGTATCATTCTAAATAATGTTTAACCATAGTTTGGTTTTAAAAGATGAGGGGCCCGATGTTAATTGAATACCAATATATTAGTTGTAGATTATATTCTTTTAACATGGTACGTAGTTCTCAAGCAAGAAAAAATAAGATAAAATAAAAATATACAAAAAAAGATATGCACCACAAAAGAACATTTGTGTATAACTAGTTACAATACAAGGTGATCTTGTACAACCAATTATCGATTCTTGATCATATTCATCAACCTACTCTTACATTCTAATACACTCACACACTCTTTCACCTTCATACGTACACACACACTCAGTCGCTCGCTCACTCTCTTCTTATATCTATGATAGACGACCCCAACCTCTCTCTTCTCTTGTTACTTTTTTTCTCATGTTCTTATTCGATAACTCTTAGTTTCTCTATTTATCTCTTCTTTGATAATTAAAATATAAAAAATAATAGTCAATATACAAAATATGTATAAGCATGCCTTAGTAAAATGCCTGTGCATCATGTCGCTTCAGGAAATCACGATGTTGGATGTCAATTAAAATGTTTTTCGAGTGGCCTTGGTTGCTATACGCATTAGCTTAAAACATATTTTTAAAACCAAGCTGATTTAACAACTAGATTTTCTTGACTCAAAAATCGTTTCACCTTTTTGTTTTAAGATATATATAAACACGAATAAAATCCTTCTTAACGCACACATTGTATTTTGGGTGGTTTTTTACATAAGAGCTTCGATTCGGGGAGGAAGCCAGTTGAAAATTGCTACAATCAGTCACACCTAATTGAGGATGTGAACTATTGGAGATCATGTTGTAATAAGAAGATAATAACAATGACCACAAATGTTTTCAAGAAACATAAGTTTCCTTAACGTTTTAAGCATCACACAACTCTCACATTACAAAAAAGATGAACAGAAATCCATCTACAAGAAGCAATGAAATCCTTTGACACATGAACAAATACCCAATCATAATAGCTGTGATTGCATATATTTGTGTAATTTTGCTTATTTTTATTATCAATTTCCAGTTGAAATAAATCATGAGTTTGATGAATGTGATATACGTACAAAACCGAAAAAGGCCCATATCACACATAATGATTTGTATATCATCACACATAATGTATACAACATAGTAACAATATGATGATGTACATAGTAATTTTGACAGAAGTCTAGCTTTTATATTTTCTATAAGATCATCATTAAACACATTTTAAGTTTATAGTACAATAAAAACCATAACCTTCTATATATTATAAATACAGAAAAAACATTTACATATTAGAGTAAATTACAAAAAAAAAACCTTTATCTTTGTAATTAATTTCACTTTTTAACTTTTATCTTTACTAATTACACTAAACAACTTTTATGTATATGATTTGTTTCATCTTTGGTCCTTTAATGTAACGATCGTTAGGGCATCGTTAAGTTAGATCACATAGTTATCGTATGATGGTAGACGTGTTAAAAAAATTCCAGGTGGTACAATCCAAAACCAAATCGACATATTAGGCAATAATGATTAGTAAAATGTTGAAACGGACGAGTAAAACCTTAAACAAATTTTACATATTTTTATAATCACCATTTTCAAACTAGTTTTATAAAGGTTTACTTTTTCATATGCTTTATAAATAAATAATAACTTGATACTAAGAATTAGAATACAAGTTACATGAAGTTATTTAGAAAAATATGACTAGTAAATATTGAGATTACGAGTAAACCTTAAATTATTCCATATATTTTTATCATCAGTTTTTTAAAACTAGTTTATAAAAATTTATATTATAATATGATTTAAGCATTAATAATAAATTAATACATAGAAATTAAAATGTATGCCAATGTGAAATTATTTAGATGCTTTTGTTGAAATCGAAATCCTAGTTCTATAATGTGGCATACATTCTAATTATTACACATTAAGTTTATTGTTGATATTTAAATCATATGACATAATCACTTATATTAAACTAGTTTTAAAAAAGTGTTGATAAAAATATATATAATTTGTTTAAGGTGTTACTTGTCCGTCTCAACGTATTACCGATCATTTTCCTAATACATCGATTTGTTTTGGATTGTGTTGCATGAATGGTTTTTTTACACGTCTATATTCATGTGATAATTACGTGATCTAACTTAACGATACAAATTAACAATCGTTAGACTAAAGGATTAAAGATGAAACAAACCATATACATAAAGGTTGTATAGTGTAATTACTAAAAATAAAAGTCAAAAAATAAAATTATTCACATATATAAAGGTTTTCTTTGTATAACTTACTCTAAATATTACCATAATTAAATGGAAATTCATTAGGTCAAGGTTAAAATATATAATGTCTAGCTATCAGTAACCACTGTAATCTAATGCGTTATCTAATCGCACTTCAAATAATATTTTTTTATAATAAACATAACGTTATTTATTATCAATAAATAAACAACATTGTCACTCAAAACTTTCTAAAAAAATTCTAACAATCCCAAAGAGACAGGTATAATGGTAAGAGTTTTGTTTCTATACTAGAAGTCAAAATTTCAATACTGTACATAACAAGTAATGAATTAGACTACAAATAAATTAGAAGCCTTTCTAAATTAGAAATTATAAAATAAATACAGTGCTGTATCAACATAATCAGAACACCTTCAAGTTACAGGATAAAGATAAGTTGTAAGACTAAATCAAAAAAATTAATAAAGGAAAACACCACTTGTCATCTTTTAATATAAAAGTAACAAATGTAAACCTCGAAATATCCCGTAAAATTCGATCTAATTTGTTGTCTTATTGTTTATGTCTTATATTTGTCTTGATTACTTGATTGATTGGTGAAATTGTTTGATTATTAATTTATTATTGATTTTGATATAGACTTGTGATACAGTGAATTTCTTTAAGTTAAATAATATAAGCTTTTCGAATAATTAGTGCATAAGATTAAAAATGTTCTTTTGCAACAACTACGTATTTTTATGTTTTCATTATTATAAGATAACCGAAAATAAAAATAGAAAGAAGGAGAACGTGTTAGCGTGAAGTCCAGCAAAAACCAACGTGCAAGGCCAAATTCTGTGGTTTTGATTATTATTTTTATTATTATTATTATTATTATTATTTTTGTTACTTTTGGTACTTAAATAGTCAATCAAAAATAATTATTAATTACACAACCAGGTTAATAAGTGGATTAGAAAATACATGAAATTATCAAAGGGCTTAAAACCTATTGGTATCTAGTGTGTAAGGATATTTTTTCATTTAAAGTTAAGGATTTGAGTCTCGTGATAAATAATAATGTAAATTTATAAGTATGGTTAGATCGATGTTCTAAAAAAATATAATTTGGTTTAAAAAATTAGTAGAGTTAAATATTTTAAATGATATTAATTGATATTTTGTTTTTTAGAACCGCTAACACGCATTCTTTAATTCTATTTTTTAAGTTTTTATTTTATTCATTATATAATTTAAACAATCAGTCATATTAGAAGTGACATGTTTCATGCATAACTTGATAAATTTTCATATAATATTTAAAAATATATCTTAATTGCTTCATCGTATCGTTTACACAAAACAAATCACCAACTTGGTTCACATAAGGTGCTTCAAAGTAGTTGTTAGTTGAACTCCACCAAACTTCCACAAACAACATAAGTTTTTGTACTTGTGCGCACGTGTGTTCTTTAGTAATAATTGAGGTTTACTTTAGTTATATAATTTTGTCACCATCAATCCGTTTTTAATAATTTATTTAACAAGTTGAGTACATGATTGTGCATGTTACCGGTGGGCCCTCCCACTTGAATTGGTAATTTTTAAATAAGATGAAATGGGTAGAGATGTTGATATATTAACATCTTTATTTATTTTTAAAAATACCAATTTAACTAGCATTTTAAATATTATTGTGAAATGTGAAGCGTAAAAAAGTTATAACATACTTGTTTATTAATAAGGTAAATTAGGATGTTATGAATATTTAAAAGTATATAAGTAACTTTTGACCTGTTAGATCAAATTTTTATAGTCATTTCGTTTTAGTTAAATGCTTTTCATTTATAGTATGTTAGGAACCCATGTATTATATGGATGAAAAATTTTAACATGTTAAAATATTAGTTTTTATCAATGTTTTGTGTGTTACATGTCATTAGTCATGAAATAAAAAAAAGTGAACATCTAAAAAACTATAAATCAAGATAATAAAAATTATAAATTATAAAATCTATTTTAAGATAAGATATAATAGAAATCATATAGAAATTATTAGAATAGAAAGATTTGTAATTTAAATATTTTATTATTTAGTTTACATATTTAAAATCATTATCCTTTAATATTTTAGAGAAGTGAAAAACATAAATTTAGAGTTAATCAGAAATCGTCATGTATCCTTTCTAATCTTTCTTTTATTATATACATTATTTACCACTAGAATGTCCTCATCGAAACCATGGCATAATTCCAAAAGATAATAAAACGGTTCTACATAAAAATTATAAATAATGAAATGCAAAAGGAAATGAAATTAATCATTATATTTTATAAAGAGTGAATTATTGTTTTTCTTCCACTACTTTGGTCACATTTGCATTTTTATTCAAAAAGGTTCTTTTAAACATATGACTCCCCAAGGTTTTAAAAAGTATTATTTTCATCCAAAAAAATTAATTCTATAAATTTAAATTAATAGCGTTAAAACCTTGAAAATCTAGATGTAAACAAAAAAAACTTTTTTAAATGGAAATATCAAATGTGATTATACCACAGAGAGGAAAATGATAATTCACTATTTTATAATATAAAAGTTCTTTAAAACTAGGCTTGTTATCTTGAGTGTCTATTCAAAAAAGAAAAAATATCATATAATATCAATCAAGTTTTAAAAATGTCTCAATTAAATCACTCATGTATATTTTGCCCAAATTAGATTACTAAACCATCAGATCGAATCATCGTCAAAATTTTTATATCAAGAAAGAAATGAAGGATAAAATGTGGGAGTTGGATTTTCAATATATGTAAACTATATTATAAAATATTAGAAAAGACATGTCAATTATATAAAAAAACCTAAAATCCACGTAACCATTCCACATCAACATTAAAAAATAATTATCCTAACTGAACAAAAAAAAGCATGCTAATACACATAATTTAAATGAAACACAAAAGCTGAATGATTTGATTGAAATACTTTTTAAACTAAAGTGATCTAATTTAAACAATTTTAAAACTTAATTAATATTATACAAATTTACCGTTTCAAAAGCACTAATAAATCAAATACCTAGATTACATTATACTTGTTTTCGACCAATTTTATAACTAAGCCAAAGAATCCTACATTATTAGAGCTTGTTGGTGCATTACACTCAATTTTAGAGTTTGTGGTATTTGGGTTCTATGCTCTAATGACAAGTTAGATTGAAGGTTAGAATCTAATCTATGTTATGTAAAAAAATATTAGATATTTTAGTGTAATTGGATTGAGTAGGTATATATTGAGTTTTATAATGTTGATATATTCATGTAAAATCACCGAAAAATTACAATCTCAAAATGCAATTCACGACTTTAAGTTTCATCACCTAGAAATATGAAATTATGAATCCCCGAAAAAAAGATGTTACAACTGCTCATTGGTAGTTGAAGCAAAAGAGAGAAATTTTAGCTTACACATTAATTATATATAATGAACAAACCCATCATTGCAAAAACTAGTTCCTTAACACAAGCAAGATAACAGAAAGGGAGGATTAACCTTAGGTCTTAAAAGGAATTTAAAAATTGAGGCCTTGTAAAACAAATTTAACTAAATGAGAAGCTATGCTACTACACAAATAGGCAAAAGCGAATGAGAACTGTGCCATCAACTCTCTTAGACGGTTACTTGGAACGCCATCGTTTTTAATACAAATTGTTATATTCCAACATAGTGAAGTCAAACCGCCATGAGTGTGGGGATGCCTGAATGATAATGATACTATGAAAACTGATACGGAGCAGAGAAACAAAATGTTGTAGTAAATAAACCTTCACATGAAAATATCAATGGATGATAGGGAATGGGAAGGCTCAGTTAGAGAGAAAAGAAGGCAACATCAGGATTAAAGGTGTGCAAAAGACAATTGGCTCCGTGACTCGTAAAAGATAATTTAAAGGTCTAAAGGAGAAAAATACAATGCCTTATCAAGATGCGATAATATGAAGAGAAAAAAGAAAGAAAGGATGAAAGTCGTCATTTAAATGGTGCTATCAAAATGAAAGGGGAAATGGGTGGTGGCCAAACTCTAATGAGGCAACCTAGAAAGATGGAAAAAGGGTAAGAAATTAAGAAAATAAATCGATTTTTAAGGACAAACTTACACACCACCAATCTACTCTTAAGTCTATATCATTTGTCCACGATGAAACTTGATCATTTGAAAAGGGACACTATAACACCTTACACCTTAGTACACTGGCCATAATTACTTAAATTTCTTATTCCAATTATATTTTGCATTATATTAAAAATTGTTGACTATAGAGTATATATAAACCCTGCACATGGGCATAATATGACAAAACAAAAACTTGTTATGTAGTAATTTGATGATTTGAATTTACGTATCTGCATTTAAATCTTACTAATTTGAATAAAGTTATTGTTAACTCGTGTTGGTTATATAAAGTTATTAATATGTATTTGTATATTATTCATTCTTCTTAATAGAAAATTGCATATTATATAAATCCAAATTCTCATGAATTTTCTTTTTTTTATTATTAACTAGTCATATTACAAATACAGATATTTAATTTCCCATATGCGTCATATGGTTTTATGCACATATATTATATATGAACAAGAATATAAAAGGTAGAAGGAGATCAATGAAAATCGATAGATAGTTATTTAATATATGCACATTTGATATGATTCGTTTTAATATTAAATCTGATATTGTTTTTAGTAGTTGTTAAGATGACTTGAAATTGTTATCTATGTAAAATCAGGATCCTAAAATTAAACAATATATTTTAGCTCATATGAAAGTTTAACTATATGATCAATTAATGATATTTTTAAAGTTTAACTACTATAGCACTAGGAATAGAATTTTAGATTATTAAATGGATCATCTAGTGATATTGAAATGTTAAAGTTAATGACTTCTGCAAAACTTATTTTCATAGCTTATTTAGCTGGATAGTTTACTTGTTTTATTTATTTTTAGATTAGTTATTTTGTGATTTTGGGAGTCCAATATCCCTCTCTTGGAAGTCAAACGTTCTAAGTCCTGTGGCTGTGGGAGACAACATAAGTGTATTTAAGAGTAAACTAAGAGTCATTAAAAATAAGTTAATTTTTAGTTTTTAGCTTATTCATTCCACTTAAGCCGGACGAGATCAAACTTATACGTACACTTGTTAACATCTTGAATCTATTTGTTGAAAAGATACTTCATTATAATTCAATATTTAAACATATATGATCATTACTAGAATGGGGTTATAGTAAAAAAATATTTAGTCTAAACTGTTAAAAAATAAATGTGGGCTTGACATGTATCCTTCTATTGTTTTAAAGAGGATGACATTTTGGTTATTTTTTCAAATGCGTCAGCTTATTGTGTGTTATACATTATTTGTGTCAAATACCACTTCATTATGTCATATATTTACATCAATTGTTATATGTATTTATCTTTGTATTTTACGTTTTAGATTATTTGTGTTATTTTTATCATTGTTTCTATAAATTATATATACTTATTGTCTATCATTATATTTTACAAATATAAGTACATAACGATATACTTTCACCAATGTATTTTTTAAAACTCATAGTATTAAAGATAACACAGTGTGTTATTTTTGTAAATGTTTTTATAGATTATATAAACTTGTGGTTTTCTATCATTGTGTTTTATAATTAAAATTATACAGTAATGTTATTTCACCAATGTATTTTTCAAAACTCATAATGTTTAGATAACATAATAACGATAAAAAATACAATAAGACATTGTGTTGTTTTGACATTGTTTTTAATGTATTAGACAATGTTTTACATATTAGAGATACATAATAATGTTATGCGACTGTTACTTTTTTTTAAATACATGATTTTAGAAAACCGCAATATTAAAATAACTAACAAAAAGACACAATTAATTGCGACACAATGACAAGATATGGGGTAAAACATAAAAATAATTATTATATTTTTATATAACAGTACTATAATCATTTTAAAGATAAAAAATGTTTGTTTTTATGGTGTAATTTTTATATAAAAATAATGACGTACATAAAAGTTATAAACGCTTTTTTCATAAAAGAAGAACTTGTAAAAAGTCAAGAAAAGTGGTTATATCTAAAATATCAATCTAACGAACGTCTTCATATAATACGATCTCAACCATTGATTAAGAATATTGATGACTGATATTACTTTTGATACTTTTTAGTTTTAAGTGTTTTCTATTTGAACATTTGTCTTATTGATTATATGTTTGTTGATTTGTGTTTGGTTTCATGTACTTCGACTTGTCTTCTAATTGGAGTAGAGCTACTTTTGTTGGACTGCTGCTGTTGGATCGGGCTATTTTTGTAATACCCGAGTTCAAACCATGTACCCGCTTTATGTATGTTCCAATCATGAATGCACATGGATGTCGTTTACAACAAGTAATCGTCCATGGGTTTATAGATGTTATAAATAGAAGTGAGAGAGACATGAAATTATAATTTGACCCTCATTAAACGCTCTCGCAACCTTTTCGTATTTATCATTGATTAAGGGGTTTTGGTGATTAATCGTGAGATGGTAGTGATTAGGTCGTTTTAGATAATCATGTAGATGATTTCTTTGGTGTTTGTTGTTTTATATAGTTTTTACATCTTTTCTAAGTTGTCTTTGAGATTCTGTATTTACAAATTTTTTGTTTAAGTATCTATTTATGTTCGAATACCATTTTAACATGGTATCAAAGTTGTGATTCACTATGTATATGTGATCTCATCGTTATCTTCTTATGCGGTTTGGTTATTTACAATTAGGGTTTCTATTTACTCGTTGAACCCTAATTCACAATAGTAGTTCTTAATTGATCTTGAACCTTTTGCTCTATTGTGTTATCAAAATTTCTCGAGTGTCTGCTGATTTACTATGATTAGGGTTTCTCATCACGAAACCCTATGATATGTTTTTTTAATAAAACCCTGATTACTACTTCTTGGACCAAGGGATTATCTCTTCCTAGGCTGTTGTGTTTGTTGTGATACAATATCTACTTGCGCTTTACATCTTTAAAGCTTGGATAGGAACAACGTAACTTGGGCGCCCTTGGGTAAGATTGTTCTTCTTTTACTATTTTTTACATTCAATTTGAAAAATATTATTTTTTAAGCATCTCTTGGTAAGTTAGGGTTACCTACGTATGTTGATAGACATGGAGAACCACTCCTTAGTGTGTTGCATATAGGTATCGCATATTACTATTGTGTCGCATATTATTATTGGTATTGGTTGTCTTTTATTTTTAGCATATGTATCTAGTATCTACTATGCATTACTCGTGTGCAAATTATTCTATACTTGTGTGCCTTACAATCCTACCTCTGATTAATCCTTGATATGTTATCTTTAAATGGCGTGTAAACATGGCTCTTGCCTTTGTTGGATTTTTGTGCGTGTGATTATGTGTACTCATTCTTGATTACCCCAAAATTTGACAATCTTAAAAGAAAAAGAAAGATCTAAAATTTCAACAAACATAACTCATGCTAGAAATGTAGTTACGTGACCCATACCCAGTCAACAAAAAGCTGTCAATAAAATACATGTGAAAATCAAGGTTACAGACCGTAAATTTTGAACCTTATTGTAAGGATTCCTTAAGTCTGATGCAACCCAAAACATCCAAAGTGTCTCTGCAACATGCACTAAGTACTGAAGTGAAGAATGCTTCGGAAGTTTTACACAATGCATTAGAAAATACTCTAAGTGTAAAATCTTCCGAAGCCAAGACCAATATCTTCCGAAGCCAAACATGAAGTCTTCCGAAGCCTCAGAGACAAAGTCTTCCGAAGCTTCAACCTATGAAGACAGATTTCTTCCGAAGACTTTTAGTACATATACTTCATCTGATGTACTGTTCCATAAAGCACCTTTTCCGCTGCGTCTCTGTAAAGTCACCAACTTACATGAGTTGGTGAAAAGGTCCATGCTTTTGGTAACTGTACATTGAGGTCTTGAGTCTGTAACTTTCCACTTTATGTACTCTATCCTTTTTGTAATGTATAAGGATGTGAGCTATGGCATGTCATAGTCACAAGGTCAAAAGGCAGATATGTCTTTTGATCCTACAATTGATTTTGTTAGTGTCTAGTCAATTGTATCCAGCTGGCTTTCAAAGTATAGCCGGCTGTAGGTTGTAGTATAAGTATTTCAAGTTCTTGTATCTTTCTTTATGCTTTGTAACACTTGTAAAAGAACTTGAGAAAGCAATATACTGCCTCCTTGAAACCCATACTCTCTTGTTCTGTCTCTTTGCTTTACTTGTGTTCTTTGTATCACCTTGGTTAATCCAGTTCACTGTTTGATTAAAGTTTAGTTAATCTCCTCATTGTGTTGTTGTGTTGTAATTGTGTTAAAGCCCTTAAACTGTATGCCTATACAGATAGTGATTATGTCTCACTTAATCACTGTGAAAAGGATCTTAAGATACCTCAAAGGTGCTTCAACACTTGGTCTATGGTATCCAAAGAATCCTAATTTCAATCTGTATGCCTATACAGATAGTGATTATGGTGGTTGCAACATGACTGCAAGTCTACATCTGGGGGATGTCAATTCCTTGGTGGAAGGGTTGTCTCATGGCAATGCAAGAAACAATCCTGTGTGTCTGCATCAACTGCTGAGGCTGAATACATTGCTGCTGCAAGCTGCTGTGCTCAAGTGCTTTGGATTCAAAATCAGATGCTGGACTATGGATTTAACTTCAAAGAGTCTCCTATTCACATAGACAACAATAGTGCTATCTCTATCACTGAGAATCCTGTGCAGCACTCAAGGACCAAACACATCAACATCAGGTATCATTTAATAAGAGATAACTATGAAAAAGGGTTAATTAAACTAGTCAAAGTTCATACAGATGAACAATATGCTGATCTGTTCACAAAAGCTTTTGATGAACAGAGATTTAAGTATCTGATATCAGCTATTGGGATGATTAACTTTGAGTAGACTTTTCTTAAAACTAATTCTAATTATTTCTTCTTAAAATATGTGTGTCCTAAGTTGTCTAGTTCATCACTTTCATAAGCTCATGTTTTCTTTGGATGTAAAATTTTTTTGAAGACTTTCCTTAGATTCTTGAAAATTTTCTGATACTTCGGAAGATAAAGTTTTATCTTCGGAAGAAAATCATGTCTTCAAAATAAATAACTGTCTAAGAGATTTTACCTTCGGAAGAAGTCAAAATTCATCTTCCGAAGCTTAAAATTCTTATCTCAGACACTTATTCATTTTTAAGGACTTTTTCCTTCCGAAGCAAAATTAACCTTCGGAAGCTTTGTTTATTCCTATACAAAGCATCCAAGGGTTTATTTCTCTTCCGAAGCATAAATTTTCAAGACTCTCAGGAAAAACTTCCGAAGCCATTTTAGCTTCGAAAGCTTTTTCAATCAAAACTTCCGAAGATAAATTACCTTCGGAAGCTTTTCGAATTCCAAGAAAACTATTCTTTGAGCAAAAGTAAACTACCTTTTCAGAGGTGGGACCGACTTCCGGATTTCAAAGTTTATCCTCTTTCATTAACTTTGGTTCAAATCCCTTTTCACATAAATACCCAACGGTTCCCCCTCTTTCCCACTATCTTCCTCAATTCCACTATTCCTCTAACCTAATTCTCTAAACCGCCTTTGCTTTCTACCTTTCTTCACCCTTAAGCTTCTGAAATGGCCAACCTTAACCGCAGAAACAACCCAGATTTCTCCATGCAACTTCACAGGCAACATAATCAAGTTGCTCTGTTAAGCTCTGAGAAAGATGCAAGTTTCTCAGAGATTTGCCAATTCTTGACTCTATCCAACTATTTCACCTCCCTGACCATTGATCCTACTCTATATGAGGATCACTTGCTTGAATTCTGGAAGACCTGCCAAGAGGTCATTATGGATGGGGAGAAGGCACTGTCTGCCACAGTGCAAGGGAGGACAATCTTCATCACTCCGGCCATCGTTAACCAACATTTGCAGCTGGATGATGAAGAAGGTGAGGTGTCCTTCCCAAAGAAAGCTGTTAATCATTCCTTTGAGCAGATGGGCTATGAAGGAGATTTCTCTGAAAGACCTTCAGGAAAGGAAAGGTCTCATCCCAGTGGAAATACCTGTTCCATGTGGTTATCCACAGCTTATCAAACAAGCATGGTGGATGGGACCAGATTCCTGAGGATCTCTCTTTTATAGTTCATGGGATGGTTCAGGGGGTCAAGTTCAGGTATTCACAATTTGTTTATACTAATTTACTTGCAAACTTAGACTCTTTAGAGTATTACATATTTTCTAGATATGTTCAACACATTCTCAACTGTGAACTGGGCTCACAGTTGAGGGAAACAAGTAATATTCTTAAATTGGGACAGATGAAGCCCGACATCTTTAAAATAATAAAGAAGCCAACTGTAGGCTTCTCAGGGGTAGAAACAGCCCTAGTCCCAAAAATGTTAGAGCTCATTGCTCAAGGTGACAACCTAGCAACACAAGCTAGTGTTGAACCCACACCTCTTTTATCCTTACCCCTAAAAAGACCAGAAATCACCCTCACCTACCAAAGAAAATCCAAAAGAACCCCTGCTCAGGCTATTGAGTCTGTGCAGGCCCCCATATACTCAACCTTACAGGAAGAAGTGGACACTAGAGCTCCCACTTCTCCTGAGGAGCAAACCACTCCCATTTCTTCACCTATCAGGGCTGAGGTTCCTCATGCTCACCCTGATGAGCTCACTAGCCCAACAGCCTTAAGCCTTCACTCTGAGTCTCAACACTCAAGTGAACAACCTTCAGGGGACAGCTACCATCCCCAGCCTTTAGATCTCAACCAACCAATTCCCAACCTATCCTTCTATACTGATGAAGACTTAGGATTCAGTGAGTACCATGAGTCTCTCTTCTCCTCCCCTACTCAAAGAGAGATGAGTACCTCTGACTCTCCTCAGTCTATCCCACATCAGTCACCTATTATTGAGGTGGACACTTCTGAACCTGTTCAGGATGTCCATATGGAAGAGGCTCTCACTTTTGAAAGTGATTACATCATTAAGACATCAACCATGGCAACTCAGCCCACTGGCATCTCAACTGAGGCTGCCAGTGAGCAGAGGAAAACCAGCAGCCAAGAACCTCAAGCTGGTGGTGAGAGAGAGGACTTTGGTCCAATCATCTCATCCCCCAATGATTCTTCTTATGAAGATGAGGGGAATTTGAGACTAAAGGTGCAGAAATTGTCAAAAACATGCTCCTATTTAGTCTCTAAGGTTAGTCACTTGGAATCTCAGGTGACTACCTTACATAACAGGGTCAATGATCAGCAACTTTAGATTTCATATCTAAAGGAAAAACTAGCTGGGAGACCTTTAAGGAGAGCTCAACCAGGAACACAAGAACCTGTGGAAGTGATTGACTTATCCTCCAGCTCACCTATGCAAGTGGGTGATGCTACCAAAAAGGGGGAGAAAGTTATTACAACCACAGAACCTGGGAGTTCTTCACAGAGAATGGACATAGAGGACTCACCATCCTCACTTTCTATTGTGCATTCTCAGCAACTTCCTCAAGTTCACATTAATATGGACTCTATAGACTCAATCATCAGG
Organism: Flaveria ramosissima; assembly: GCA_025215565.1. NCBI lineage: Eukaryota > Viridiplantae > Streptophyta > Magnoliopsida > Asterales > Asteraceae > Flaveria > Flaveria ramosissima. The sequence continues at coordinate 58,084,953 of CM046031.1, read as the reverse complement.
AGTCTCTTTGAGGAAGGTATACCAAGGGCTGTCTCATCTTCACCACAAGGAACTGGCAACTACATCATAAGGTGGAGGTATGATGATGACAGAAGAGCCCTTATACTTCACAGAGTTCAAGGCCAACAAGAAGTTTTTCATTTCCAAAGCCTGAGCTTCTATGAAAGACTGGATTTAGTCAACATGCCACTTGTCAATCCAAGCAATTCAAGACAAGCTGACAGGCTGGATCAAAGAATCCAAGACAGGATCCTTGCAGAGTTCTCTCTAAGAAGGGGACTTAGGCAATCAGGCAATGTCATCGGTCAACTGGATGTTGAGGTGGACCCTAAGATTAGTTTCATAGGGGAAACCTTGACTGAAGGCCCAGTGGCAGAACCTGAGACCCCTGTCTCATCATCAACAACTGCTGCAGAGGTCCAAACTCCCTCTGAGACACCTGCTGGTGAAGGTGTTTCTCAGCCTCTCTCTGGCCAGAGCATGGAAGCTACACCAAGCAATGAAGGCCAAGCCTCAATCCACCCTGAGTCACAAAGGTCTGTTGGTGACAAAGGGAAAAGGATAATGACTCCTGAGGAAATTGAGGAGGAAGAGAGAGAGAGGAAAAGAAGGCTAAAGGGAGAAAGTTCTTCTGGGTCATCTAGCTTCATGCAAGCTGCAATCAGGGCTGCCCCCAGACCAAATACTCAAGATGATGAGTTAAGGGCAGTCCGGATTACCTACTTACAGACCAGGAACTATGATATTGATGAAATCATCTCCCTCCCCTTAGAAGAGTTAAATGAACTTGCTGACATGGAAGTGTCAAGAGAGATGAAGGAGAAAGAGGATGCAAGGTTACTTCTCCAATTCAAAGAGGAGAAGAGACAGAAAAGACTCTACAAGCATGCTCCCACTCTCTCTCCAGTTCAAGAAAGTCCTGCACAAGAAGATGTGGCTCCACAAGAACCTCAGGTAGATAAAGAAGAAGATAGGATCAAGATGATCAACTACCTGAGTGCCACAGGCTTCTATCAGGCAGATGCACTTCTTCCCTTGTCCTATGACTTCATTGAGTTTGAGTACCTAAAGCAACTTGAGCTTGAGCTAGTCAAAGAAAGAAAGACAACCAAAAGGAAGCTAAGGGAAGAAGCTGCAAAGTCAAGAGCCATCATTCAAAAGAATGCAAAGAAGTCTGCTGACAGACAAAGAATGATGAGCTTCATGAAGCTATATGATTCTCCGGAAGGAGACTTGGCCCCATGTCTCTATCCACAATGGATGAGCATATAAGGGTGATCAAGCAGAAGATTAAAAGTGGAGAACTGATTGACTTGCACTCTCTTCCAAGTCAAGTTCCACCTGAAGTGGAGGTCAAGTTTGAACAACCAGAGACACCTCAACCAGAACCTCCAGCTGAGCCTCAGCAAGTTTCATCTTCTGATCCAAGGCAGGGTCAAACTCCCTCTCCTTCTGAACCTGTGAGGGAGGAACACCCAACTAAGAAAGACACTGATGATCAACATGGTGCTGCAGACCAGTCTTCTCAGTTAAAGTCATCTAAGAGGAAGAAGAGAATGGCTTCTAAACCAAAGACTAAGAAGAAGAAGCCAAAGTCATCTACCTCTACACCTCAGGCTGAATCAGATCAACCTGAGGAAGTGCATGATGAGGCAGCCCAATCAAATCCTATGCAAATGGCTCCTCTAACAACTGAGACACCCATCTTGTCCTGGACTTACTCTACTAATCCAGAAAGATGGCATGTTATCAGAGATCAAGGTGTTGAGAATGTCTACTCCTGGCAAGACATAATCAACTTACCTCTGCATGATCTCTTTGAGATGAGAAGATACTATGAGAGTCTTGATGATCCTGACCATCTAATGAAGAAAGGAATGGTCTTGATTGTACTGAATACTACCAACATCTGAAGATCTTCTAAGTGTTTTGGTAGCATCAGCCTAGGGGGAGTTTGTAAGTATTCCTTAAGTCTGATGCAACCCAAAACATCCAAAGTGTCTCTGCAACATGCACTAAGTACTGAAGTGAAGAATGCTTCGGAAGTTTTACACAATGCATTAGAAAATACTCTAAGTGTAAAATCTTCCGAAGCCAAGAATCTTTCGAAACCAAACATGAAGTCTTCCGAAGCCTTAGAGACAAAGTCTTCTGAAGCTTCAACCTATGAAGACAGATTTCTTCCGAAGACTTTTAGTACACATGCTTTATCTGATGTACTGTTCCATAAAGCACCTTTTCCGCTACGTCTCTGTAAAGTCACCAACTTACATGAGTTGGTGAAAAGGTCCATGCTTTTGGTAACTGTACATTGAGGTCTTGAGTCTGTAACTTTCTACTTTATGTACTTTATCCTTTTTGTAATGTATAAGGATGTGAGCTATGGCATGTCATAGTCACAAGGTCAAAAGGCAGATATGCCTTTTGATCCTACAATTGATTTTGTTAGTGTCTAGTCAATTGTATCCAACTGGCTTTCAAAGTATAGCCGGCTGTAGGTTGTAGTATAAGTATTTCAAGTTCTTGTATCTTTCTTTATGCTTTGTAACACTTGTAAAAGAACTTGAGAAAGCAATATACTGCCTCCTTGAAACCCATACTCTCTTGTTCTGTCTCTTTGCTTTACTTGTGTTCTTTGTATCACCTTGGTTAATCCAGTTCACTGTTTGATTAAAGTTTAGTTAATCTCCTCATTGTGTTGTTGTGTTGTAATTGTGTTAAAGCCCTTAAACGGTCCTGCACTTATGGTTTGTAACTTTATGGAAAATGGAAGATGCAAATTATGAAATGTGGAATCATGATGCGGACCAAGGTTTTCGTAACTTTAAGGAGGTTAGAAAAATCATCCAGAAGATATCCCATGTTATCAAAAAAGCCTACGAACTGTAACCTTTGGACCTTACAGTCTATAATCCTACCGGAAGAGGCTATGAATAGAAGCCTAAAAGCTTCTTTTTGGAAATATATTTAAACTCGAGACCTATTTTAAATGCTTTGTTGAGTGTTGAAACAAACCTGAGTTAGTTTTGTTCTATTAGGGAGTTTATTTAGAAGAAGACACATGTATAATTGGGTATAGGTTCTCCCCTAGAATAAGATAAGATATGGAATGTGTATCTTGTAGCAAGACGGGGCAGTCAATTGTAGATGATGATAAACAAGATATCCATAAGGCATAGTGTAATGCCTAAACAGGGAAGCTTTGGGAGGTTATAGCTACAATACCTAGGGTAAGAACCTAAGGTAATGGATAGGTTATAACATAAGGATAATGGGTGATGACCTAGGAAAGGTACAAATTGAGTACCCAAAGGTAGACTAGGGTGAAAACCCTAGCTTATGGTCTTCGTGCTAGAAAAAAAAAAGCAAAGTTAATACCCAACTAAATTTGCATAAATTTTATTAGATTTTGCATAATCGTGTATGGAGGATTAATCATGACGAAAATTAAGGAACCCTATGTGAGATGAGGTGATTGTTTCATACTTCCCGAAAAGTAGATGAATTGTTAACACGAATGTTATGTGATTTTAATCACCTAGAGGGGGGGTGATACTAAATGTTATATGCGGAATCACATTGATATGGTGTGGTTTCAAGTCACCTAGATGTAGGGTGGCAAGTCAGTTGGATGTAGGGTGACAACCAATTATACAATGAATCACATGGATTTAGAGTGATTTCATGTCATCTGGATATGGGTGGCAAAGTCAATCGAACGTAGATTAACAGATGTGTGATATAAAAAGTTGGTAATATACACTCACTAAACAAAAGCTAATATATGTTATGCATGTGCTTGCAAGTAATATGCCCATGCTGGAGGGCTAACAAGGATTAAGTATCTAACATACGCACATAGTTATGTAAAATATTGTAAAATATGTAATTTACATCTTCGATAAAGATAATACAAGAAAACTTCTTGAAATTTCCTGGTTTTCCGTTTCGTAACTCTATTATTTCTCTATTAAACTATTAAAAGTAATATGAGTGTTTCTAGTTGGTATCAGAACATATGGTTTGCGGGATTCATGTAAAGGGATAAACACCTGAACTCAAACTGTAGAGCTCTTCGTATTGGTAAAAGTGTTCGATTCGAGACTTGATTAAGGAACCAAGAAACTTAAAGTATAGTGCTCTTCGTCTGTTAACTGAAATTCTTTATTAGAGATATGACGTGGTGATGATGAGTATATATGTGTATAGTTTGTATAAATTACACTTGGCCAGTGTAATAGTATACATACAGTATAGTGTATTCTTAGAATTATCATACCATATCAAAGGGTGTGGATAGTAAACAAGGTGGTGATGTGTCTTACATACATATGCTAGCATGTAAGAGGATTTATCGATGGTATATTATGCTTAAAATAGGATTGACTCTAATAGTGCTTGGAAAAAACTTAAAGTCACGTAATCCTGATAGTGAAATGGCACCTTAACAATTAGAGAAATGATTAATAATAGAGAGGGGAACCGTAATCGTAGTCATCATGGCAATAACGATGACCATAATGAAGAGTCTCATGCATCCTGTGATAATAAGGTCGGGCCTAATACTAAAAAATGTGCTAATAGTATGGTGATGTTGTCTAGACTTAGGTTTCAACATCTTTAAGAATATTCTCAATTGTATTCTCCATGTCTTCCTCCTCTGGCAGTAAATAGAATAAAGTGGTTGACTTACAAAACTTAATTCATCGAGGTTGACTTACGAAACTTGGTTCATTAAAAGTTCATCGATTGTTCACTGTTGTCGGTTCTTTTAAGTGCATCATTAATTCTAAATTCGTTTTTTGCAATTAATTACTTAATTACTAACTATTATTGTGTGATCTTAATTTATGCTCAATTATTTTAATCTGCTATGATTCTTTTGTTAATTTAATCTGTTGTTGTCTGTTTTGATTTTAATCTATATGTACAATTGTTTTTCTTCTTATTTTAATATATAGTTGTTTGTTTATCATTTAATATATTCTTTTGCAATTGATTTTGTTTCAATTAATCAAGTTGATTTCTGCCAAACTATAAACAGTTTTGTTTATGTGTTGGTCCGAGGCCCAGCTCTTTAATAATAATATATAGACTACGACCTTAAAATTTTGTTTTGCTTTAAGCCCCAAAAAAATATTAAGCCGGCCCTAGTTCTAGTAAGCCTCCGTGGCTCTCCATTTGCTATCTCTTTGAAGCAATTTAATGGCTTGATAAGGGATCAACACTCCAAACTTAAAATCCACCATCTATTTCCATTAATGTTGCTTGTGGCTTGATTATGTCGACACACTTTCTTTTTTCGGCAACCAAAACTAATATTTGCTAAGGACCAGCGTATCATAAAATTAGGTTCCATAGAATGTCACAACAAGTCCCTCCATTGTTATTTATTCCCATAGTAGCCCCAAAATATGGAAATTTAAGTTTCAACCCAAAGCTTGACTTTTTATTAATTCAAGAACTTGCCACATTTGAAAGTTGAAACGGCATCACACAAAAACAGATTTGTTGAGAATTTCTAGTTTATTATATAAAAATTGCTATATACTACAACAAAAGTTCAAGATGTTAAGAATCTTGAAAAATTAGATTAAGTAATGAGGTGCAAGCTTTAAAATTATACGGTATAAGTATTATTGTTGTACAAGTAACATGAACTTGTTATCAGGGTAACTTATGAGTAGTTGATACCCAACGCATATAGGATACGATTTAGAGTTAGATATGAGATTGATTATTAAAACTTATTCATTCTCATCCCTATAAATTAATACACTAGCAAATGCAACCAAACAACACATGCTATAACAATAAAAAATGTACATTTAATAACACGTCAAATATATTTAAATATATTGCAAAACTAACTTGCATAATCAAATCAATTTAAAGAGTGAAGTGTATTTTTCATCCCTTGATTTCATGAAAATTATCACTTGAATTAGAAAAGCTAGCTCTTGCCATTTGAATCGAAGTGTGTTATTTATTTTCATTTGAATGCGTTAGATTACATCTAATTCACACCATAAATATTTTTCGTCAAACCTTCTACACTTGAGGAGTTTTTAGTTAAAAACAATTACAAAATAAAGGATTAGCCCCACATAAGAGGTTTTATGAATTCATTCTCTTTTGGTAATCGCCAAAGACGAATTTCCGTCCCCAAAATCAATATCTTTTGTCCCTAGAATCAACTGCATACATAGTATTACAACCGCAATTTCGTCCCATATAACGATTACTCAAAGAGTTTGAACGCGTAGAACTTCTCAAAGGAGGTTGATCCTTATTTTATAGATGTTTTGACTCAAATTCATCTTAGTATGACAGGTTTAACGGTAAAATGGTTAATGGTGTTAATTAGTTGTGGTCAAATAGATTCAAATGATAATTTTTATAAAATTTTTGAATTCTAATGGCAAAGTTTAACCGACAATTTTTATCAAATCACATAAACTATAAACACACTTTACTATTATTTAAATTATAAAATAATTTGTTGTTGCATGCCTAAATTAAACAATTTGGTGGGTTAAATTTAAAGCCAACGTCAAAATCGTAAACAATAACTTTGGCGCCGCCCAATTTTTGACTACAATTCATTCATTTTATCTAATTATAAATACCTTACTCGGTTTTTATTTCTTGCACGCCTTAACCTATGTATTCATTTTCTACAATATATTAATTTAATACATATCATTTTCAACATATATAATATTTTATTTGTAATACTTTTAGTATTTACAATTAAAAAGCAACGATGTGAAAAGTACCTTTACCACTTAAAGTTTGGCACGTGTGTATGGTTAGGCGAACATAACTCTTAGGGTGGGGCACTAATGTCACACCCATCATACCATACCGCAGATCAATTAATTAAATCTTGTCATGTCATAGTATATCACACACACAAATTTAGTGGTGGTGGTGTCGCCACACTACACTGCGTGAATTTAGACGTTGATCGAGCAATTTGTTGAAGATAAGGCACAACGAGCTATGCCTGAAACGCACGTCATGCGGCGTGAAAAGGTGGTGATGGCGGCGGTGTTGGGCGGTGCCAAGACATCACGGCATGCCCGCCCCTTCCACCCTAATGAAAAGGTCGTATGTTCAAGCCAGTCACACAGTTTGGTATTTTTTTTCTTTCTTTATTTCTAATATGATTAAATCTTTACTTTGATTAAATTTGATTTATTTTAATATTTATAATTAACTTTAAACATATTTATTTTTTCTTTATAACTTTTAAAGAATAATACATTATAAAATTCTGAATATTATTATGATGATATTATTCTTTTCATTTACTTTTTTCGACACATGTCATTCAAATCACGTGGATTAGTTATAAAATAGTTTAACTTTTTTTTTTATTTTTAGTTTTCATTTAGTTTTTTTTATAAATTCTAATGTATAATATTTTATGCAATTCGCAATACATCCGCACAGCTTTTTTTATTTTATTTATGTTTGGACAAAATTTTACTTAGACCAAATATGATTTGTTTATAAAGTTTGCATGAATTTTAATATAATTTAATGATTTTTTTGCTAAATTCAAATCGAATAGAACTTTGAATTTTACATGAATTCAGATTCGAATATGAATAGGTTTATTTCAATCTACTTTGAATTTGAACTAAATCCAAATCCGGCTTTAAAATTTTAAAGTTAGAAATATTTGATTCAGTTGACTCGAATTTGATCTAATTAACATCCTTACATAACAATCTTTACATAACATTGTAAAAATATTAAAAGATAAATGGTTTTATCTTATATATTAAAGAAAAAGCGTGAACTAATTTTGTTAACACCAAAAGTGAAATCCTTTAACTTCATGAAAATTTAAAGTTCAAATATTATTATATAGGGTTTACTACTAAACTAAAGCTATGCATGCATGATTTAGGGAAATAAGATCAAACATATTCTGTGACCCATCGACTCCAAAAGTGCAATTCACACATGAGAAAGAGAGAGATGATGGCTTGGGTTGGTGAAGAAGAAATGGTAATATTAGAAAACGTTCAAGTATCGGAGATCGTGAGCCATGGCGAACCGCTATGAAAATCAGTGTGTTTTAGAATTATAAAAAAAATGATTGCGAGGAAAATCTAATTGTCCTGAAACAATAATCCTTCTGCTTAATCATATTATCATAAAAACAAAGCAAGAGTTCAAGGTTTCTTTCCTTTTCCTCATTTGTTGTCCTTTTATTTCTCTTTTTTTTTAGCGCGTTAATATGAAATAGATTATGATTCCATAAAAGTTAAATTATAACATCCCGTAATTTCTACTTATTTTGCTATTATAAAAGTGAGTGGACACAAAATATGGGTATAACCAAATTTGGTACAAATTGATGATTTGTTTTTATGGTTGATTATTGGTGTAATATAATTTATTTCTTATGAGATATTAAATGAGTTGATGTACGTTTAAGTTTGCTTATCATGGGTTTATTATTTGTTATGAGATATTAAATATAGAATATGAATGTTCGATTTTAATTAGTTAAATGAATTAATGTTTAAGTTTGGTTATCATGGGTTTGGTAATAAATCTCAATGAAGTGAACAAATGTTTGATAAAATGACTAGTAGAGTAGTTTTATGAAGATAAGTTATTGAGAACTCTATACAAACATTGTCAATGATGCTTTTGGTTTTTCATTTTTGCAACATGTATAACCTACATTGTGTTATGAGCTACCAATTTATATTATTTCTTCCATTTTCTCTCTATAGGTTGTTTTTCATAAAGATAACAGCGACTAGTTTGATTTTTCATTTTGAGTTTAGGTTTTATATTGATATGATCGGTTCATTTCATGATTTTGGTGTGATACCAAAAGGTTAGGATAGTTTCTCATTTTACTTCAAGAATGTGAGACGTAATCCTTCTCATAAACTAAATTTTGACCCATGATGATTTTTTTTGCTTAAATTTATTAGTTCGTCGTAAAATTAGTTGTATTTATGATTTCAGTATATAAATATGTACTCGAATGATATGTTTTGATACATTTTGCCTAAATCATTTTCTTTTTGAATATATGTTACACTTAATGAAGTATATTAAGTTTCTAATAACACTAAAAATCATTATATATTATCTCTTCTTTTCAATTAAATAATACATTTTATACCCTTATTATTACTTTTTTCTCTTTACTCCACTCAAAACTACTAGCAAAAATATTAAAAAAATTATAAGGATTGAACAGTGATTTTTCAATATACCAATCAAATAACATTTTCTTTCTCTTTCACTCATAAACCACTCAAAACCATTTCATACCAAATACATTCATATAAGTTTAGGGATTTCACTGTGAATGCTCTAAAAATTATTATTCAATCTTCAATTTGACATTTTTAACATTTTTAAATTTTTATTCTGAATGATTATTAAAGAACATAGCATTCTACTTAACATGGTTGTCATGATCAATTGATTCCTTCCGATCCATTGACCATAATTATCTTTTCACACTGAGAAAATAGTTTTTTTCACTCATTATTCTCTTTGACAAAACTTATAGTTTTCTTTTTACTAATAAATTGAACTTAATTTTCTTTGACCTATCATTTTACATATATAATAAATCCAAAATATAATTTGTTTTACTTAGGTTGTTTTTATGATACACTAGTTGGTAAATAAAGTGATACTACAATTTCGCGAATATTTAACATTTAACTATATTTATAATTATAATACTATTTTTAAAAGAATAATTTCATATATCACCTTTAAAACTTAATATAGCACTATATTTATCTAATAAAAAATGTTATAATATTAAATATACTCATATTTAAATTTATGATATTTATACAAATATAAAACTTGAATGAATATATGAGAGTTAAAGCGTAAGGGAAAATTAAATTTTATAAAAAATAATCTTATTATATATTGTATATATATTAGGAAATGAATATATATGAAACTTTCATTAACACTATTTATTAAAATTACGTGGTATGAGTCAATGAATATGAGTAAAAAGTATTCTCATATAGATAATGAGTGTGATCACACTCAATTTATTAAACATGTGTAATGATGCTTGTATGAATATAAGACTTAGTTATAAAAAACTTGTGAAATATAGTATTATGAGTATCAAAATAATAATAAATAAAAAACGCAAATCATACCCTCGTATGATCACATTTATGCCCTCACAAGCCATTCTAAATTATGGTGGTGTTCTTGCTTGTGAGCCGCTGAGATGACACTCACTTCACTACAGTCAAGCCACCCCTCTAAGACTTAAGAGTCGATGTTCCTGCTCGTGAGCTGCTGAGGTGACACTCACGCACATAGTCTTACGGACACGTAACAAATACTTTAAAGGATAATTCTAAAAAATAGTCAAATTATTAAAGGTGAAATGAAATGTGGGTTGTTGGTAGTTAAAACGACTGATGGTGTGAAAAGTGAGGACAAGGTTTTATTGGTGTACACGTACAAATTGAGTCAGCTATTTGTCAGGTCGTTGGTGTCATGTCGATGCCCCGTCAGCATCCCACACTTTTTCCTCCTAAACAAATCAACCACACGGTTAGTCCACGTGGTACCATGTCTTCACCTAGTCACCTTTGTTTGAGGCCCCACTCCATCTAAAATCTTAATACTATTATTATGTAAAAATTCTTTAATTATAAGTTATAAGTTTTATAAATAAATTATGAATATAATTTTCTAGCACAACTCACATGTGTATATAACATATTTTTTATTTTACACCGCAATTACATATAGGAAGGGCTCAAACCATTCATCGATTCGTCACTTTAACTTTAAATGATTTTAACGTTGGATCCAATCCCCACCGTGATTATCAATATAAATAATCGCATTTTTATAATGGCTCGTAAATTATTTTATTAACTACTTATATATATTTGCAACTTGTAGGATTTGAATTCTCGATCTCTAGCCACTTTATTTTATTTTATTGCATTAATTGCTAAATATCTCTCTAGGTGTATATATTATAGGTCTTGTTTTTGTCGGGTACGCTTTCTCAATAAAATAAAACATATATTTCACTCTAGTTTTCTTTTGATACTTTAGTTTTATGCTAGTTATATAACACGTAATTATATCACTCTTCGTATGTATAATACCTTGTTTTTAAGTTAGTTATATGACAAGCTATTAGGACAAATCAATTTTAAGTTGGATAATATTTCATGAGATAGATCTCTTTTTTTTCTAATTAACTTGTCTTGATTTTTTTAAAGTATACCATATATTAGTTCATAGAATCTGAGATTAGTTTTGAGAGTTATTGTTCTGGTCTTGATGGTGTTCGACATAAAACATATTACAACTTTTATGATTTTTGATTAGTTAAATAATTATTGTTATTGTCTTTGTCTTGATTTCCTCTACCAAAATCCATAAGTTAGTTCTTGACGTTTAAGGTTATGTTGAAATCTATTGTTATTTCGTGTATTGATTTTCTTTAACATACACGGTACCATATTATGGTTTCTTATCAATTTTTGGGTAGGTTGATATATCTTGGGTTTTAAATTGTGAAGTTTGTAAAGTGAAGGGTGAAAGTGTTGGCATGTCTTGATTTCTCGTCTCAAGAAGGCTTACTTGGATATTAAAAGTAGTTTCAAACTTTGTTAAAAAAAACATAGCTGACATCTGACGCTAACCCCCACTGATTAAACAAAAATATTATTATTACATTAATTACTTGAAAACATTACCAAAAATAAAATAAACTTTATAAAATAAAAAAAACATAAAATTAAAAAAGCTAGGATCATTCCATAGTTTTTATCCATTTTCTCGACCAATTGAAAACTCAATCTCGCTAAATGATAGATATTTTGAGCGACTTGTTTGTAATTCGAGTTGTACCGGCTGAGGAACCTTCTCCGATTGTTTTTCACCAACTTGTCTCCATCGTTTGTGTTTCTGAAATAGATTCGAGTTGTACCGGCCGAGGAACACGCAAAATAAGGTCTTGACCGATGTTTGGATTGTTTGGATTCAAACCTAAGCAAAAAAAGTGAAGTTAAAAACAATATTAAAAAACACAAAAACAATTTCTTTGAATTGTTTGGAGGTAAACCGAAAATGTGTGGAACTTGACCGAATGCTTGGTTTCACCAGAAAGTAAGTTTGGATTGTTTGGAATCGCGCTTATTGTAAGTGGAGAAAAATAATAAAAAAGTTAAAGAGTGAAGATTTCCTTAAAAAACACTTTATTGATTGCATATTTGCATTTTATTATTTAAAAACAATGAAGATATAACAAGAGTTCATTTTTTACCTCCCCCCCCCCCCCCCCCCCCCCCGCAAGCGATGTTAGGATGAGGGATCCAACGAAAAACACACGCTTGGCAAAAGTGAACACCGTATGATGTAAGAGTAGAATTAATGAATCAGCTGAACCGAACCATTTCTAAGGTTATCCTTAATGTTTTCATCATATATATCACACCATAATTTAACTCGGGGTCAATCATGATTCCTCTTTTCACCCCTTCAATGCTTTTATAACACCATTTTACTTTTATTTTTTTTTCCTTTTAATCTAATATTAAGATATTAAAAACAATATTAATGAGAAAAACAACATTTCAAATGACTATACTTTCCCAATAACTATATTTTCCAAATTTGTATTTTTAAAACCTCAATACAAGATTTTGCTAATGCAACTTCCTCTTTGACTGTCCAAGAGAATGAGTTTGGTGAGTTATCTGGATTCATTTTTTAAAGTGTGTACAAATTTGGGTATTATTGAGTTTAGATAGGTTTTAAAATAAAATAAATGAAAAAAATTTGCAGAAAAAATTACTATTACAAAAGGGTATAAAACTATAAACGGTCAAAAAGTTTCAATGGGCTCGACGTGTAAAGGTGTGACACCACTGGGTTCACCGTCAGTGGCGGACCTAGAAATTGTTTTAATGGAGGTCATAAATTTTTTAAAGTAAATTGTGAATCACTAAATATTATAGAACAAAAAAAAGTCAGAAGATATTTTAATAATTTTAATACTTATTCAAAATAACGACTAAAAATAAAAATTAAAAAAATTAAGAAAACTAAACACGCACCTACATTCCGTTTCTATATTTGATTTAATTTCACAGAAAACATTTCAAACTTTTTTGAACAACATAGAAAATACTACGTGATTAGATATATAAATTAAAAAGTAAGTAGCTAATTTAAATCTTTCAGTTAAGAAATATTCAATATTTAATTAGAATTTTACAATCGCAAAAAGTTACCTAAATGTTTCTATTATTGAAAATTGCTTTATTAGAATCATTTATTTGCTTTTAACACATTATCTATCCATTTCTTTCTAACTCACACTTCGTCTAACAAGAAGTTCAGCATTCTCTATAACCTTCTTCCTTTTAAGTTTTATCTCTCTAATTTTTTACAAGTCACCAATTGCTTTTCCTTTTAAGTTATCTTGTCATTTCAGTGTCTAAATTTCTTAATGTTTGGTATCAAAAATTCTTTGGATTCGATCAAGATTTGATTAAATATATACATACTAAATCAAAAATCTTATGGGGTGCGGCCCACTGGTTAGACATGGATCAGCCCCTGTTCACCGTGCCACATAGGGGAAGCGGTGTTCCTACCATCGTTATGCATTAAACATAGTCTAATTGAACCCATCAGTTATTTAAAAATATCTAAACACTATTTAGGGTTTGATTTAGACCCATAACAAACCAAACGGACCCATTCTCACATAAATATATGGTCACATCATTTTCTTTAAGTATAGTTAAAGAGTAATATTTTTAAATTTGTGATTTTAATATTTATTAAAATAATATTTACAAATATTTACAGATCTTGAAATTATGAGTTCTTCAGTTATGTTAGTTGGTTTATTCTTATTTTTATTTTTTATTTTTAGCTTTCCTATTTCATAGTCTTACTTAGATTTTATAAAAGACAAATGTACAACCCTACTATTAATGATAAGTGTTATTTTAATCGAGCATATATATCCATTTTTCAGCAATGACCACACCCCCAACACGAACAGGAGAAAACTGACAAATAAAAAAGCTCTCTGAGTCAATCGTAAATTTATTTTGCTTAAAATTATACTTGAACTCAAAACCTTTCATTTTTAATTTTTTGGGCATATCATCTTAATTTTCATGTTCTATTTAGATAGAATTAGGTTCCAAGTAAATTTACAAAACATAATGCGGTTGAGATGACAAGAGCGTGCGTGGCGTACACGTGGCTCGGGTTCGAGGCTGGAACCCCCCACCCTACCCGGACAGTTTTTTATTTTTGTTTATTTATTTTAAATTTTTTATTTCTTCATTTAGTTAACTACAAATTTAATATTTTGGTTTTAGTTATTTTTTTCTTCTTTTATTAATTTTAATGTTTAAGTAAATTTTTTGTGTTTTGCTTTTTTAGCTTCATTTTTTTATTTTAAATTTTAATTTTAATTTTTTTTGCAATCTTTTTAAAAAATTTTGTCACAAAAGCTACTTTAAAAAGAAAGGTTGCTTGGATTATTTATATATGTTTATCACTACGTCCTTATTTCTATATATACGAGCTTTTTTAGTTTAAAATTTTTCTTGTTTGAGCTCGTTTTAGGCTCCCTTTTTTAGTATTTAATTATTGTTATCATAACTTATTATATATCAGCAATTATATATATAAAATAAAAAAAATTGTTTAAGTGTGTGAGCAGGCTCGATACTTGAAGTTCTATTTCAAGTTCGTTTATTAAAAGAGCCATAATATGAGCTCTAATCGTTTAAACTCGTCTTGATCTAAGCTTTTGGTGAGCCGATCCAGCTAACTCACAAGTCAGTTTAACTTTATTTAATTACACCACTAGTATTAAATGTTATCAAGTATCATATTATTTTCTTTATTTCGCTTTTTTATCTTCTTAGTGTGTGGTCTGACCTGACTCGGACTGTAGAATTTTTTTTACTATTTAGCACTTGAAGATCGACCCAAAAGTTTCTGATCCCTATGAAAAAGTTTTCTATCTACGCTATTGAAAACATGCTACAAAAAGCGTGGGTTGATTTACTAGTTATTATCTTCCTACTTTAATAAAAAGGTATCTTGGGATGACACGTGTCAACACCACAATTATTCTTATCAAAATTTTTACGCATCTCTCTCCTATTAAATAATTACCTTAATTACTAATAATATTATTTAACACTTTTTTAAATTTAATAAATTAAGAAAGAGATCTATTTATTAATGTTATTTCTAAACAAAATAATTTTTTATAAAATAATATTTTTTTCTAAATCATAAAACTTTTTTAGAAATAAGAAATATCTTAAAATTAGTATTTTTAAAAAGTTAATTTTTTAAAACCAAAAATAATTAAATTTGAGAGTTATAATAAGAAAATTTTTAAAAATGATATTTTTATACGGTTTGTTTTAGAATAAAATGTTTATTATTTTGCAAAAAAACTTAATAACAAAATTTTAAAATGTTGATATAACTGTTTTGTTACTTATAGTCATTTCTCATACATAATTTCAGTTATATCATATCTCATAATATCATTTTATAATTAATAAATTTTATTATATTAATATTTTATTTACTCAACCTGTGTAACACACGGGTTTAATAAAACCAATTAATGTTATATTAAGGGAAAGGTTAAAAGAATATATATTGTACCATGAGATCAAATTTTTTTTCTAAATAGTTGTTGTCTTTTTCCTACGAACCCGTATACTATTTGTAAATGTCACCACATTGGCTTTAATAATATCTTTCGTATCATTAGAGTATCTTCAAAATGATATCAGGCTGTATGAGTGTATGACAAGTGCTAGCTATTAGGTTCCTCTTATTATTTATAAATTAAAGTTACTTAATTCTAATATTTCCTTGATACGGTTTTCAAAAACACGTTATTAAATATTTAAAAGAATTTGTATAGTCAGTTAACTATAAAGTAAGTGCATCGTGTATAGTCATATCCATTTATTTATTGATATCGTTTTTATTTAGTTTGAAAAGTTGTTAAAACAACGTTTTCATTTAATTTTATTGAAGCTGATTAAAATAATAAAAAAAAGGTATTACAAATAGCAGAACTATGTATAGTGTATTTTAACAATAACAATATGATGTGGCAAATAGATCTCGGTTAACGATGGAAATCAAAGGTCGTTATGGGGATATTCTTGAGGTAAATGGTGTATTTTACTCGCCAACTGATAATGGTTCGAATCATGTAACCTACATGTTTGTTGGTGTTAAGGGGCTTTTTGATTTGCAGGTCTCAATCAGAAGAGGCTGAGCGAGTAAAAAAGTGTTCCAAAACTGACCGGGTAAGAGGAAAAATAAGCATGGGTCACGTTGGGCAACAGCTCTCCCCCCCTTCTAGATGCAAATGATCATGACCATCCTCCTTTTTCCCCGCTCACGCTCACAGCCATGAGTAGTCGACATGGTGTTTTACGCCCTCACAAGCCCAAGTGGCAAAGTCACACACCTCCTCATGGAGGTATTATGCACCTCCATAATGGGCACTAAATATGAAAAACAAGAGAATGTTAATTAATTTCAACAAGAGAAGATTTTATCATGTTTATTATGATGATATCAGGTTTCTCTTTAATCGTTTTTAAATGTCAAAGTTATAATAACGATTTCATGTTTATGTTGTTATTTGTAGTCTCTCTAGAACTTTGATAAGAAAAATGCTCAGATGAAAAGTCCATTAAACCTAACAAATGTAAAAGTAATATTGTCTATCAATTTTTTTAATCAATTGTGGATATCAAAGTGTAAGGAAAAAATTGTTATAGACTATTTTAGTAATAACCACTTTTATTAACTTTTTATAAAAGGTTATTGGATTTTAATAATCTCAACTTTTATATATTGACCGGGATTAATCTCAACTCAGCAAATGTTTACGGACACTCCCAATTTTGAATTTATTTTCCTGCAATGATTCCTTACTAACTGAGAGTTAACACCGTTAGTTTTTTTATGACGTTGGCTACTTATATGGCCAAATCACTAAGCAGAAAGTTAAAATCAACTGTCGGGTTAGTCAATCTGAAACTTCTGCAACCTAAAACCCGTCGATCTTCACCTTCTGATTTGAACCACTTGACTCGTTAAAGGTAGATTTCAAGTGACGATGGATGCTAGACACTGAAAAAAGAACCAAATAGAGGTTGGGTGGCGGCGGAGTTGAAAAATGACTCAAAGTTAGCCCCATTTTATCAAAAAAACTAACGGACATTAACTATCAGTTAGTAATGGATTGTTGAAGGAAAATGAGTTCAAAGTTAGGAGTGTCTGTAAACATTTTTTGAGTTGGGATTAATCTCGGCCAATAAATAAAAGTTGAGATTATTAAAATTCAATAACCCATTTATAAATGTTTATTAATTTTACGTACGATAGTATTCTTTATAAAAATTACACCATAAAAACAAGCGTTGTTTTTGTCTTAAAAACACAAAAAAAATTTCTTAACTTTTTAAGTTCATATCTCGTCATTGTATCTTTAGTGTAATTCATTGTGTATTTTTGTTAGTTATTGAATAATATTGTGTTTTTCTAAAATTATGAAATTTAGAAAAAATATAATGTCGGAGTAACATTGTTGTGTATCTCCATTATGTAAAACACAATAATAAACTAGCAACTAGTTTATCTAATACATTAAAAAAAGTGACAAATGAATACAATGTATCATTATGTTTTTTGGTTGTCATTGTGTTATCTTGAACACCATAAGTTTTGAAAAATATATTGGTAAAAAAATATCATTATGTACTTATAATTGTAAAACACAATGATGGATAACAAAAATTTATATAAACTATAAAAAACAATGACAAAAATAACACATTATGTTATCTTCAATACTATAAGTTTTGAAAAATAAATTGTTGAAAACATATTATTATGTACTTATAATTGTAAAACACAATGATAGATAACAAGTTTATACATTTATAGAAACAATGACAAAAATAACATAATGATCTAAAATGTAAAACACAATTATGAATCCATATAACGAATGATATAAAAATATATGATACAATAAACTGATATTTGACACTGTAAACGTATAAGACATAATGAACGTATAAGACACAATGAGTTGAAGCTATTTGACACAATGACCAAAATATCCTACTCTTTAAAATAATAGAAGGACACGTATAAAAACCCATATTTTCATTAGGCTTTTTAAATTATATACATTTTTTACTATAATTTACTCTATAAATAATCAATGTGGAAGTCTTTATATTTATAGATTTACATAAAATAAATACTTCCTTTCAAAATAATGTTATTGAGGGACTAAAGTGCAATTATCATTAATTTAATAATTGTATACACTTATCTTAATGGTTAAGTATTAAACTAACTTATCAAATAGTCACAAAAGCATATACTTTTCAATAGAGAACACTTTCCAATTATTATTTTAATGTCTAACTCAACAGTTAATATATTTAATCTCGGCGGGGCGTGTTTCACACCAAATCTAGTCGGAGTATAAGGGAACATTTAGTTTAGCAAAATCTTTTGAAATCTAACTTTAAAATTCCTCTAAATCACCCATCTATCTCTGAATGATCCAGAACTAAAGTTATATTACTTTTTAGGTTTATTTTTATTTGTTCTAATTTTTGCTTTGTTTGATTGCAAACCCTTGATTTTGTGGAACTATTGCGGATTAATCTTTTTTTTTTTTCTATTTCTAAAGTTACTTTGATATTAGGATTAGCAAGTCAATAATAACCCTAGTTTCATAAAATCACCATTTCATTTACTTCACCCAAACCTTTCTTGCTTTATGAGTTTATGGGGATTAATTTATTTGGGGTTTACAAATCTTTATTTGGATATTTAGAAGTGGACGTGCTAATAATATCTCAAATTTATATAATTTGATCTGATCACATAATTTTGACAATTAATGTTTTGGTTTTCTTATTATTTCTATTAGATTACATCGAAAACAATGAATCACAAACTAGATTGCATGTGTTCTAGCTCTCTTTGTACGTTAATTTACATTAACTCACTATTAGATCGTATGTGAACTCAGCATCGGTTTAATGTGATCTAGTTTCAATTTCACAAAAAGAAAAAAGAAATAAAACAAAAGTATATCAAGTTGGTAGTCTATTTAAAAAGAAATAAAAAAACACTTCTTAGTGGTGTAATTTTTGTCATTTAGTTAAATATCCTAATTTCAAAATCAAAATGTCTTTTTGATGGGGTTCAAGGAAAAAGATCTCCTACAAGAGGTTATTTTCTTATGATATGACACCATCTTAAAAACAATCTCAAACATTCATTAACTTTTAATTTAGTGATAGGAAAGTGCCTCTTTATTTTTTAGTTTTATCCTTTTAAGTTTACTAATAAATCATCCGGAAATACACACATACGATTTAAGAATATATAATGTAATTTTCCTACACAAATAAAAGGGTAACTAAAAAAAATATGTGACAATACCACATTTATTCTTACCAAATTTTTCCTGCTTTTCTTTCCTATTAAATAATCACATTAATTACTAAAATTTTTATTTAATTTTTTTAGATTAAAATAGTTTTTTAATACGGGTTTTCTAATTGTATATTACTCTATTTTATAATCACACCCTACTCTACTATATTAATTAAGTTTTGACAACAACCACACCAATCAAATACGAGTTAAACATAAAAATTAATTAGCATTTAATATTTGAAGGTGCTGTTAAATGTGGTGCATGTGATTTTTTGTGAAAATCTCATGTTAAACAACTAATTTAATGTAAAAAATTAAAACATTTGTTACAAAATTCGCTTTACTTAATTCATTAATCAATTTATTATTACCAATATTAGTTTTGCATTTGAATAAGTATTTTAATATTACTAATTATCAACTTGTGGATGCATTAAATATTGTATCATGTGCATGAAAGGTTGTACATATCTTTCTTTCCTTTTAGGTTTTTCTTTTTTAACCTAATACTTTTATATATTTCACAATTTATCCCCAATAATTGTTCATTACTAACTTTAATTCCCAATACTTTCAAATTTTTACTAACATTATTATTTATGATCTAAATTTTGAGAGTTAACATGTCGTGTACATGAGTGATTCAACATTGTTACGTTTTTTTCACATTTAACATCCATGCTGTAACGTGCGAGTCCTAGATCGACTTAGTTATCGATTTTACGTGTGTGGTTTAACGTTTTATGTATACTTTGTGTTTGCCATTATTTTTCCGGTGTTGATAATCGCTGACGGTGGTGTGACATTAGTACTAACTAGTATGGTTTTACGTCTCCGCCGCAATATGGGGGGAAGGGGGCTTAATACTAGTATAATAAAATTAAATAAATATTAGTTTAAATTAACCAACATTAACAAGGACTTTTGAAGAAAAAATTTGTTGCCTCAAAAGAGGCTCTTGTAAGGAATTTAATTTTAATTTGTATTTTATAATCGATAAATATTAGTTTAAATTAGATAAATTGGATAAACTTATAATTGGAATCTTTGTGTAACTTTAATTTGTAATATTTCTATTTCATCTTTTTGTTACTTAACATCTGGCTAGTTTCTTTTATTAAGAGATTGGCATTCTAAGAAAATAAACATCAACTTTATTGTATTTTAGAAAAATATATATGTTTTTCTAAACAAGACGTAAAGGATCAAAGAGATATAATGTTGTTAAAGATTTTTAAATACTAAAAACCTATGTGTAATTAACACCAAAAACCAAAACAAAATAAAATATCTAGATGTAATAGTACTAAAATCTTCGGATTAAACTCGCACAACTAAAATCGGCTTTATTTGACGAAAAGAAGTAACTCACTATTTAAATAAACAATTTTGTTTTAAATGTTTTAAAAATGATTTTTTTAGTTTTTGTTAAAAATGTCTTTCTTATTGAAAATTTACAATTAACTAAAAATGAATTTAGATATATTTTAAGTCTTTCTTTATAAAATTAACAACAAACTATTACAAAAATATTTTTAAATAGTTTCAAACCATCACTTAACTAAACATTTTAAAAAGGTTAAAAGCTAAAAAATAGTTTACGATATTAAAATTAACATTTAATTAAAGTTGCGTCAAATGAGAATGTCATAATTAAAGATCTTACATTTGTTGACAATAGTTAGAGTTTTATAGAGTAGGGTGCAAATAGCAATAACCTTTTTGATAAACTAAGAAATAGATCTTTTTATTAATGTTATTTCTAAAAAATAAATTTTTATAAAATAGTTTATTTTAAAATTAATAATTTTAAAAAGTAAATTTTTTATAAACAAAAAATAAGAAAATTGAGAGTTATAATAAGAAGGTTTTTAAAAATGATATTTTTCTAAAACATTTGTTTTTAAATAAAATTTTCACTCTATTTATAATATAAAAGATTACAGTGATATCTTATCTTAAAGTATCGGTTTATAATTAATAAAATTTTGTTATAATTAGTATTTTATTTATTTTTGACCCGTGTATTACTAAAGCTAGTTACAATATATTTCTGTGAAGCCATTAAATATTTAAAAATTAAAACAAGTTATAAAATATACATTTACGCTCTAACGCAACTTTTTAATGATAGAAAGTATTTCACCACATAAATTCTACATGTGTGTATGTGTACACTATTATATAATGCATTTGAGATTAATCGAGTTAACATTTAACTTATATTAGTAATTAAAGCTCAGCATGCACGTTGCGACGGAAACACCACCCGATTGATGAAACACTGAGAACCCATGTGACAACAGGACGTTAATAATATTTTGAAAAGAAAATGAAACCATTACTGTTTATTTTTGAAAACTATGTAGTGGATTTTTTAGTCACATCCGTGTTTTTATATATATTTGGCTGATAAAAAAGATGTTGTGAACTTTTTGACATGTACGGTGTGCAATGAAAATTATAAGTTGATGGTGTTAAGTAATTAGAATGTAATGAAAATGAATTGTTTCAATGTCAATTTGTTGTTAACTTTATTCTTTAAAACCATGTAGTCTACAATTTTCAACACGCTTCTTCAAATCCCCCCACAATTGTTTCACCCATCATATAAAATTAGTTGATCAATGGGCAATTGAGGGTACAACCTTTGAAGCTTAATATACAATTATAATACACCAACCAAATTGATAATTAGTATTACATTAATTTAAGACACTTAATATGATCATTTTTGTTACTTATGATATAATTTTATTATTTAACGAATAATATTTTAATTATTATAATCTATTCTATTTTGTTATTTAATGATATATAATTCTCATAATCCAATTTCGGGTTCCTTACAGTTTTGTTCTAGCTCTTTGCTAGTCTTAACAAAAAGAAATTTTACCGATAGAAAATATAGTTTTGTTTCACTATTGATCTGAACGTCCCTTGCACACTTTTAAAATGACTAACCTAGATGTTGTGTAACTTGTCGCATCTCATAGACTTCAAATTACTATATAATGTGTGTGTGAATTCAGGCATATAAAAGTTATATTTCTTTGAAATTTTCGTTTTAATTAATTAAATGTAACTTCTAGGGCAAGCATTAATGTTGAACTGAAAAAGTCAATAATTGATTTTCTTTTACCAAAGACTTTTTCATGTGTGAAGATTCTTCGGTTGCATTGTTTGAGTTGACCAAGAACTTAATATTCAAGAATCTTTATTTTGGTTTGAAATAGGCATTGATTCTAGAAATCTCCCAGATGCAAGAAAACAATTCAAAATAAAATAATGTAAACAAAAGTATCCTATGATACATTATGATGATAACTTGGTACACTTCTAATACTAAGATGATCGTAGGTTTAAACTTTATATAGTATTGTATTATTATGGCTTAACAAATGTATTTCTATTGTTGTAAAAGAGATGACATGTTAGTAATTATGTTAAATACGAAAACTTATTATATCTAATATGTTTATTGTGTCAACTATCAATTCATTATGTCATATGATTTTCATCATTGTGTTTTACAATTTTGAAACAATTTGTGTTGTTTTTATCATTGTTTTTATGCAATTTATAAACTTATTATCTATCGTTATCTTTTATAATTACAAGTACATGATGATATTATTTTATAAATATATTTTTAAAACCCATATTATTCAATATAACACAATGTGTTACTTTTGTCATTGTTTTTTAAGTATTATATAAATTTATTATTTATTATTATGTTTTATAATTAGAAGTACAAGATGATATGATTTCACAACATATTTTTTAAAACAATTAGTGTTTAAGATAACACAATAAGAATAAAAAACACACTGAAACATTTTATTATGTTTTATATTATTTTGAGTTATTTATCATTGTTTTTAATTTATTACGTCAATTAGTTTTTAATTTATTATTGTGTTTACATACTAGAAATAAACAACAGTGTTATTTCACCATTATACTTTACAGAACTCATTACTATAGAAAAAAACACAATATCTAACAAAAAACACAAAGAACTATAATAAAATAATGAGCATAAATCATATGAGTTGAACGTAAAAAAATTATGTTGTTATATAACGATACTATTCTCTTTTGAAAGATTAAAAACACTCATTTTATAGTGTAAATTTTATTAAAAAAATAATATTATATATAAAAGTTATGAACATTTAGAAAAAGTCAAAGAACTTGGAAAATAAATAAACAAAAGTGTTTACATGTAAAATACTTTTCTAATAACTTTTTTTTACAGTTTGATTTCAACTATTGTTTAAGAAAATTAATGGTCAATACTTTTTACTTTTCTTGTATTCAAAACCCTTTCTTATTTGAAGACTTCTCTTAAATATAAAGTTGGTGAAGAATAAAAACTGTGTGTTCGTGGGTAAAAAGATAATAATGTTATTATTGTAGATTATTATATTTAAAAGGAAGGAAAGTTAAGTGATGTTAAAAAAAATTAAGAACTTTATGTGATTGATTAGGAAACTTGACAAAGTTGGTTACTATTATTGCAAACTTTTATAAAATTTAAAAAGAAGTATTGTTTGTGGTTAGAAACTTTTAAAAAAAATTTTTTTGGTCTAACTAGTTCTAACAAAAACAATTAGGCTAAAGAAAACCTACTTTTTTAATTCCTTAAAACAAAAGTTCAATTACTAAAGAACCATAGAGCGATCACGTATATTGCACATCTTCACTGCTAGAATTGCCCATTGTCCAACCACCTACCTAAGTAAACAATGACGCTACTGTCAGAGTAAATATTATCCAATCCATCGATCCTCAAATCTCAATTTAGTCATTTTTAAAACTTTTATATTGGCTTCATTTAGCCTACTTTAATATTTACTTAATTATATAAGTTTATTAGATTAAAAACTTTTTATTTGTTCTTGTATGATTTTTATAACGAATTAGACCCCTTAAAAAATTAAAGCAATCATGTTACTCATGAAGATACGTAGTTTATGTGAATATTATTATATAAAAAACTTTATATAATAGTAACCAAGTTATGTAATCTCATTTAGTGAATTACATCGATGTTCTATATAAATAAAATTGTATTTGAAACAATGTTTATAATAAATAATTTAATCTTTTTATTCTAATAAAAGTGTAACTAGTGATAACATGTGGCACCATCACATTTCTACTCATCCAAATTTTTATGATTTTCTCTCCTATTAAATAACAACATTAAATACTAATAATTTTATGTAATTCTCTTTTAGATGAAAAATAGTTTTTAAATATACTAAGAAAAATATATTTTTATTAATGTTATTTTTAAGGATATAAATTTTTATAAAAAGATTCTTTTTCTAAAACATCAAACTTTTTATAAATACAAAATATTTTAAAGTTCGTGTTTATAAAAAGTTTAAGTTTTATAAACAAAAAGTAATTAGAATTAGGATTTATAGTAAGAATTTTTTTAAAAATGATATTTTTTAATGGTTTGTTTTTAAACAAAATGTTTTGTTTTACTTTTTGAAAATGCAAAAAAATATAAAATGTTGATATCATTGTTTGTTACTTATAGTACTTACTGATATATAATTTCAATTGTATCTTATCTTAGAATATCGTTTTGTTATTAATAAATTATTTTATTTTATTTAATATTTTATTTATTCAATCCATGTAGTTCACAGGTTTATTAAACTAGTTAAAACAATATGAAATTTAAAATTTTAAAATTTATCTTCAAAATTAGAATGGAGCACCTAAATTAACATTAATAATTTATC
The DNA here is from genome assembly GCA_025215565.1 of Flaveria ramosissima. Taxonomy (NCBI): domain Eukaryota; kingdom Viridiplantae; phylum Streptophyta; class Magnoliopsida; order Asterales; family Asteraceae; genus Flaveria; species Flaveria ramosissima. Next base: position 58,059,643 of record CM046031.1, on the reverse strand, counting down.
TTCAAAATTAGAATGGAGCACCTAAATTAACATTAATATATGAATACACTTAAAGTTCATATGGGATATAGTTACGTTTTGAAACTTTACAATTCTAACACAAAAGTTTATTTTTTTAATAATTTTGACATAAAAGATTGTTTAATTTAGTTTTTTTTAATTTTTATTTTTCATCCATCATACTATATATAGTATACATTTTTTTATAATTTTGACATAAAAGTTCATCTCTAATATTTTGCTTTTTTATAATAACTTTCATTCGTTAATGTTTTTCAGAATTAGAATACATGATTTTCTTTAGTTTTTTTTGTGAGTGGTACAGATGTTTCTAAAAATGGATTGTTTTTAAATCAAGTATCTTTTATATTGTAGTCAATAGCAAGTTTAGTTATTGTTACAATATCATGCTGAACCAAACGGATTATGAATTTACAAAAATATCATTGCCAATATTGGTATTATCAAAACCGGTTTCTGTATTGATAACGACCAAACTCACCCAACATAGAGCGCAAATGAATCAAAAACTCACGCCACGTAGCAAGGTAAAACCTAGGTTTTAATAAAACATCAACAATAAAAACCCATGTTCGCGTGACTACACACGCAAGACCACCAAATTTTCGTGACACTTTTCTATTTAGTCGTATATGCCACTCACGTGTAACATTGCCACATTTGATACTTGGTGACATGTGGCAATGTGATGTCATATCTGCATCAACCATGATGTATAAGGTTTTGACTTTTTATCATAGTTTTGTGACATCAACCCACGACACTATGTTTATTTCTTTTGTATTTACAACTAAAAAACACAATAAACATCTCAAGTGTTCTTAATCTTGTGACATCATTGACATTAATATATGTACCAAAATAACTGAACAAAATTCATATAGAGCCCCCTTTATTCGTTGCATCTCAAGTGACTTTAATTTCCAATCTTTACAAATGGTTTAATCATACTTTATACATGTTGACAGAAAGACAATTCGAATAAAATATGAGAATGAGAGTCAAGATATTACTCACTACTTATCACTTATATGATGTCACTTGGGAGAAAAAAGAGTATCACAGACGAGAAATTAACAAGAGACAGTATCCAGATGTTTTTAATAGTCCGGATACTGATGATCGATAAACATATTAAACGTGTCATCTCTTTGGCTTGGTGCTTGCATTTATGAGACTTCTTAGATTCACTCATGTGTTTATTGAATTGTATATAAGTTCAACCTTTTAATTGCATCTTTGAAGAACGAATCCGGATCACCGATCCATATGTTACTAATGTAGATACGCATACAACAAAAGAAAAAAGGTTCACCTATTGCTTGTTAAACACGTAAGTATGCCAGTTTTAAAAGTATGAACCTTGATCAATATATGCTTCTTAAGTAATAATCAATATTTTATTTCTCGATGACTCCAACGACCAACTGAAAGCTCTAGCACGTACATAGGTCGTTCTGTACTTGTCACATAGGGGATATATTTATAAATGAATACAAGTTCCACACCGAAAGACAAGTTGGTGGCTGGTTCTAGAATAATAGCGGTCTATGTGTAAGTGATGCTTTATACAATGAGTCAGTGTGAAAATTATGAATAATTTGATGAGGTCTTAGCATGGAAATTTTATGGCTTTTGTCATTGTGTTGTTGTGATCTTCAAGTGTACATAGTTTGATGATGGACATGGGGTAATAGTGGTCTAGAAACCCGCTTTGGTCAACATCGAATTTAAATCAAGGCTAGAAACTGACAACTTGTCGTTCTATCATCATAATCAAGACGAGTGTATAATAAGAAGTACCCATCAATTGTAGATATTTTTGAAACATAAATCGATTGTTATCGAGATGAAGACAAATGAAATGTGTGAACCAGGTCAATATGTTAATAAAGATGTGAATTTGATAATTTAGATGAAGAAAGATTCATTCAAATTACTAAAATAGTAAACCATTAAACAATAATTGGACGAGGATATCAAACCCTTTTACCTTGTCATAGTCGATGTCATTGAAGTTGACCCCTCGGCCTAATTAAGTGAGGATGCAAGCGATTGGGAAGAAGAACTTAATGGCACACACATACCATATGGAAAGCAAAGATGAATGGATTTTGTTTGATGATTCTTCTAACGACGAGTGTATTTTACTTAAACATCAACCATATGGACGAGGATGTCAAACTCTCCGTTAAATATGAGGGTATTTTAGTCTTTTTCAACACTTGAATTATTCAAGTAAAACAAATTAACCAATTAATTTTCAATTAAAACTAAAAAATCGCATGAAACGACTAGTGAGACTAGGTGCTTTGGTTTAAAAGTTTCGATTAACCCTATTCCATGTTGTTCGATTAAAGTTTGTTGTGTGATTTCAATTAGTCTTCACATGTTGTTCGAACGTGTATCATTGTAGGATTGGGGTTTCATGTTGTCACACGTTGTTTAATTAAGGTCTGTTATTGTCAGCTTTGTTTTATTGAGGTTTGTTGTTGTCATGTTCGAACAAACGTGATAATAACAAATCTCAATCAAACAAAACGTGACAACAATAAACACCAATCAAACAATGGTACACGTTCGAACAAAACATGAAGACTAATTGAGATCCCACACAAACCTCAATCGAACAACATGGATTAGGGTTAATCGAAGCTTTTAAATCGAAGCGCTCGATTTCACTAGTTTTTTAATGTGTTTTGTAGTTTTAATTGAGTATTAATTGATTAATTTGTTTTAGTTGGATAATTAGGGTGTTGAAAAATACTAAAATACCCTCATATTTAACGTAGGTTTTAACGAAGTTAGTGGAGTGGTTGGAAATGACAACATTTGGTAAACTACAGTGATTGAAATGGCAAAAAAAAGTATTTGAATTGAAATGGAAAATTTAACGAAACGTCAGGGACGAAAATGACATTTTACTCTTTATAAATCTACAATAATTTAAAACATATAATGGAAAATTTTGATTTACAATTATTATACCGTCAATTTCTATAATTAGTTAATTCTCTACGTTTTTGTTAAACTTAGGATTGAATTGGCTAGCCTTTTCATGAGATATATGTTGAAACCAACAAACACATGTTCACCATTGATATGTATAATTGTTTCACCAACGAAATTAATGTAGTATTTGTAACTTTATATCTAGAATTTATAATTAATTTTAATGTGTAGAAGAATTGAATAAATTATATTTAAAATTTAATGAAAATGAATATTACTGAAAGATTATCAAGGGAAATCCATCGTTAAGTCATCAAAGAAAACATCGGTAATTCTTCGGTAAAGTGTTGGGGAGAAAAAACATCTAAATGTGTTGCTGGAATAGTCGTTGGTAACCCGTCGTTGTTACTTGTGTCAATGGTCACTTGGTGCCTTCACCATCGTGTAATTATTGATATATAGGGTTGGGTTCAAATTAAAATCGAGAGAAATTGTGAAAACCAATAAATCAAATCTCTACTATTTATGTATTGAGATCAATGGCTCATATGTTTTTGAGTTTCTGTATACATGGTCTCACAAGAGTACAAACTTTTATTTTTTTATTCAAAAAAATATGAGTCATTGATCTTAGTACATCAAAGGTGGAGATTTGTTTATTGTTTTTTACAATTTGTTTTGGTTTTAAGAACCATACTCTCTTATGAGAATTGTATGAACTAATATGAGTAACACATTTAACATTACACACAAGTCACATACTCTTTTCATATTTTTTTAAAACGTTCATAACTTTTTTCATAATATTACTTTTCAAAAAAAAAATTCACAACAAAATTTAGTATTTTTTATCTTCAACATATACCATATTGATACAATTTTAAAAAAATCAAACACTCATTATTTACACATGTGAAAATTAGTTATTACACATGTGTAAATTCGGTTTTACACATGTGTAAATCTAGTTTTACATATGTTTAAATTAGGTATTAAACACATGTAAAACAACGTTTATAAAAAATAGCTTTTTATATTTTGTAAACTTTTTTTATGAAATATGAAACAAAGGAAACATTTTTATTTATTTTATTTTTTATGTTATTTTTCGTTTTATGATTTTTTTTATTTTTTCATTATTTACCCTTTTTCTATTGAAAACTTCTAGTTGACATTGATTTTTAGAGTTATCATAAAAATAAGTTCTCGTTTGAACCATCCTTTATATACTTATATGTGTATGTGTATCGATCTTTAACTGGACTTAAATAGTCTTTAAAATACTCTCTACTAACAATATAATATAATCATGTTTTAAAATTGTTATGTGATCTAAGTTAACACTTAAGAATACTTTTTAAATTAATTATTTTATTATAAAACAATTAATTATATTCCAACATAATATTATTTATTCGTAATTAAAAAAATATAATAGTTATATTTTCAAATGCAATCAGTTGTGGCATGATGTATGGTTACCTTAGAAATATTGTTATTTTAATATACCTAGATATTTTTTTATTTTTTCATAGACAGCGATATTTGAATTATTTATAGGTTTCATGGGTGGTTTTGATGAATAACTTGAGTTGCATTGTTAACAGTGGTTTTAGAGAAGGATAATCAAACCGACTGGGTTAGATGAGATGATCGAACCGATTGGTTTGACATTTAATGGTTTTAATTAGATCTTCAATTCGCTCAAGTTCATTAGTTTGTATTATGATATTAAAATAATAAATATGTTCATGATTATGATAATGATTACATATTATAAAATTGAAAAAAAAAATACTATTTTAATAAAATGATCCATTCGAAGTTTTAAACCGAACAAAACTGTTAAACCATCAAAACCAAACTGTGGATTAAAAAACAAGCCGACTTACCTCGGTATGGAAGGTTCGATCACTTTTAAGGTTATGTGCAATAAAGGTATGTAAAATATTTACTAATGTTACAAAAATATTATGTATTCTGTGTAAGCCTATTTATCATTAGGGTAAATATAGCTATTTAATTTTTATTATTTAGAGAAAAATAAATGTTCAAATACAAAATGTATGGAGTAATACATATAGGCTAGTTTCATACTTTACTTACGAGCTCATGTAGTATTGCCCACATCTTTAGAGGGGAATTGATCAAGACAATTGATGTTTTAAATATGAGCACATGTGCATAGGGGTGAGCATAAAGTCGGGAATCCCGAATAAAACCGATTCCTGTACCTAGTGATACCCGGCATTCGATCCCGGTTTATATTAAATAGTAGGTTATCGGGTATCATTTAAAAGGATTTTCGGTTTAGGGATCGGGATCGGGCTTTGGTGTAGGATACCCGATCAATTAAGGTCCAACCGATTTTAAAAAAAATCTTCTTTAAAAACCTAAAAAAATCAGCCCCCCTTTAAAAAATCGTAGCCCCATATTATTCTACCCATTGATCGATTGAATATTTCAAGTTTCAAAGGAAAATTGTTCCAATTCATCTTCAATCTTCGACATCTACGGTTGAGCAACATCGATTCACAAGTAAGTTGGATTCATTAATTGTTTCTCAGATTTTTTCTTTGAATTTCTCGTTGTTTTGATAATATAACCTAACAATTTTTAGGCGGCATTTCATCAAACAACTTGTGTGCATCTAATACAAAGATACCATACCATTAAAAAGTCGGTCATCGGTATTACCTACATTACCTGATACCCGATCTTGCTAATACCCGAGTACCGATTTATATCCAATAGGTACGGTATCGGTCTTTATTTTTTCCTCTTTTCGGGAATCGGGTCGGGTCGGGTATTCCCAAACCACGCTCAGTTACCCGAGAGAAGTAGTATCTATAAAACCATCATGCTGACTTTAATTACTTTTAGTATTTTTTTTAAACCCAAATAACTTTGACATACATTATTATTTAAAAAAACACAATAAAGATCAAGAATTTTATAACTTTTAATTTGAGTATAGAATTAATATATGATTTTTAAAAATCAATAATTCAAAAATAAAACATACAATATAGCATGATTATAATGTGTCATACATAAGTATTGTCTTTATATAGCTTGAATAGAAGGATCATATACATTTCATTACTATTCATATAAGTTGTGCATCTAATTATATACATCATGTAAATATTTTACTTTATGCGTAACTATAACGCGAACACATACTAGCTTCTTACATTCATTATTCATATGCCAAACTAGTTTTGTACAACAACCTTCCCTTTTTTTTTTTTTCACAACTACTACAATCTATTCATCAAATTATGTTAAGTTTTTACACCCCTTGAAATACTATAATTAAATACTTTTACCAAGTTTAATAATAAAAATTAGAGTTAATCCAATTTTGCTTCCTAAGGTTCGACTAATTTAACAATTTACCTCCAAAAGATTAAGAACAGTTATTTACCTTCAAAAGTTTTATATGTTGTTTCAATTCACTCCAAAAATTTTAATCTTTTAAAGGAAAATGGTTAATTTTAATAAACTCGAGAAGTAAAATCAAAATTAAGTCTAGAAATGAAAAAGAAAATAGAATGAGTATTTAGGTTTGGAGTTTTGCTTCTAGAATAAAGAGATTGAAAGGCGGAGAGGTAGTTGCCTTGTTTAGCACGTCATTTTTGCTCCATCAAACTCTATAAATACCCACCTCCACCCCTAACATTTCTCCTTCCTTTTCTCTCTCTCACATTCACACCTACAATTTCCACACATTCTTCATCATCATATCATCATATCATCCCCTTTCGATCGATCCATTTCATCTCTCAATCAGGTATATTCTCCACCTAATTCCTCATTCGTTTGCTGCAAATCGTTATGTTGTGCATTGTTGTAGTGATTTGATCGTTAATATGATCGTTGTTGTTATTGATTTGTGGAGAATTCTGATTGAGATCTGATTGTGTGTGTGTGTGTGGTGAATTTGATGGTGTAATTGGCCTTAAATTTCTCGTCTGTTTGTTATAAGGACGTACTGTTTGTCGGTTGCGGTATTGGTAGTTATTGAAATCTCGTGCGTCTGTCTTAATCAATAATTTTTGTTGTTTTGGTTTTATGTGGTGTGAAAGTAGCTAGAGATCATGGTGAGATGACTAGTTTTCTTTGAATTGTTTTCGTTTTTTCGAAATTTGTGGCTATGTGATTTCAGATTTATGTCAAAATCTATACCAAAAGCACTTGATTATGTGTTACAAATCAATCAGAAGAAGTTATACTAAAAGAATAGTTTGGTGGGTGAGGGAGTCTTTTTGGTCATAAAAACTAGTCTGGTGGGTGAGGTGTTCATCTGGTCTATAAAGTTCATATTTGTTGCACATAAAATTGATGTGGACAATTTTTATATCTTGTAATTGGTGAGGGAGGCCGTTTGATCTCAAACGGTTAGTCTGGTGGGTGAGGGGTCCATATGTTCTATAAACTCCACGTCTGCTGCACATAAAACTGATGTGAACAAGTCTTTTACTTTTTAATGGTTTCGGTTTGTAACGAAATTCTATGATTTTTGTTTTGGAGTAAAAATCTTGTTATTTTAGGGATGGTGTTTGTAGATGAGAAATTTAGAATACCGCTGTTGAACTTTCAAAGGTTGATGGTTTTTTTAATTGCATATGTTTGATTTTATGTGGAATTGTTCAAAGTTTTTATGTTTTTGTCTGTTATAATTTGTTATGGTGGTTTTTGAATGAACGTTAAGCCATTTAAGGGTTTAATTTTTTCTTTTCCTGTTTAGTTGTATAATAATTGCTGTCCTTTTTATGTTGCTTTCTTTAGTAGCTTCATATTTTATATTAATTATGATCATGAATAGACATGTAAATATGATTTAATGCTATTTAAACATATCGAAAGCACGATGGTTGCTGGTTATGGTGGTTGTGAAGTCACATCAAGAGAAAGAACATGGTGATAACTGAGTCATGTTGTTATTTGTTTTCTATATTTTACTAAGGTGCTCTCTTTATGAAGATTATGTGAATATAGTTATTAGATTTAATATTTTGTTTTGTCCCTTGAAGTTTGATAAATATAACAATTTTTCTTCAAAAGATAAAATAGATAGAAATTTTACTTTTAAAAGTTTCATAAACTGTTTTAATTTTAGTCCAGAAGCTTTATCAAATGTTTAAAATTCTGTTCAATTTACCTTAAAATATTGATGAAATTATTTGATTGAAATCGAAGTATTTATTGAAACTTTTGGAATGAAATTTATGGTTTTAACCTTACGAAAGAAAATAATTGTTTTTATTAAATGTCAAGAATAGAGTTGAATTTACTCCGGTTATTATTATTAATTTTCTTTCAACCCATATTATGATAGCATAGTAGATCCATGAAGAAATTACATGTTTCCTACTTTGGAGGGTCCACATCAGGGTCATGTGACAAGTGTGAAGACACTGTTTAACATTTAATTTTTTGGTTTTTTATTATAAAAATGAACTAAACAAATATTGTTTTAAGCTTTGGCAGTTATTTTCTGCTTAATTAAATGATTAACTTGAGCCTTGTCATGTTTAACTGAATAAAAATTTAAAAGAAGGCGTTGGATACGGATCTTTTAGCTGAGCATACTGTTGTTTATATTATTAATGGAATCTTTGGATCCACCTCTAATACAACTTTAAAGTACAAAACATGTCTTTAATCCCTGATTGATTCTTAATCTCTTTTATCAAGGTTGTCTTGTGGATAAGGTTTCTAGATCAAAGTTGGGGTATTTTTATGATGGTGTTTTTTATTTAATTTCTTCTAATTTGAAAGATAGTTCTTTTCTCGTTCTTGATCTATCTTTATAAATTTGATATTGTAGTTAAATTAAACAAATTATATATTGTTTCCTGTTATATGCATGTTTTAGGTTGTGAGATCTTAGAAGTGATTTGAATAATTGGTGCAAGGATATAATCTCTAACCAATTTACATCATGTTTTAATACTGTTTGGAAATCTTTTTCTTGCATCATCACATCTAATTAAGAATTTGATAAAATACTAACTCTCAAAGTTTACCTTAAAATATATTATGAAACCTAATTATTGGAGCCATAAAAATATAGAAATTTGGAGCCCATGGTGGACATATTTATATTGCAATTCTATATGCAAAGCATATGAGTTTTATAAGTAATGATTGAAGCATGACATCTTATTGAGTTAAACTATACTTCCATATTCAGTACTTTTCCTTGTTCTGATTCTATTAATCCGAACTTTCACTTTCTGAAGCAATACTGGTTTCATTATCATAGCTTTCTCACAAGTGCACTAACTTTGTGCTCATGTAATTATTGAAACCATATTATTTTTTTGGTTAACTGCACATAAAGGTTAAGACTGTCAGTATCTTAAGTTTATGTTATAAAACTTATTATTCCTGCTTCTGTAATAGATACTTACCCTCTTGTATCTGTCTCACAGGAAGAAGGAATACAACTGAAGTTCCTCGAGTTAAGGAGCAAACATTTTTGTATTTAACGCGTCATTTCTGAAAATGATGTATGTCAAGTCTTAATTTCTTCAACTTTTAAAAAGAATATTTTTGATAAAATTCTCATTTGTAATGTGAGTTCTGTATCGCAGATTTCAGGAAGCTTGTGTTTAATGGAAAGCCTGCTTAACAGTACCAGTGATAAGAAAACTTTGAAGAGGTGGTTTTTTATTGACAAAAGGGTTGGATAAAAACTGATCAGATCTAAAAGTTTGTTTTTATTAGTTATTATATAATAATCACATGGACTTGAAGCCAAAAAATGGTTCACCTGTTCTTACCGATCCTGCTCCCATAAACAAATCTAGATTAGGCATTCATTCCAGTATGCTGCCTTGTTCACAGTCAGGCCCTTCATTCTCATCAAGTATTTTAACAGCTCCAAGAAAGAAGCCCATAAAGCTTGATGATGTGCGCTCAAACGGTTGGCTTGATGCCATGCATTCTTCTTCGCCTCCTCGTAAGAAAATAGTTAAAGATTTTGGGGTAGAAATTGCATCCGATGACACTGATGTAGTTTATAACTCTTGGATGGTATGTTTACTTGTTAATATCTAATTGTAGTGTATGTGTGCACACAAATATATATGTGTGTATGCATATTTCATTTGTTAAACATAATGTTCTATTATTTCAGTTGAAGTACCCGTCGGCTCTCACCTCATTTGAGCAGATCATAAATGGTGCAAAAGATAAAAAGATAGTGATCTTCCTAGACTATGACGGGACACTCTCACCGATTGTAGATGATCCTGATCGCGCTTTTATGTCTGCTGATGTAAGCAATTACATTACGAAATTATGTTAGAGGCACTTCATTTCTTTTTCTTTTTTTTCTTTATATATAATGTAGCCTTCAAGGGGGTGGATGGTGGTAAGCGTCTAAATCTCTCTAGCAGAGGTCTCAGGTTTGAATCCAGCTTCCATGGTCGTCTGCCTTTAAACCCCTTGAAAGTTACCTGTCTAGCGCAAGCTGTGTTTTAGCTGGTCTCATTGGTTTGTGGGTATTGGTAGGTCCAATTTTCTAGTTACATGTTCTCATGGCTATCAATATAACGAAAAGTGAAAACATCATTTTTTTCCCAGATGCGTTCTGCTGTAAAAGCTGTCGCAGAGCATTTTCCAACAACAATAATTAGCGGAAGAAGCCGTGATAAGGTTCATGAGTTAGTAGGGCTAACTGAACTGTATTATGCCGGTAGTCATGGTATGGACATTATGTTTCCTCTTCAGGATACATCGTCTATTCACCATTCAAGTTACATTAGATCTACTGACAAGCAGGTATACTATCATTTTAATGTCCTTTTATTTTCTAAAACTACACCTTTTAAAAATTTTACTTGATATTTGAGCTTTTCTTGTGCAGGGAAAGGAAGTTAACTTGTTCCAGCCTGCAAGAGAGTTTATATCTATGATTGATGAGGTTTTTAGAACCCTTGTCGAGGTTACTAAGGATATTCCAGGTGCAAAAGTTGAAAATCACAAATTTTGTACCTCTGTACATTATCGTAATGTAGATGAGAAGGTGAGCACCTTTTTATGGTTATACATAACTCTTATACCTCTAAAATGTCTCTTGAGTCTTGATTTATGGTTTATGACACTTTGGTTATCAAACTAATTGCAGAGTTGGCGTGTGGTTGCACAACATGTTCATGATGTCTTAAAAGATTATCCTCGTCTGCGACTAACTCATGGACGGAAGGTAAAATAAAAATTACAAAAAGCGCTTTAAATTTTTGATCTTGAAATCTGAGTGCATAAACATTCAAGGTTAAAATTATCCATAGGTTTTAGAGGTCCGTCCTGTAATCGACTGGGACAAAGGAAAAGCTGTTGAATTTCTTCTTGAATCACTGGGTACGTGTTATAATTCACATGTGTATGAAACAAGATTTTTTTTTCTTGTTAGCAAAGTTAATAAATGATGATGATTTATATGAATGGTATTGCCACAACAAACGGAACAGGGCTAAGCAACAGTGACGACGTGCTTCCGATTTATATTGGGGATGACCGAACAGATGAAGATGCATTCAAGGTACAATTAGTAATACACCTAATGTTCAAAATATAAGTCTGTCTAAAGTATAGGTTAACTTTATGCATTGACCTTAAATGTTTAGGTTTTGAGAGAAGGAAACCGCGGATATGGAATTTTGGTGTCTTCTGTGCCTAAAGAAAGCAAAGCATTTTTATCTCTGCGCGACCCTTTGGAGGTACGCCTAGTGTGCTTGTTTGATTGACCATTTTTGACGTGTTACTCAACCTTATTTAACTGTGCATTTTGTTACCACTACTTTTGCATCACTTCATATTCGTTTATATTTATTCATTTAAATTTGTTTATGTTTATACTTTTTTACAGGTGTCAGAGTTTCTTAAGAACCTGGTGAAATGGAAAGAACAATCGGATAAGAAACAGTAAACCGGATGTTTGGATACTAGTTTATATATCAAAATTTGGAGTTTGGCGAATAAGTGGTAGCCTGTGGGAACTGCAGGCTTGTTTTTTTAGTAATGCATGTATTCCTTTCGTTCGAGCATATGTTCTCTAAGTTTATTATGAGTCGCGAAAGCGATTCGGGGTTTTCTGTATTTATTTGATTGTTTAGTTCACAGACCTAGTTCTTCTATTCTTGTTTTGGGACATCTTTCTACTGGATTTTGACTAAATTTATGGACATTTGGTTTAAAACTTGGTGTAAAAGTGGTTGTTTGGTTCTCCTTGTGTAGAACACTTCTATTTCAAATAATTTCATTTTTTATGGATAAGCATAGGCGAAAACAAAATTGTTCGTGTTTTGACGTGTCAACCTTAACTGGAACTGGTTCAATGCCAATCTCGTCCTCACTCAAAGCTTATTGTATGTCTAGAATACTAGATAATAGTATTACATCAGTTTAATTATATTAGAGATCCAAATATTTAGTAACGCTCTAGACATTTATTTTTTTATAAGGTACCCCTTAATCTTCAATTACTTCAATCACTTGGCACCTAAAATGTGTCTATAAAAATAAAATATATGGAGACTTAACATAAAGCTAGTGATTTCATAAACATAACATTATTTAATACAAATAATTTATCAATTATTGCATCAAGTAGATACCGACATGACAAACCGATAGGAACAAAGTAAGCACAATATAAATTCACATAACCAAGTTATATGTATAAACTCCACTAGCTAAAGCATTACCACATATCATAGATACTATTCATAGTAGATTCTACAATTGTTACTAGTTAAAAGAACATCATATCCCGTTCTAAATATAGTTTAGAGGAACTCACCTGTTTAACATTTCCTTAATAGGTGATAACTGTTCCTAGTATAATATGGTTATATCTCATGGTCCTAATACAGTTTAAGTAATCCTAAGTTTGGTAATGATACGACTAACTAGTTATTATTATGTGGTTTACATTGTCTTGTTTAACCATGGGTGATCAATCCATGCCTAGCTAAGGCTAGGCTACCAAATACCTACCCCTAACAATAACCTTAACACCTAAAAATAACGATACTACTAATACTAATACTACTCCTAATAATGATAATAATAATACTAAAATAAATACTAATTAATTTGACATAAACTTAAATGAGAACATACCTTAAAACTATCTAAGAAAATTTGATGTAGAGTCTCCCCCCGCGTTCCTACTCGGGCTCCAAAAATGACTATTAGCAACACCCAAGGGGTATCGAGAAGTCATGATTCTCTTTCTATTGGAGCATTTCAAAAGAAAAGCTTATATTCTAAATTCAATCTTAAAGTCTCTATATATAGAAAGCAAGCAAACACCTTAATTTCAAGAACTATGTGCTAGCCTAACTGCTTGTTTAGTTATATAATTAATTCAACTGCTTATGTCATTTTTCTCTTATAAATTTTAAAATATAGTGTCTTATAAAATTTAGAATATGTCACTATGATAAGCTTATTTTTCTTTAATAGTATATCTAAGTTTCGTTAAAGCAAAGCACGTTCCAATATAATATATTATTATATTTAAACGTTCTCTTATAACACTAAAAATTTATCTAAAAACCTTAAATTTCAAATAGTAATTTACTCGTGACGTACTCGTTTAACAATATATGAAATCTAATGTTTATGTTTCTTATATTTTAAATATTACATCTTACTTGAATACTCAAGATATTACACTTCCGTTGTGAGGATTTTACCAACAATAAAGAACCCAGAAGTTTGGTAAAACTTTGAATTATGTGAGATGTCGAATGATACTTAAAAGGCATGGTGCAAGAATTGTCGTATTTTGTTTGCGTTGTATTCAAACTTGACTTTGTGAAATCATATGTAAAAATTTGTAAGGCAGTTGTAACACTACTGAAATATGAACCTAAGGCATTCGCGACACAGGGGGTTTTGGGCCGGCAGACCCTGAAAGTGGGGTCCATGAGGCGGCAGCTAGTCCAAGGGGCAACACCCTTGGCTGGGGTCAGCTCGGAAAAATCTTAATTCAGACAGTTAGTATAAAAGACAAAAATGAAAAAAAATCAAAATTTAGGAAATTAGTACCGATGCGACCTGCATTGGAAAGTGGATATGGGGTGCATCGACTTGTATAAGGAAACCATATGAAGACACGTGGATGCTGACTAATGGGCAGGTGTTGGAAACGTGGACACTGATGCAGGTCGCATTGGCTTTGGATGTGGGCTGCATCTCTAAAAGGGGCTTGAGACAATGCATGCGCGACACATGTCACACATGCAAGGGCGACACCTGATGCGGGGCGCATCGCCTGGACGATGAGGGGCCTGACCTATATAAAGGAGAGCATTTTGTTCATTTTCTACACAATTCACACTCAAAAAATACCCACTTAACCTTGATATCCATGTCCTAGGATCCATTTCCACTCATTTCACAACCCGACGTTCAATTCTTGTAGATTCGTAGCTACCTAGAGTTTCTAGCAGACGTTTCTAGCTAAGAGAATAGTTGAAGTGCTGCTTAAGTCATCAAGAACTAACCTAAGATCATAAGACAAGGCTCAACTTGATTTTAAGGTGAATACATTTGTCTTTTGAAAACAAAACTCGTAAATCCTTAATATTCAACATTATCTTAAAAACCATCATGAGTTATAGTTAATTTATTAACGCATGTTGGTGAAATGCAAGACAAGCATCAGACTAAGATTGCACACATGGTTTGATCAGAAATGATGTACATGTGATGGATATGACTTTGGAAGGGGTACCATGCCTAAGCATTGTTGGTAATAATTTGGAGCCCATAGGATTATCACTCCCTAGACATTGACGGTCCCACAGGTGACCTGATAACAAACTGTTACCGGTGTACAACGAAAGATCTTGATGTGTATTTTATCCTATGGACTAGCATGGTTAATCTTAAATTAATAAACTCGTGCTTGATTAAGAAAACGATTTGAGTCTGATAATTAATATTCACCATCATATCGTTGTTATTTAATTTTAAACTTTCTACAAGTAAAGAATGATTAAAAGTAGCTTAAATCATGCCACACTACGAATCATGTGGGTGTATCTAATGTTAATGTTTGAGTAATAAGCTGTAAGAAGAGATGGACACATCTCTATGTTTTGAGAAATCTTGTGGCTTGTAATGTAGATAATATTTTGTAAAACAATCTTATAAAACAATAAATGATTTAGTTTTGAGAAATGACATGTTTTATTTTTAATTAAATAAAATTCCGTTGCCAAAACATGTTTAGAAGTGATTTCTTAATAAAATAATCAATTGATTCCGATCGGTTCACACAGCTCGGGGTGACCCAAACGTAGGGGGTGTGACAGGGGGAAAAGAAATTGGCGCACTATCAAGCAAGAATTGAACATGATGAGGGAATATTTAATTACATGTGAGTATGGTTTTGGATAGCAAAGCAAATTTTGTAACTGAACAAGGTTTGTTGTTCAATCACTTTGACTATACTTTCTTGACAAAGTTGATTCAAGGAACTATCCAACCTCCTTACCTCATGTAGGTCGTACTATTTTTAGGCGTGATTCTTTGAAAATGTGTAAAAAAACTAATAATTAATCTTATCTTTTCAAATTACAAACCGGTGTGAACTTAATTACCGATGTATGACCGACTTCATACTGCTTAGTGAAATCACACCTTTGCGTTAGTGCTCACACCAATACGTGGCAGATGACGAAACCTGCTATTATGTTTGAATTGTATTGATATCTGCATACCGAAAAATATTTATTTCAAATATTAGATTATGTAATAAGAACTTTAAATTTGAAAAACAAAATATTTTCAATTTCATTTGCTAACGCCTCGAACAATAAAATCCCGACTAGAACATTGACAACAATTTATACATGGTTGCAACGATAATTTTTCCTTACTTGATATGTTTTACATATTATTAATTCAGTAATGTAAGATGGACTTACTGTTGAAACCATTGATAATTTCAAAACTGTTTTTAATAACATTTTCAAAATAAAATATAATATAGAAAACTGTGTAAGGACACTAAACGTATCTACTCGGTGGAATCCGACTTTTATAATGTTTGAAGGTTCTCACGACAGAGTAATACTAATAGTAATAATAATAAGAATAGCAATAGCAATAGCCGTGGCGGTGGCGGTGGCAGCGGCGACGGTGGGCTCATTCTGTAAATATTTGTTTCATTCCGTATTGGCATTCGGCTCATTCCGTAAATATTTGTTTCATTCCGTTAATATCTCTTGATGTTATTGTAGTTATTATTATTATTACTTGTGCCTTTATCTGTACTTGCATTCGGCTCATTCTGTAAATATTTGTTTCAATAGGTTCACAAGTTATTTCAGGCGGAGTGTGAAAAGATATAAATTGAGCTCTAGGACTTTTGAATAGAGAAAGCTATCCATTTTTGTAGCATATGCTAGTTATCTAGATTTGACTGATTAATTAATATGTAACGAATACTTATCCTAGGCTCTCAAACGATGTTTTGATGATATAATCCTAACATTTCAATTATGGAATTATGTCTTATGTTATGAAACTATGATAGTGACATGCAACCCTAATCGGGTTGGGTGTTACAACACCCCTTGGCGGGTATCCGGAGGCAGCACCCCTAATAGCGGAGTCCAAGGGCAAAGCTGGAAAAATTGTATTTCGGTGAAAATTGATTCAATAAAAATTAATTTATCCGAAATTTCACATATGAAATTCCGGATGGAAAATGACGCAAGTTTATGCTAAATTTGAATTTAAAATGGATAATTGCCAAACGATAGTTTCTTGGTGATTCCCTTGAAAAATCGAAACTCCTTTTGGTCATCTTCTTCATTTTTCTACTGGCTCATGTTTTCAAACACACAGATTACTTCGTTTCTAAACTTGAGTTTTATCTTACTGTACATTTGATGTGAACCCAAATAGTTTTAATTAGAAAACGATCTTACGACTTTCAGATCTTTGAAGTTATTATCATCTAATTACGATTTATATACAAACCATGATTTGTTTATGGCCCAAGATATATCAAAAGAGTTAGAAAAAGAAACAAATCTAAAGCATACAAAATAACTTGTGAACGACCAGCTACACCATATGAGAATGACATGTGGCTAAATATCCGGCTTTGAATTTTGACTTTTAGTATGACTTTGACTTATGCTTGGGAGATGTAACAGAATAGCCGAGAAGTAAACATCAGGCCAGAAAATATATATGTATCTATAACCTCTAATAAAACAATGTTTTTTTGTCACTTGTCATCTTCTTAACCCATATTTTTGTCACTTGTCATTTTTTTAAACATCTACACATTAATTTTCCCTCCAAAAATATGTTATAGTAATTTAAATACTTTTACAAATTTCTCTCTCTTATTAAAAATAAATTTTATTAATTACTATGCTTCTCTATCTTATCTATTTTTTTAAAGTCAAACTATCTCTTTTCAAAATAGATTTTATGAATGAAATTAAAAATAACTTCTTTTAAATACAATCTAAATAATAACAAACTAAAGTTTTATATAATATGAAATTTTCTAAAACATTAAACATTTTTAAACAAAATATCTCCAAATTGTTTTGTTTTTTAAATTATAAATAGGTGAAATTAATATTTTAAAACAGTCTTATTAAAACAACCAGAATAATTTCAAATCATATATTTTAAAAAACAAGATTTTTATAAAAAGTATTTTTTATAAAAAAATTTAAAACGAATGTTTAAAAATTAAACTATTTACATAAGAGAGTTAAAAATAGTATAATTGTTTTATTTCTTGAACTATTACCTATATATAATTTTAATTATATTTTATATTAAAATATTATATTGTAAGTATTCATGTTTATTTTACATATATATATTTTATATTAAAATTTAATCTTTTTATTTAATGATTGTTTAGCCTATCTATCTATTTATTAAGAAACTAAAATACGCATGAAACAATTGTAGATCTCATTATACTTTCTTTCTTATTTCTCTATAATATTAATAATGATATTGAATTTTAATAATATTACTCATACCATTTTCAAATTAAAAAATATATAATTTAATAAATCAAAAACCTATTTTTTTATTAAAAACACACGTTTTAAAAACAAATTTTTTATAAAATACAGAATACAACGAAATTAAAAAACAATCATTTTTCTTAAAACAATATATTTAAAGATCACATTTTTTTAATAAAATAAAAGTTTAAGAAAAATACATTATTGTTTATTTATTTAAAGTAGCTATTTATACGTACTTATAATCATATTTTATCTTCAAACATGAGTTTATAATGTATAAATTTTTATTAATAATTATTTAATATTTTATTTGTTTAATCCGTATATTACACGAACACTAACCTAGTATAGTATATATGAAAAAACGGAAAAATGAATAATACCAACTAAAAGAAGTGGGCTCCACATGAGCTGGCAAATCATGTGACTACATGTGTATTTTAGGTTTCATTTTTGTTAAATTCCCCACCTTGTATTACTCTATTTTATAAAAAGTGGATATTATTTTGTTTATTAGTAAATTGTATGCATGGGTTTTATATAAATAATAGTAAATTACCCAATTTGTTCACGTGGTGTGATAATATTTCAACTTTTAGGCCAAGATATATTTTTCCCTGTTTTTTTTTGTTGTGATATATCAAAGTTACATCAAATTTTCCTATTTTTCCTATGATTTTTCAATTTTATTCGTTTTACATAATATTGTTTTAGTTTTTTCTTGTTTCTTTTATTTTTTAATTTAATCTTTCTTAAAATTTATGTTTTTATAACTAAATAAAATACAATAAACAAAAAAAAAACAAAATCATATCATTGTATCATCACTTTTCAAAATCATATTGTAAAATACTACAAGCGTACATGATTTTTCTGATTTTTCATAGATGCAGTTGCTTTTGCGGGTTGTTGAAGTATTAGTTTTTATAACTAAATAAAATACAATAACCAATGCTCGTTCAATGTCCTTTCTTGCTACTTGTTGCCCTACTTTGAATCCTTGTCATTTAAAACCGTTTTCGGTGGGAATGATAATGTTTTAATTATTGTTGCCAAGTTATATAAATGTCATCAGTTAAATTGTATCCAAATTTATATATAATACCGTATACCCCAAACAGACACTTCGAGGCAGTTCTACTAATAACATCGTTGAACAAATGTGAACGGTCTAGGATGTTGAAGTCGTTGGTAGCTTCCGAGAGTCCCTAAAAATGCATGCCAAATTAAAAAATCCACAAACGTCATCGCTTCAATCATTATTGTCGGATGCTTGTGATAACCTCTCATGTATCACCCTCGTCATTAGACTGGACAATTTTTTCAAGCCCGATGCGTACAATCTAAGCTCCCCAACATCCCCGGAAAACCATAGCGTTGTTCATGTGTGGCGTATAATACTTGTACGTCGGTCTACAAAAATATTCTTTTGAAACAAATAATAACAACATCACAAAAGTGTTACAGATAATAGCATGATGTTCTCTTAAACATATATAAATATTCGTCAAGCGAATCTTTAACATTCCCGTATGCTAGTTGTCGTATTACAGAAGTATATTTTTGTAGCAAAGTAAAACTCTAATGATCCCACGTAGTCCAAAAACTCAAAAGTACGTATACGAGTATTTGAATCTTCATCTTTCGAGCTTGATGATTCCTAAATCTTATAATTTTATCAATCTATAATGTTATTATGAAGTATGGTAGAGAGTGATTTGGAGTAAAGCTGGTTTGTAAAAAAATTGAGGTTGAGTTGTATTTATAGTGTAGAAGATTATTATTCTCAAACTGCACCAGGTTTAGCATCACGAAACCAAGGACACGGTGTTCTCGGCCGGCTCCGGTTTTTCCAGGGTAAATTCTAGCTTCTCCCCGTCTTCGCTCCGTACCCCAAAGTAGTGTTCATTCCATGTACACATTTATTGTCGTTAGCATGAATGAGTGCTAAATATATGTTAAGTACATATGTAGGATTACGTTTTTATTATTAAAATTAAAAAAGGAAAAAGATTGAGAATAGAAAAAATATAAGAAAAAGAAACTAAATAATCAAAAGAACAAAAAAAATTGGGCCGAACCCTTAGTCAGAAACATGGATTAAAGTACATCGCATCACAGAAGTGGAAAACTAGAAACCCAAATTGGATTATGCAAAGAGTTAATATTACATAAGCATAAGTTACATTTTTTTTTCATCCAGATAATTGCATAGTAATTGAATTACTGATATAAGATAAAATGAAAAATATAAGGTAGACAAAAAAATCCTTCTTTTTCCATTCAATAAAAAATCCCTTAATTCTCGAAGGAGAATAAAAAAATCATACTTTCTAATACTACTAAAATTAAATTATAACTAATGATTAATAAATTTAGTTGGATCAAATAACATTTTACATTCAAATATTTCAAAATCTTGATTTTATTTATTGTGTTTTTTAATGCATCTTATTTAACACCAACTTGTTAATACAAAATCATTTATGTCCTTTTACATGTAAGGACTAGTTATACGATTTATCAAACTAATACATAGAATAGTTTTGTAAGTTGCTTAAATAAATATGTTTAAAAGTTAAACATTAAACTCAAACCCTACTAGTTTATCATCTGTTAGCCTCTTGTCCTCCCCACCTAATCCGGTCACCAACGTTGGTATTAACGCTTTCCACCACAACCGGCAACCACCACCAGTTACACCCTTGAGATGGTGATAGGCAGTCGGGTGCCATCGGTGATGGTGGTTAAAGGTTTAAATGTGGTATCGCTGCCACCTTCTCCTTCGTCCACCTTTTGCAAAGGTTTTTTTATTTCTTCCAGTTACAACCAAAAGATGCCGCACATGTATTGGACACATTAGTTATGAGATTAGGCTTCGTTCCTCGTTTGGAGCAATTTTGATTAAATTGAAAGTAACGACGGCTTTTACGAGCAAGTGTATTTGTGGATTTGAAAGTGATCCTAAAGGGCGGAAGTGTATGGGAGCAAGGGGTTTTGCGGATCTAAAAAAATGAGAAGGGGAAAATGAGAATACATTCCACAGGGATAAATTTAGAGGCCATTTGGCAACCTTCGAATTAATCAGTATGTTTTTAAAACTTATCCATCATAGGGTTCAAGAACAATTACAAGGTGCATTTTAAGTAAATTAAACACACTATACATCTGATTAATTCAAAGGTAGCCTTTTAACGAAATCATTAAAAGGCTACCAAACACCCTGATAATCTAAATAACATAATACCCTTAATGGCATTGATATTTGCATTCATAGGATTTATGTAACATCCTAGGCAAATCCTGCATCAGGCGTGGACAAAGTAGATGTTGCTTCATATAGAATGTTATACCTCTAATATCCACTAACACATTTTGGGTGCATTGGATGTGGTAGATAGGATAACTTCACACTTAAAGGTGCTTAGGGGGCAACAATCTAAGGATGGATAACCTCTTTAGGAAATTTTCACTCAGGAAACCAAAAGTAAATTCGTAAGCTCCTCGTGGGCAAAGTAGATAATATCGGTGGTATGACATGCCAGACGTTACAAATGGTATCATAATCACTCCTGTGCTGTTCGGGATGGTGGGGCAAACCTCATCGAGGATGGTGAGTCATTGGGGGTGTTCGAAGGGACACATTAAGCAAATCCAATATTCATGAATGTGATGGTTGGGAAACTCATTGAGGACGATGAGTCCAAAATAGGGGGTGACTTTAATACCTTAGGCAAATCTTACATCAACCATGGACAAGAGAGTTGTTGTGCTCATAAAGATGTCTTGCCACTAATATCACCAACATGTGTACGAGTGGTAACAATCTAGGGATGGGTGACCTCACTGGGAAAGTTTTCACTAATGAAACCAAAAGCAAATCCGTTAACTTCTCATGGACAAAACGAACAATATTGGTGGTGATGTGTCTAAAGCTATATATATTTTAGTAATAATTTTCACACAATTGAGGTTTAATTTAAGAAACGATTATCACTCTTAAACCAACTACACACAATAGACAAGTGCATCTATTGCATAGTAGTATAGTTTTAGGCAAGAACTGAGTATTGATCCGTGGACACAATGGCTCCCAATACTAAATCATCATCACTATTTAACCGATCAATTGAGCTTGGATTTATGAATATTAAATTTAAGTAAAATATTATCAAATTAAACTAACAAAGCAGGAAAATGAAGATGAAGATACACTATCAATAAAAGATGTCACTTGGATTTTGACTCCACTTAGCATAGAAATAACAACTATCACAAACTCAAGGTGAGAACATATTTTACACATGATACATGGAAGTAGTCTAAACCCCTATCAAGGATATCTAGACATATAATCATTTGGAAAGCTAGAATGATAAACACATAATAGCCACATAAAGTTATGCTATAAGGAACAAATGATATAATAATGTAAATGTTAAAGATGAAGTAGACTCCCATTAGGTTGACCTACTTCCACAAATTTTTGGAAAGCAAACACGATAAACACATGAGAACCACATCAACTTGCGTAAAATAACGAAAACTACAATTACTCTTCAACTCATAAATATCATACCATGATTACAAAACAATTCATAACCAATGACAAGAGAGATTCATGACATACACCATAGTTTTTTCAAACATAAGCATAAGGATGCACATTTGATCAATTCTACTAAACATTCAACCTTCACTTACCATTCCTAGTCAAATGTCAAAATATTACATACAAAAGATGAAATTATATGCATAATTCTTGTAAGAACATGAGGTTTCCAACATAACATGCTTACAACACCCACAAGATTGAACATTTTATCAAACTAGAACAAACAACACACAATCATTGAAGAATAATCAAGCTTCATCATAGCATTAAAATAATCAACACCAACAATCATATACAAGTTGTTAAATCATGACAGGTTTCATCTAATTCAAGCGATAACAAATGTTTAGCCCATAATGCTTAAAAAAATCACACCCAAACTCAAGAACATAGAAGAATTCATAGTAGATTTATAGGGAATTCAAACCAATTTGAGAGAAAATGGGGTGGATGATGTTAAATCCTCTTCGAAAGTATGAAATCTTCAATCTTGGCCTTCAATCTCTCAAAAACTCCTGAAGTAGACCCAAAATCACCTAAAAGGGTGAGAGATGCGTGTTTGAGATAATTTAAAAGTTATGTTGAAATGTGGGTGAATTTAGGTTAAAAACTTGATTCTACTCCGCACATGGACGTGTGGGATAAGTGAGTAGGTCAAGTAGGCTACAATTTTTCACATAATAATGCTTCACAACGACATGGCCATGTAAGGATGCCTACATGCCCTCGTCAGGAGCTTTTCTTCACAAAACTTCAGTTTTTCTTCAACTTTCCATTAAAATCATCAAATGACCACCGGAGACTACTACATTCAAATATAACACAAATAAGTGTATAAATAAATGAATTTGTAACAAAAATGCTTCAAATGAGGAATAATATGCATTGTTAAAATGTATGTTTATTCACATATCAGGTGGTATGACAGGCCGTGTTACCTTACTATAATGTATATTATAATAACAACAAATTGCGATATCAATGCTTACATATATTATAAAAATGTAATTTCTATGCTTAAGGTGCACACTTGTTAAAGCTTTAAGTACAAGTCCTTTAAGCATGATTTCTCTAATTTACAATTTTAGCTTTCATGAACTACTTGGCCCCCGTACACACCCACACTTTACACCCTACAGTTTTATACTTTGTTTTTGTTCGCTTTTCTACGCAATCTGATTATGTCATACGTTCCACTCACATTGTGCAGTTTTGATTTTTTATTTTTTATTTTTTATGTTTTTCTTATTTCTTTTAAAATATGATGAATTATAAATTTCTAGGTGCTTGATAATGTACAAGTTATCGAACCGTAAATGTACAAGCCATCAAATCTCTTCAATGTTTGTTTTTTATAGTTTTTTTTTTGTTTTCTCCTCAACTATAAAATATAGTTTTTAGATATCTCGAATTTCCCGTCTCAACTTCTTTTTATCATAGTTTCAATGTCAAATCTTCCTTGTGATGTATATTTATATACAAGTTGTCAAAATCAAGTTTTGTAATTTTTAATAGCTCATCACCACGCACAAATGATTCTACTGGTTAGATTAATTTGTAAAGAAAACAAATGAAAGATAAATACTAGAGTAGATAGATGGATGTATTGAGTTTAAGCCTCAACTATGACAAAAATAAAAGGGGCTTCAGGTGGATCATTATGTTTTCTCATCTAATATAAGTTTTCTTTTAAAAATGATTTCAAGTTTCATACTTGAGTAATGAAAATGATCAGATGAACTAATAACCTATCAGTAATCCAATTAGTCATTAAAAATATACAAGAGTAGATTTGTGTTTGACACACATCATGACCTACCTTTTGAAAGCACAACCCTTGATGGCCCCTAAATTGCAATAACCATTTCTATGTCTCAACCCATCCAAATTCATCACTTTAACCTCCCCCACCCTCATATGCCAGCAAAGACCAGATCAACATCCAACCCATCAATTTCCTTTAACAGTTGCATGCTATTTGTCCCCACCCTCAAAAACAGCAAAAAAGAACCTGACACACACACACACACACACACACACACACACACACACACACAATTGATAATGTAAAACCCTAGAAAAGTTAGCATAATTCTTCTGATTCCAAATTTGTTTCTCACTAAGCAAGACAAAAACTTTTTCCAATTCATGGCTTCTTCATCTTCTACCTTTCTCTATTATCTCCTTTTCATCTGCATTTCATTGCTTGTGAGCTTCACTTCAGCTGAAGATCCCACTGTTTCTTACAAATTTGAACTTACTTACATCACTGCTTCACCTCTTGGAGTCCCCCAACAGGTAAACCCTTCATTCATCGCCTCTAAAACCGCTAAATCCCAACAATTAGTCGATGGTTTTGCTTTTGATTTTGAATTAATTGTGTTTTCCCAAGTGGGTATTGCTAAATTCATGTTAAAGATTGATGGGGTCGTTTCAATTTTTGAAATTGGTGTGTTTTAGCTTCAGATCTGTGAATGTTGTCACAGAGCGACTGTAGATTCTTGCGTTTTGTTTGTTTGAATGATGTTTGTAAACCTTAACCTGCATTGTTTTGAATCTTGATTTTTAGGTTATTGCTATCAATGGGAAGTTTCCTGGGCCTACTATAAATTCAACTACTAACAACAATGTTGTGGTTAATGTGAGGAACAAATTAGATGAAAATGTCCTCATTACTTGGTGAGATCTTGTTTATATTTGCTTAATTGTGCAAATCAATGAATCTTTTGTGTTTCATATCACATATCTGAAGTGGGAATTTGGGAATTTTTGTTTGTAAAAGTTGGATTAAATCGAATTATATGTGATTATATTGATTGAAACAGGGCTGGTATACAGCAAAAGAGGAGTTCTTGGCAAGATGGTGTTCTTGGTACTAACTGTCCGATTCCCCCGAAGTGGAACTGGACTTATAACTTTCAGGTCAAGGACCAAATTGGCAGCTACTTTTACTTCCCTTCGCTCAATTTTCAGCGCGCTTCGGGTGGTTTTGGTAGTTTTATTATTAACCCTAGGTCTGTCATTCCAATCCCTTTTGATAATCCGGCTGGGGATATTACAATCTTGATTGGTGATTGGTACATAAGAAACCACACTGTAAGTGTTAGACACAATGCCTAAGTGAAATTTGTTTGGTTTTTGGTTAATCGTTTATGCAACTGTTGGTTATCGTTTTCTGGTTTATAGGATTTGAGAAAGACCCTTGATGCTGGTCGAGCTCTTGGAATGCCTGATGGTGTTCTTATTAATGGTAAAGGACCTTATAGATATAATGACACTCTTGTCCCGGATGGCATTGATCATGAAACTATTGATGTTGAACCAGGTTAGTATTGTTATGGATCAAGCTTTGAAATCTTTCGGTCTTGTTATTTATAATGTTTACAGTTGTAGTTAAGTCAAACTGGTTGATCTTGGCAGGCAAAACTTACCGACTTCGTGTAAGTAACGTGGGTGTATCGACTAGTTTGAACTTCAGAATTCAAAATCATAACTTACTTTTAGCTGAGACCGAGGGCTCGTACACAGTTCAACAAAACTATACTAGTTTAGATATACACGTTGGGCAAACATACTCGTTTTTAGTTACCATGGACCAAAATGCAAGCAGTGATTACTATATCGTTGCTAGTGCTAGATTTGTAAATGCAACCACCTGGCAAAGAGTTACTGGTGTCGGGATCTTGCATTACTCAAATTCTAAAGGAAAGGCATCGGGTCCTCTTCCGGATCCTCCTCAAGATCAGTATGACAATACTTTCTCAATGAACCAAGCCCGGTCCATTAGGTAAGCTTGCTTAAAATAATAAAACCTCTATCAACATACTAAGTTACAGGACGAATGTCACTAAATAGTAATCAAGTTTCATCACTGTTTCACTACCACTCTAACTATCTTTAAGAGGTTTAGCCATTGAAGTTTTAATCTTTTGAAATAGTGGAACTCGATTTGTAAAACTTCAAAAAGATAGAAAAGTTTGATTTTTCTAAGTGAAACTTGATTACTGTTTAGTACTGCTTGCCCTAAATTATATAGTCTATTAGCACACCCCTTTAGTGTTGACATTTTCTATATATTTGAATTCATGAAGGTGGAATGTTTCGGCTAGTGGGGCCCGCCCGAATCCACAGGGGTCTTTTAGATACGGTTCTATAAACGTGACCGAAGTGTACATATTGAAAAACAAGGCCCCGGAGACGATTAATGGGAAACGAAGGGCTACTCTTAGCGGGATTTCCTTTGTGAATCCTACAACACCAATTAGGCTTGCTGATGAGTACAAAGTTAAGGGAGCATATAAGCTCGATTTTCCTACCGAGCCCCTAACAGGACCACCAAAGATGGAAACATCTATTATTAATGGAACTTATAGAGGATTTATGGAAGTTATCTTACAAAACAACGAGACCAAAATGCATAGTTATCACATCGACGGATATGCCTTTTTTGTAGTCGGGTATGGGACATTCTTTTTCAGCTTCTGATCATCTGATGTTTGTGTTACTTTTTTAATCTGATATTTAGATAACATGTTATCAGAATGGGTTATGGCGAGTGGACGAATGATAGCAGAGGGACTTACAATAAGTGGGACGGTATTGCGCGTACCACTACACAGGTACTTTAAGTTTCAAGAATCTACATATCTTCCAACTTTGTTATTATAAATTTCAAGAAACATAGACTCATATTAGGTTTTGATCCAGCTTCATTATAAAATGCATTTTGCATCCCTTTAATGCAACAAGTTGTATGTTATGTTAAGAAATGATAAGTTCACACTAAATGGTTAAAAAATACATTCCCCTTATTAATAGGTTTAGTACCACAAAAAACAACATAATTTCAGTGAAAAAGTCACTCAACCTAATTTTGGTATATTAAAAGCCATTCAATTTGTTTAAGATGCACGCATTCGTGAATCAATGATAAACTTCTGCTATTAACACACTTGTTACATATGTGGAGGTGCTATGTAAATGTTTTTTTTTGTGTGGATATCATAAGTACTCTTTTATTGACGTGGAACAATGCCTCATCACTCTTGTTTGCTTTATATGCAAATTTATACCATCTTATATGATCAAAAGAATTATCGTTGCCACTTAATTGGATTTTAGCTGTTTAAGGGGTAATAAGTCATTATTATTTAGACATGTGTAGGGACTTTAATATGTCAAAATTAGGTTGAGAGACATTTTCGTGCAAAATGAGAAAGTATGTTGGTTTTTATGCTATTAACCTTTTATTATCAAACTAAATAATGCATTGCAGGTTGTTGCATATTGGCCACATAATATATAATCTGAAGTGTGGTTAGCTAAATTGATTATCCATTTGAATCAGGTTTATCCTGGAGCATGGACCGCAGTATTGATCTCTCTAGATAATGTAGGAGTGTGGAATCTGAGAACCGAAAATCTCGACTCTTGGTATCTTGGTCAAGAAACCTATATCAGAATAGTTAATCCTGAGAAAAATAACAAAACCGAGTTGCCAATGCCTGATAACGCTCTTTTCTGTGGTGCCCTCAGTCGTATGCAGAAGTATGTATATTGTATACTGAATGAGAATTTTCACAAGTTTTTAAATTATTATTTTGTGAACATTTTTGTGACATGTTGGTTGACATTTTCAGGCCGCAAGATACTTCACCGGCGACGTCTATTAGGTTTTCTGCTGGCGGCTATGGATGGATGGTGATGATAATGATGATGCTATTGAGTGGTGTTCTGATCTGAATTGATTTGTGTTAGTTAGTTTCATGTGTTATTGAAGTGTAATTGTAGGCTTGTTGATACAAAATGTTAGCTTGTGTTAGTTTCTGGGATTTATTTCACCATTCTTTTATTTTTCGCTAAATGTTTTATGTAATGACTAGAATTCTTCATCATGAGTTTAACTCTACAAACATCAAAGATGGTTGTTTCTTGACAAAAAAACAGATTACATATATCTAGATGCTAGAGCAACTCCTGAGTTTCATCCTTATGATGCTGCTTTGTGGCCTAAGTTACCTGTTTTATAGGGTATTGATTGATTAATATTATCATAGAGTTTGGTTACAAATAGTCGAGTTTAGTTGAGCTGAGCTCAAATGCATCGAGCCTTAGAATGAAGCCCTGACAGTCAAGCGAGCATGTAAGCTGATCCTCTCATGCTGATGCTCTAAGCGTCTTTTCAACTGACGATCAAGGACTGCTAAATCGCTTTGGTGAAGTCAAAATGACGCCTCTAAATATGAATGTTGAAGTGTGTTGTTCAAGATAAAGTTGAATATCGTGAACCGTTTATAATTATTGAGTAACAATTGGGTTGGGGCGGGCTTAATGGTAAGAAGAAAATCTCATAATGATTGTATGTTCAAATCTCATCTAAAACAGATTACAAATAAAAAAAGAAAACTTATTGATTAACAGTAACAATCATTTTGATTAAAATGTTTCAATCATTTTGATTAAAAGTATTAACATTCTGGTGACTAACTGAATAAAAGATTGCCATTAAATAAAACTGAATCATATTAACTGGAAGACATGAAAGTAAAAAAAGATTTGAACCTTGGGATAAAATAAAAAAAATACCCTTTATCTTTAACCTCTTTAATCCACGTGCTAAAAAGTAGTAAAGTCTAGAATATATTGTTATTCTCAGTTTAGTTTGTTGTGTATTTTTCTTACAACTTTTAGATTACTCTAACCGTCAAGAAATATATTTATTACTAGAAATTCTACATTAATAAATAAAAATAAAAAGAAAGTTTATTATACAAAGTTAAAAATCGTACAAAATGTGCAGAGTAATTCCAACAATTGTAGATGGACTGTTCAGATTAAATGTGAAATAATCACGCATGGAATGATGGTTGGAGGGGTAATTCGGAAATAGCGTAAAATGTTAACTTTTAAATTTCTTCAATTTTTTTAAACGTGTATAACTTTTTATACAACGTTATTATTATTTTTTTAAAATTACACAATAAAATCGAGCAATTTTATTCTCTTTAATTTGAGTATAGTATTGTTATACTTTTTTTTATGAAAAAAACCAACATTAAAAAAAAACGTATGTGTTGTGCGTATAACTTGTGTTATTATTAACTAAGTAATTATGAACAGAACTTGTGTAATTATTATATAACTTATGTAATTATTTTTTATAACGTGAGTAATTTTACTTTGAGTAATAATAGATATAACTTGCGTAATTGTGTACCTTTAATGCGTAATTATGACGCAGACGAAACTATTGCTACGTCAAAAAAACACGTGTCAGGCCTTGGTGACGTCGTACGCTTCGCACGAAAAGTATAATTTGTATAGTAATCGGCCCCTAAATATAAAAATCAAGACGATTAATATATTATTATTATCACGAGATATATTTCGCACAGTCAAACAATATAGCATTTTTAAGAATGCCGGGTTGGGCCGAATAACAAGTCAATTGGAGTTAAAATGGTAAGTTTCTCGTCTCGAATTGATGTAAATTAGTTGTGATCGTAAAAAAAAAAATCAGTTTTTCTGTTTTCATGCATGTTCGAGTACATCACGTGCGTCTCACGCTCCCCTCATCCATTTCTGTTATAACTCCACCTCTCTCTGCAACTACACACACAACACAACAGATATGGCTCTCACTTCACTTTCATCACTACCAATCAAAACCCTAAAAATCTCACCTTCGTCTTCTTCTCACACCCTCTTCTCCCCCAATCCAACATCCAAATCCATAACATCGCGATTCAATCCCCAAAATTCCATTTCCACCAAAGGTATTCACTATTCTATTCACTCTTTCGGATCGTAAATTTATGAAAACATGTTTGATCGACCATTTTCTCAAGTGATTTTGCAGATGATGTGGATAGATCGGAGCCGAAGAAATGGAAGGCTCTGGTTTCGACGGCATTGGCAGCTGCCGTGATTACGTTTGGTTCTGATATGTCTGCTTTGGCTGATCTTAATAAGTATGAAGCGGATGTTCGTGGTGAATTCGGTATCGGATCTGCTGCTCAATTCGGTTCTGCTGACCTCAGGTTAGGTTTTTGAAACCTATTAGCATTTAAATGTATTATCGATTTATAATGATTAAGTTTGTGTTGTGTAGTTTTGGATTTAGAGAGTGATTCATTGAAATGTGTGAAATTTTGTTTTACAGGAAGGCAGTTCATGTTAATGAGAATTTCAGGTAACTTGTTGGTTTTTGTTATTATAGAAGTTAGATTTGGGGATTCATTTGTACATTGAATTTTCATGCTTTGGGATGATGTTAAATTGAAGTCTGCCCTATATGAACTTTGAGAAGTTTGTTAGCCAGATGATATCAATGTTTCACCGTAGGAAAGTAGGATGAATTGAGTAGCAGATATAATGTAATTTAGGTACTTATGACGAACTACTTATATGATCAGCAGATATCGAGATGAGTGAGTTTGCAACTGAGCAGAAAATAAGCCAATTTGGCAAATAATTGGCTGAATTTTTTTCAATTTTATTAAAATAGATGAGTTCCTAGAGGTTGAAATGACTGAAATTTTCATTGAGCATAGAAAAGCGGATTTGGCAAATAATTGGCTAACCTTTCTTTCAATTTTGTTTGGAAAGAAGAACATCTGGAGGTTGTATTGACTATAAAGTTTCTATTGGCATGAACCACTCCAATTTGGCAAATAATTTGCTAAATTTTGTTCAAAAAAAGAAGAATTTTGTTTTAATCATTCGTGTTTAGCTTACTTCAAGAAAATGTATACTACAGGAGAGCAAATTTCACGTCTGCTGATATGAGAGAATCGGATTTCAGCGGTTCAACATTCAATGGTGCATATCTTGAGAAAGCAGTAGCATACAAAGCAAATTTCACAGGTAAAAAAAGCTTCATTTCTCAAACAGTTTAATACATCTATCATATCTTCAAGAATGCATTCTCAAATAAAAGTTTTATCACAAGTAATTCGAACAAATGAGTTATTAAATTCAATCTTGTTAGCTTTTAGTCTTTCTTCTGAGTCTCCAAGAACAAGATGGTTGAAAACCTCATGAGTCTTAAACTTCATCTTTATCTCAGTTCTTGCTATTATACCAGTAATTTGAAACATCAAATACTGTTCTCTGCAAATACTCAACATACAATCCAATCTTCATTTCGTCCTGCGTTTGAACCATCTCATTTCTTTTACACGCGTTACTTTCTAATATTAATCAACTCAACAGGGACAAAGTCTTCATGCTCTATAGTAATATGCCATCTCACGACTCATGTCATAATCAGAGCCATAGACTAGACAAAGGGCCTGTTTCATGATGTCATCACTTTTGTATGCTAAATAAGGCATTCCTATATTGGTAGAACCCTCCTTAGATTCAACAGCATGCACATTATCCTTACAATTACCAGCAATACCCGCTGGAATTTCATGAACTACAGACACCGTCGTCATAGTGACCTGTTGGCTAATAATTCAGTATGCATAATGACCTCCATAGATGCTTTTGGAAAGCCTTGGTGGTACTCTCCCTCCCACAATAGTTGATGGTATATGAAACCATTAAGTAATTGGAGGAACAAACACAATTTTAGAGTAGTGCGTGTGTAAATATTACATATGGGGTGCATTTAATACACAACCAATTTATGTAGAGAACTACGACAACAACATAAGTGCATGTATTAGTGCCTGACAAATACAGTGGGGGAGGGAGGCATGTATGAGAATATGTGGTTAGATAGCCTCCTTACGTGTGTCATACTTAAAGCATTATGTACACACTGTTTATTTGGTTCTCGTATTTGGTACCAAATGAGAAATGACCTTCATGTGTGTGTATATAATTTTCTTTTAAAATTTTTACAAGAAATTAGACAAAAACCAGTTTATGCGCACAATATCTAATCAATGTCTTGATCATGTTTATTACAGGGGCAGATTTAAGTGATACATTGATGGATCGCATGGTATCCCTTGCCCAAATTTTGGCAGCATGAGACAATATTGAACTCTAAATATATCCACTAGTGTTTATATATTAAACCTTGGTTTACCTAATATTCAACTTGTATAATATTATTGCTTTTGGTTTCTGTCTATAGGTACTAAATGAAGCTAATCTCACAAATGCCATCCTAGTAAGAACAGTTCTCACCCGTAGCGATCTTGGACGCGCTGTTATTGAAGGTGCTGATTTCAGTGATGCTGTTCTGGATCTTCCCCAAAAACAGGTTCATTCTAAAACCGATTATCTGATATCAAATTTAATATTTCTCTTCCTATCATTTGACCATTTGGGTAGTGTTTTAATACTTCTGATTATTTGACCACATGGGCGGACCTAGAGGGTCCATATATTAACCCTCTGACGCGCTGCAATTTCTATAATAAGAGTATCTAATATCGCGACTTCTAATGATTTGACATATAAGTTGTCCGCAGTAGAGTAGTTGAATCAAACCTAAAAAGAATCTAGCGTCGAGGTGAAAAGCTCTCATTCTTGAGCGTTCAGATAATATTTTGATACGTTTGTTAATTTGACCGCACGTGGGGAATACATTGATCCTCTTAGCTGATATTTATAATAGGAGTATTTAAAATGCTTTGTTGTTGATCCCTTAATCATCATAAGTAGGGTAGTTGAACCGAATGTAAAAATATTTTTTGTGACTCGTGTTGTTGTTCGACTACTCGTTTAGTATAACATTTTGGAAAATTGTAGGCTCTTTGCAAGTATGCAAGTGGAACAAATCCAACAACAGGAGTTAGCACAAGAACAAGTTTAGGGTGTGGTAGCAGCAGACGTAACGCCTACGGTAGTCCCTCTTCTCCATTGTTAAGTGCTCCACCCCAGAAACTTCTTGACCGTGATGGATTTTGCGATGATGCCACTGGACTCTGTGATGCAAAGTAAGTAATTCAAGAAACATCATGTATACTAGTAATCATAATATCATATTGAACATAAACACATGTATTCACATGGTTGTATGTAATGCATTATAGTCGGTATATTACACACTTTTCAGTCAAAAGTCGAGTACAGATTGTTTTGTATTTATACCTTTCAATCTTTATTTAGTTGAACAAACATAGCAAAATGAAGTAACATTTTGCATTTGAATTAGTTTTTATTTATTTATTTATTTATTATAAGCATTGTTTTAGAGCCAGATCTGACCAGCGGGCCGGTCAGACTACTCGAACAAAAACCGATTACATAATTGGTCCCGTGAAGGTCTTTTGATCTACCTCCACCTGAAACAAATTTAAATAACTCAAACTGGTTGAACTGACTAACCAAATCGGTGGTTGGACCAGATTTTTTCAAAACTTCTATATGCATATATATTCCAAAATTTTTTACTACATGCATACATCATGATTATGTTCTGGTTTTGATATAATTCTTTTTGATTTTAAATCCACAAATAAAGATAAAGTAATTTTATATTTCATTTCAATTAGTTGTATATACTTAATTGTATATAATTTATGATGTCATTTGGTTTTTAATTAAAACTGGGCCAACCAACCAGTAAGACACTATCAATACAGCCAATGTCATTTGGTATAATACATAATCATCGGCTACAAGGCTACCTAAATTGGTATGATTCTTTATGCCAATGTCTAAGGTGGTGTTTGTTTTTTGGAAAAACCTCTTCCCCACCTCTTCATCTGCGTGCACGCAGACGCGGGAAGAGGTTTTGAGTGCGCAGACTGTTTGTTTTTGGAAGACGTTTCATTAAAAAACGTCTTCCTGACGTCTGCATGGAGATGATGTGGTGTTACCACTTCTCAGGTCTTCTCAACCTCTTCTCCTCTTTACCCCCAACCCAGACTTTTCTTCTCATTGTTCAACCCTTCAACCCACCACCCCTCTCCTCTCCTCTCTTCACTGAAGCCCTTCTCCGGCCGCCACCTCCGCTCACGCTGCCGTCTCACGCCGCCGATCACGCTGCCGCTCTCTTCTGCTCACGCCGTCGCTCACGCTCACGCCTCTCCTCTTTACCGCTCACGCTCATGCTCACTGCTCTCTTCTGCTCCGCCTTCGGCCGAGCGACCGCCGCCCCTCTTCTGCGCCGCCGCCGCCCTCCAGGGCCCCCCGCGGCCGCCCCTCTTCTGCGCCGCCGCCGCCCAGAGAAGGATTATCGTAGGGCTGTGGAGATCAGGTGGAAGGGGCCCAAGATCACCTTGAGTTCTTTTAGGAGAACAATGAAGAGGAATTTCACAAAGGAGGTGAAAATTGTTGAGTCAAACGGTGTCGTTCAGTGGGATGAAGAATTTTAAACAGTTTGTACCCTTTCTTGTTCTAAAGACAATGCTTTTAATCCTTGGGAGATTGGTTTTACTAAATGTGAGTTTCTTGATTTCTCCCCTCTTTTATAATTTATATGATCATTTTTGTTTTGTAGGTTGATTATGATTTGTATACTATATTGAATTGCAATAATAATACTTGAATTGTTCGTTATGACTTTTATTTATATATTAATGTTAAAGTTATTTTTAAAGTTTAAAAAATAGGTTTAGTTTAATTACAGAATATTTCAGCATTCTGCAGATGTTAAAAAAACAAACAGTCTTTTTCTTGCAAACTGCAGACATTTGGTCCACCTCTTCTGCTGCAGATGTCTGCAGATGTGGTCCGCAGACTGCATACGTTTTCCTGCAGAAAAAACAAACAACACCTAAGTTAACTTAATTAAAAAGTTCTTGTTTATACATTTTGAACTTTAAATACTCATATTTCTTGTTCACTAGCTGAAAGGCCCTAAACTCGGGGATCTTAGAAATCGAATTTATACATTCATAATATAGTTTTTTAAACTGAAATTTCATTTATGTGTGGTTGAAAACATTCAAACATAATAAGTATGACATCCAAGTCTTATTCTGGATCAAACATTGACGTTCATAAAGAAAAATATAAACAAGATGTCAGTCTCTCGATAGGGTAGCCTTCACTTCCATGCCATTCGTTACTTTATAAACCTTCGAAGTGAACTACATTTTAACCTGATGTGCATACTAAAAGTCTAAAAATCTGCTATGCCGATTGAGTTATACTTTTTATAAATCATATAAACTTTAACGTGTATTATCACATTCATATCATAACCATACGTAACATGTCATAGCATAACATAACATGACATAAGATAACATACATACATTACATGCGGTAACATAATATAACATAACATTACATGATACCATGTATCACAAAAATGCATTCTCTTAGCTGAAGCTACCATGTTCATGAGTGATTGTTATCACTCCATACCTGATCGAGTTGTCGTGGTTGGATCAGTAACAAGTTAATTTGAAAGAGTTAGCTACCTATAACTAGTATGGATAAGTACGGTCGTCTTCATAGAGAATTGATGGAAAATGTGAACTTTTAAACTACCAAATAACTAATCAAAACAAATACTGATTGTGTTGATTTTGAGAAAACAAATAAAAAGCAAGTAACTTGATTAAGATTTAAATACTATTAAGAGAAAAGAAATCACTTCTTAGATTTGTGTTTAAAGATTCATACAAACTCGTTAACCTTGCTTGAAGAACACAGACATGAACTTGTAACAGTTCAGTTAAAGTGATAACCAATGACAAGTTTTTAATACTAACACGATGCCCAATTACCCAATCACAAATGCCAAGCGCCTCTCTAATTACCAAACCGTTCATGGTGCAAGAAAATTGAAATCGAATGATAAAAGACGGGTGGTTGAAACCAAACAATTCATTTAAATTAACTAAACCACAATTGAATCTCGTTCTATCACTACAAAAACAATCCAAGAAACCTAGGTTAAACAAAGTGAATATGCCTCTTATAAAAACCCATCACCCGAAGGTGATCACGTAAGAGATTAGCCGCTCATCAGCATGATTAGATCTTCAAGGGTTGTTAAATGTTGTTGTCACTTGATATTGGTGGAACCGTGGTGAAAGAAGCACCAAAAATGGCATTGAAAACGTCCAAAAGTACAGGAAAAAAGTTTGGTCCGAAACACTAGAGTTATTTTTAAATAATGATTGAAATCCTAAAAAATCCAGTTAACTGACAGGTAGAGCAAAATATGAAGGGGGGGGGGGGGGGGCACAATGTGCGGGGTCCTATCAAATTTCAATGTTCCTCTACAATGAGATGGGTAATATGCTGGTATTAGAGTACCATGCGCTGGTGGCAGATCACCATGCTTGGTCTTGATTTTAAGTTATTTTAATCCCGATCTCTTTGTCTTCACTTGTACCACCTTCCATTAAGACGTCCAGGTTGTGGTCTTTAAGCTCCAAACACCTACAACACAAACATATCTTAAAGTAATCTCGTTGTATATTCATAGACACATAAAATTATAAAATTAACTATGTTAAGCACTAAACAAATAACACCCAATCAATACCATTAGCTAAAGCTACCATGCTCATGAGTGATTGTTGTCACTCCATACCGTTAGCTAAAGCTACCATGTTCATCCATTCCATTAACCGAAGGTACCATGTTCACACATTCCATTGGTGAAGTTACCGTGTTCCATAACCAAGTTGTACAACTGTTGCAAGCCAAAAAGGCACTGCCCATACCATCGTATCCATAGAAGAACTATAATGTGTTGATCTATAAAAACATTACCTTATCCTTTACTATAAAACTACTACATTTAATATCCCACACATAACTGTTTATAGTTTTAAAACATTTCATTGATTTAATAAACATATACTCATGCCTTTAAAACCATTACTAAGTATGCGCACCACCCTAAAATAGGTTTAAAAAACTAGGTTCTTGATCTCACCTTAGGCAATTAGCTACCGTATACTATAAGCTGGATGAATTAGATCATAATAGAACACTCGATTCATTTAACACTCTAAACAAGGTTCACATATGAGAAAGGTTCAAATTTCACATAACCTAAAGTGGTCATATCATCAACTTTCGCATGGACTTCCGTGTAGAGTAGGGAACTGCTGCACAGGACATTTGCTAAAGGTATTTTCGCATGACAACACTTTTGGATGAACATTCACATGGCTTAATATTCGCTTACAAATGTCAAATGAAAAATTCGAAACTAGACATTCGTGTGAAAGTAGGATTTTCGTGCAAAACTAGGTCTTTTGGATAAACTATACTTTCTGGTCTGGAACACATATGTCTGTACTTTGCACGAACAAGCACTTTTTTGAAAACCATTGTTTTGCGTAAACTAGCAAACTTACCTATTGAAAACCCTAGCAACTTAACAATGGTGACTTCTCCTTCTTCTGATTCAAACATGTCAAGACCCTAACTTTTTAGGTTGAAACAAGTCAAAACTTTTGAATAACATCATTGTTAACGCAAATCATTCATAAATTCTCACCTCTGTTAGCTATTAATCTAATACTAAAACTTGGTAAATGATGATGATGGAAGTCTACCCATTTATTCTATTCCTAGTGATAGACGACCTTGAATCTCGACCCATAGCTAGCTTGATATCGATAAACACAATGAAGTTCCTTTTATTTCTCTCTCCAACTCTCTCATTTTCTCTCTCTAGGTTTCACGTAAATAAAGAGAGAATGGGAGGGTAAGATGTCCTATCATGTCTAAAAAGGGAATTAAGGTTGTTATATTTTAAAACCTTAATCCTTCATAACTCTCTCATATTACATTTATTTTTACCAAAACTCTAATAATGAAAATTACATATGAAAGCAGTGTGTTACAAGTCTATCTTCTTACATTAGTTGTTGTCCTTGAAACTTGTTACCTAAGGAATAAATCTAGGTAATACTTCTTCATTTCTTCTCCAGAATCCCAAATAGCTATAGATCCCTTCCTTTGCATCCATTGAATTTTAACTTATTAGATAACCTTGTTTCATGGTTGTTTTCATTTCAGTCAAGGATCACTATGCCTTCACTTACAATGGCAGATCTTCATTTAGTAGGCGATGTCAAGAAATTTGTTGACTTACAAGAAGTGGAAATCAAGAACACAGGTATTGAAAGCTGGAAATTGCAGAAAGTAAAACTCACACAAAGGAAATTGCTCACAAAGGTTCAAGCTTTTCTGATTAACACTTGTAGAGAATAAGTACACTTACATGCAACGTTCACAATGAAAATAGCCATAAAAATGGAGAAAAGAAAGGACCCACTACCCAACTAACCAATGACTTATTCTCATAAACTTTCTGCATAAGTAAACATTAAAAAATAGAATTAAATAAAAGATAAACCATGCTGCCATGCACACTTGAGTAATGGACTTGGTCAATGTTAGAC
Source organism: Flaveria ramosissima (assembly GCA_025215565.1). Taxonomy (NCBI): domain Eukaryota; kingdom Viridiplantae; phylum Streptophyta; class Magnoliopsida; order Asterales; family Asteraceae; genus Flaveria; species Flaveria ramosissima. Next base: position 58,020,725 of record CM046031.1, on the reverse strand, counting down.
TTTAACACTCCCTCTCAACATTGACTTGTTTCAATCCTATGCCTTCGCTGAACTTGATCAACTTTGGTCTTGCTAGGCTCTTGGTAAACACATCTGTCACTTGTTCTGTGGTATCAACAAGTTCCATCTCAATCTGACCATTTAAGACTATTTTCTAATATAATGATAATCCACTTCTATATGTTTTGTACGAGCATGAAAAACTGGATTTTCAGCTAGCTTAATTGCTGAAATATTATCATAGAATAATTTCACTTTGTAACTGCCTCCTCATTCAAATCTTTCAAAAGTTGAACAAGCCAAATGCACTCTTGCGCTGCCATGGTTGCTGCTCGGTATTCAGCTTTTGTTGTCTTTTACTGCACCAAGAAACTGAACTTGACCCATACATGAAAACATACCCGGTAGTAGATCTTCTCGTGTCTAGATCCCCGGCACAGTCTGCATCACAATATCCAGTGAGCTTAGGCTCAGGCTCCCTCTTGAACTGAACTCCTCTTCCCACGGTTGCTTTTACAAACCGTAACACTCGTTTGGCTGCAATCATTTTCAGAGCATTCATGAACCTGCTTAATACTCCAACAGCAAATGAAATATCGGGACGAGTTAAAGTAAGATAAATTAGACTCCCTACAATATTTTGATAACCTGTTGGATCTTCAATCTCTTTTCCTTCATTGACCCTTACTTTTGTACTTGCATCTAAGGGTGTAGCAGCAGGCTTGCAACACAACATGTCAAATCTTTGCAGCAAATCAACTGTGTATTTCTTCTATTGCAACACAATTGACTTATTCATGTACTTCAATTTCAGCCCTAGGAAGTGAACAAGCTTTCCTAAGTCCTTCATTTTGAAGCGAATACACAGATTAGTTTTCAATTGTGCTATCACTTCTTTGACATCACTTGTGATAACTAAATCATCCATGTAAACGAGTACAACTACAACTTTATCTTTGATTTTCTTGACAAATAGCCTTGCGTCAGCACTAGTCAATCTAAACCCGTTTTGTTCAAGAAACTCGCCAATTTTACCAAACTAAGCTCTTGGCGACTGTTTTAAGCCATAAATAGCTTTCTTCAACTTGCATACATACTCTGGATGCTCTCGACTTTCAAACCCCAAGGGCTTCTCCATATGTATGACGTGATCAAGATCCCCGTACAAGAAAGCATTGTTCACGTCCATCTACCATAACTTCCAATTCTTACTCGTCGCAACCACCAAAAGTACCCGAATTTTAGTGAACTTATCCACGGGACTTAAAGTATCTTGATAATCTATTCCATACTCTTGCGAGAAACCACGTGCTACTAATCTTGCTTTATATCTTTCAACCGACCCGTCAGCTTGTTGCTTTAACTTATAAACCACTTACATGACACCGGTATCAGGTAATGCATGCTTATCAACTGACCACCAAGAGGAATTCTCATCAAAGATGACATTCCTAGATACATGTACTTTCCATGTACTCGGTTCCATACATCGCCACCTATTTCTTTCCAAATCATAACCAACAAACACACAACGAATTGCCTTCTTGTCCATTTTGTGACGAAGGTGATTCGGTACAAATACATAGCAAACACAACCAAACATGTGAAAATGACTAACGTTTGGTTTAATTCCAGTTAGCTTACATAATTAAGTGTTTGAGATGGTAGCGGTTAATCACATACCCGACAGAGTTCATAGCTTCCGCCCAAAATCGACCCGACAAGTTCTTATCGTGAATTAGACTTCTGGTCACTTCACCCAGGTGTCGGTTTTTGCATTCTAAAACTCCATTTTGTTGTGGAGTGTTTGGACAAGTGAACTGCCGTTTGATTCCTTTTTGCTTCAATAGTTTCTGAAATCATGTGCCAAATACTCGCCCCCATTGTCTGATCGTAGACACTTAATCTTTCGACCCGTCATCAACTTTGCATCTAATTCAAATTCCTTGAATTTTGACCACACCTCCGACTTTTCCATCATGAAGTAAATCCAGACAAATCGAGAGTAATCATTGACAAAGATTACCATATACTTCATTCCTTTTGCTGATGGTTGTTTGACCGGACCGAACACGTCAGAATGCATAAGTTCAAGTGGTTCGGTTGCCTAGTAATCTGAGTTGGTGAATGGCAACTGCTTTGCCTTTACATATTGACATCCAGAACACACACTTTCTTTATTAACTTGAAGTTTTGAAAGCCTATTTACTAAGCCCTTTCCTGCTATAAGGCCTAATTTATCAAAGCCCACATGACCCATTCTCTGGTGCCACAAATCAGCATTGTGGTTGCCTTTGGTTTTATCCAGGAACGCAGATTCAACAGTCAACACATACACATTCTCAACCCTCTAACCTTGATAAATTAGAGAGGATGAACTTTCAAACTTCTTATAGATCTTGACATCTTTCGGGCCAAACAAAACATAAAGTTCTTCGGTTAGTTGTGATGCATTCATGACATATATATGTTTTAAGTAGCTAAATACATGCTTTTGATATATAATTATCATAGAATGCGATTACGGTGTACGATTGTGAATTGCAGGTGCAGAATACGAAAGAAAGGAGAAAATAAAGAAGAAGTGTCCAAGAGAGGACGTAAGTTACGTCCTCCAGGACGTAGCTTACGTCGGTATCACAAGGAAGCCAAGGAGGACGTAGGACAGAAGGCTAGGACGTACAACTTAGAAGAGGACGTAAGCTACGTCCTAATGGACGTAACTTACGTCGTGTTAAGAAAGTTGACTATTTTTCCCGGGTTTTGACCATATTTAAAGGGGATTAATAATTTCTAAAACCCTAATTCGCATTGGGAGCAAAAAGGGACGAACTTGGACGATTCTTGAGGTTGATTCTACTTCTCCAACTCATTCCAATCCATCAAATCATGTTCCAATCCGATCTTGTTGCCGAATTCATGAAGATGCAAGGCTAAACGTTTCGTGATCTACCTCGGGTGATTGGTTTCTGTTTTTAGGTTTTCGTTTATGTTCAAATTGTGTTGGGATTAAACTTTAGAACCCGTTAAGTTCTTTATTGAGTTTAACTTGTGTCTTGATTGTTTAAACAATTGTTTTAGTTAATCTTGATTTGAATTTCATATAATTATGCGCAAGTTGTATGATTGCAAAGTTTCGGTAATTCATTCAATTGACATGGTGTACTAAGACCCGTTAAGTCTTGGTTATCTCTGTCACTTAATCATTACACGTATAGAATCCCCGTTAAGGATTTTCCACCAAGTTGAACTAGGCGAATACCAAGAACCGAGCCTGAATCCCGGGGTGGATTACCCTTTTTCATAATCGTCTTCTAATTAATTTTCAGTAATTGCAATTTGTTTTCTTAATTAAGTTCTTAATCATTCCAAGATCTAATTTTTACAGCCAAGAGGCAATAGTTTAAGTAATTTGATAATTTAATTAATTGTTTCTTATAAATCAATTAACAATACACCGACCACTAATTCCACGAGGTTCGACAACCCTACTTACCCTAACTAGTTTAGGTGAATAGGAACACACATTTTAACATCTTATTTGATTGGTACTTCGACATCGATCAAATTTTGGCGCCGTTGCTGGGGAATCGGTGCGCTTGGTGTTTTGCTATTTGATTTGTTTTTAGTTTTTGTTATTTGTTTTGCTTTAATTCTTTATTTCCTTGTTACGCTTGGTGTTTTTCAGTGTGTAGGTGACAGATTGCATGCATACTCGTTATTCGGGTAGGAAATCACCATTAGTGTTCGATCCAGAGATAGAGAAATCAGCGAGGTACAATCGTGTTTTACATCGATTAGGGTTACCGGTTACATCAATTTCACAAGCTATTGATCAAGCAACTGACAGTTCAGCTGATTCAACCCAAATGGAAAATCCAAATAATCAACCACTTCAAAATCCAAACCCTCCTCCTCCTAATGACCAAAACCCAAATCCACCCCCACCACCAAATAACAACCGCAACAATAACTTGAATCAACCACCACCCAACAACAATGTGAATCAAAATAACCTCAATCAAGGTAATGACTTTGATCATGTGAGTATGCATAGTGTCCATACGGGTGATGAAGATTATGAAGATGAGTGGAATAACAATGAAGAACCTCATAATGGTGTAAATTATGATGCTTGGGATGGAAATTTTGATGGCGGTGATGGACAGAATGGAAATAACAATTGGGGGAATGATCAACATGGGTGGAATGCACCACCTATCAATCAAACGGGGTAGGGTTAACAATAATATCAATCAGCCAAGAAGACCTCAAAGAGCTCAAGTACGAGGTGTGGATAGCCATTTCAGACCGGCTATTTCTGAAAATCCAAACCCTATCGCACCTCCAAATCGACGTGGAAGAGCTTTTGATGTACGCCCTCATTATCTCACCATTCTTCCTGCATTTAGAGGCACTGCAACAGAAGAACCATATGTACATCTTGCTGAATTTGATGCCATATGTAGTACCATTGGTGGAAATCACTTTACACAGGATGAAGTGAGGCTGCGATTGTTTCAATTCACCTTGAAGGATAGAGCTAAGCAATGGTTTCTCACCTTACCTGACAACAGTATCCACACATGGCAAGAAATGCAACAAACCTTTTTGGATGAATATTATTCTATGGGTAAAACCAGTGACGCAAGAGATGCTATTCGATCATTTCAACAACAAGCAGGAGAACAATTTCATGAAGCATTCACAAGGTTTAAGGAACTGATCCGTATGTGCCCACATCATGGAATTGCACGTTGGGAGTTAAGTAAGGCTTTTTCCGATGGATTGACCAATGAAGAGAGGAAGTATTTATATTCTACAAGCAATGGCACATTCCTTTCTAACCATGAGGACGCAGATTGGGAATTTCTAGAGAGGATGTGTAGAACTCCAAAGCACAAGCTTCTGCTAGTAGGCGATCCAAATCAAATTTAACAAGATCAACCACAATTGATTATGAAACCAAAGAGAGAATTGCATCTTTGGAGAAACAATTAGCAAAGCTAGGAAGAACAGGATGAAGGAGGTTGCAAATGTGGGCTATGATGTATGTGAAGACTGTGGTGAAATAGGTCATAATGGTGAATCTTGTCCTTTGGTAATGGGAAGGAGTGAGGAAGTCAATCAAATTTATGGAGACAGGAAGCAATTCGATATGAGTTCCAATACTTATCATCCTGGATTGAGGAATCATCCTAATTTCAAATATGGTAATGCCTCAAATCAGATGAACCCTAATTTTCAAGGCAATAATCAAGGCGGTCAAACTTATCAAAATCGAACACAAGGGAATTACAACTCAGGTGGGTATCAAAGAACTTCATATCCTCAAGGAAACAATCAAGGGAACTACAGTCATGGAGGTCAACAAGGGAGCTCATCACGAAGTTATCAAGGAAATCCTCCCTCGGGACAAAGTGGTAGTGAAGACTCTACAAATGCAAAGTTAGATGCTTTAATGAACATGGTGAAAGAGAATATGCAAGAGAATAAGAGGGAAAACGAAATCAGAGATAAAGCTTATGAAGCTTTAAACAAGCAAGTGGGACAATTAGCTGAAGACGTGGCTCAAATTAAGCGAAACCCCGGAAAGTTACCAAGTGATACCACCATCAATCCTCAACATCAAGGAGCTACCACTAAAACTGTCAGGAATGTGCAAATCAACCAGGTAAGTACTCTTCGTAGTGGTAAAATTTATGATAACAAAGTTGTCCCTCCACCACCATTCGTAGAGGGGGTAGTGGAGGAGGTTGATAGTGATAGTGAAAATGAACAGGAACCTGTTTTATCAAAATCACCAAAAAAGGTAACTTTTCAAGAGATAAGTAAACCAGTCTTAAAAGATAATGAACAAAACGGTAAGAATAAGGTAATGGAGGATAATACTATTCCTTATCCTGCAGCATTAATTGAACCAAAGAAAACAATAAACAAAAGAGGCCCACAACAAGAAGAAATGTGGGAGGTTTTTAAACAAGTAAAAGTTAATTTACCTCTTTTGGATGCAATAAAACAAGTTCCTGCTTATGCCAAATATCTGAAAGATATGTGTACTCAAAAACGAACCCACAAGTTTCCTAAGAAGCTTGATGTTCCGGCCAATGTGAGTGCCATCTTATCAGGTGATCTTCCACCTAAGCTTAGAGATCCAGGAGCGCCCATCATTTCGATTCAAGTTGGTGAATTTAAAGTTGCACGGGCGTTACTCGATCTTGGAGCTAGTGTTAGTATTCTACCGGGGAGTTTATACGATCAATATGATTTTGGTCCTTTACAGAAAGCCAATACCACAGTTGTATTGGCTGATCTCACATTAAAACTTCCTCGTGGAATAGTAACAGATGTCATTGTTAAGGTGGATGATTTTTACTATCCAGTTGACTTCTTAGTTCTCGATTATGCCTCAATTGACAAAACCAAACAATCTAATGTCATACTTGGTAGACCATTTTTAGCAACCGCTAATGCACAAATCAATTGTCGAGACGGAACCGTTGACATGACTTTTGGTAATCGTAAATTAAGTGTTAATGTGTATGACAAAGTAACTAACTCCTCTGTCGATAATGAATGTTTTATGGCGGACATTATGGACGGGTGTAAGCCTTATGACAATAAGGAAAACATCGAGGAGCCGTGTGTTTTTTGTGACAGGTTGGACGTTGAGCATGCATATGATTTGAGTGAAGAAGAAAAGAAACTTGAAGTACTAGTTGTGCATGAAGGAAGACCACTATGGACACATCAGGTGGAACCCTTACCGGATCACATTGATTCTCAGTTGAAACCATCATTGGTGATTCCACCAAAGGTGGAACTAAAAGAGCTCCCGAGTCACTTAAAGTATGTATTTTTGGGGGAGAATCAAACACTCCAGTCATCATTGCAGCAGATTTGGAAGAAGATCAAGAAGCGTTATTATTAAAGGTCTTAAAAGAGCATAAAGCTGCTATTGGATGGACAATTGCGGATCTCAAGGGTATAAGTCCATCTATTGTAATGCATAAGATCATCACTGATGCAGAGGCAAAACCAGCGAGAGACACCCAAAGAAGACTCAATCCCAACATGCGAGAAGTGGTGAAGAAAGAAGTTCTCAAATGGTTGGATGCTGGAATTGTATACCCAATCTCTGATAGCACATGGGTAAGTCCCACACAAACTGTGCCTAAGAAATCAGGCATTCAGATTGTGAGGGGTGAGGATGGTGAACATGTAGCCACCCGACCTGTCACAGGGTGGCGAGTGTGTATTGATTACAGGAAGTTGAATGCTGCTACCTCTAAAGACCATTTTCCACTTCCTTTCATTGATCAAATTATTGAGAAATTATCAGGTCAGAAGTTTTATTGTTTTTTAGATGGTATTCAGGTTATAATCAGATTGCAATCCATCCTGATGATCAACAAAAGACGACCTTTACTTGTCCATATGGTACGTTCGCATTTAGGCGAATGCCATTTGGACTTTGTAATGCCCCAGCCACCTTTCAAAGGTGCATGATGAGTATCTTTTCAGATATGATTGGGGAGTCTTTGGAAATTTTTATGGATGATTTTTCAATTTTTGGCCCGTCTTTTGAAAGTTGTTTAATTCAATTAACTAAAGTTTTAAAAAGATGTGTTGAAACAAATCTGGTTTTAAGTTGGGAGAAAAGCCACTTTATGGTGAAAGAAGGGATTGTGTTGGGTCATGTGGTGTCACAACGTGGGATTGAGGTTGATCATGCTAAAATAAAGTTATTTCAACATTACCTCCTCCCACAAATGTCAAGGGCATTAGATCATTCTTAGGACACGCTGGTTTTTACAGGCGATTTATAAAAGGGTTTAGTATAATTACAAAACCACTTTGTAATTTACTTTTGAAAGAAATGTCATTTGTGTTTGATGAAGAGTGTCTTAAAGCATTTACCACGTTGAAACAGAAATTGGTTGAAGCTCCAATTTTGCAAGCACCAGACTGGTCGCTTCCTTTTGAAATAATGTGTGATGCTAGTGACTTTGCAATTGGGGCTGTTTTGGGACAACGGGTAGATAAAAAACCGGTGGCAATTTATTATGCTAGTAAAACTTTGGATAGTGCTCAATTGAATTATACTACTACTGAAAAAGAATTACTTGCAGTTGTCTATGCTCTTGATAAGTTCAGGTCTTATATATGGGGAAGTAAAGTCATTATTTACTCGGATCATAGTGCGGTGCGTTATTTAATGGAGAAGAAAGATGCAAAACCAAGGTTGATCAGATGGATTTTATTGCTGCAAGAGTTTGACCTAGAGATTCGGGACAAAAAGGGTAGTGAGAATGTGGTTGCTGATCACTTATCCCGGATTGTCAGCACCGATATGGAGAACACCTTGGAGATTAATGAGACATTTCCAGATGAACACTTATTTGCTATTTCTGAGTTACCTTGGTTTGCTGACATTGTTAATTATTATGCTGCAGGTGCAATTCCAGAACATTGGCAAAAATGGAAACGACAAAAGTTTATGGCGCAGGTTAAGCAATACATTTGGGATGATCCAGATCTTTTCAAGGTGGGACCTGATCAGATTATCAGGCGATGTATCCCGGATTCTGAAATCAAAGATGTGTTGGGTCTTGTGCACTCATCTGCATGTGGAGGTCACTTTAGTGGTCAGAAAACAGGCCACAAAGTGTTATCTGCTGGATTATTTTGGCCAACGATCTTTCGGGATGCCTATGAGTTTGCTAAAAATTGTATAAATTGTCAAAAAATGGGTAGTATTTCAAAGAGAAATGAGATGCCCATGCAGCCAATTCTAGTGGTCGACATCTTTGATGTCTGGGGAATTGACTTCATGGGCCCATTTCCCAATTCAATGGGTAACCTATATATTTTAGTGGCAGTCGATTATGTGTCTAAATGGGTAGAAACAATAGCCACTAAAACAAATGACCATCGTGTTGTCTGTAAGTTTGTTCAAAGTAACATCTTCTCAAGATTTGGTGTGCCCCGTGTGATCATAAGTGATGGGGGATCACATTTTAAAATTTTCAATTTTCACAAACTTCTTAAACAATATGGTGTAGACCATCGAATTGCGACACCGTATCATCCACAAACAAGTGGACAAGTTGAGGTATCAAATAGGCAAATTAAAGAAATTTTACAAAAAACAGTACGAACCGACCGTAAGGATTGGTCTACGAAACTCGATAATGCATTATGGGTGTATCGAACTGCATATAAAACGCCTATTGGTACCACTCCATACCGCTTGGTTTATGGAAAGGGGTGTCATCTCCCCGTGGAGTTGGTTCATCGCGCATTATGGGCAGTGAAAGAAGTTAATGTTAATTATGATGTTGCAGGTAAACAACGGAAACTGAGCTTGGCCGAATTGGAAGAATTACGGGATGAAGCGTATGAGACAGCTCATGCTTACAAGGCACGAATGAAAGAGTTCATGATGCCAAACTGAAGCGCACGCTATTTGAGGTAGGACAGAAAGTTTGGCTATTTAACTCACGGTTGAAATTCTTTCCAGGTAAGCTTAAAAGTAAATGGACTGGACCGTATGTAATTAAGCGCATAGGGAATTATGGTGAGATCGAGATTGAAGACTTCGATGATCATTTACGACAAGTCGTGAATGGCCATCGTTTAAAACCATATCTGGAAGATACAGATTTGAATCCAGTTTTGGAGGAATCGGTGAAGTTAGTATTAACTTCATCGATCTTTGAGCTAAATGCGTAAGAAATTCCAGAAGTCTGGCTGAAGACTTACAAAACTTAGCGCTTCCGGGAGGCAACCCGAAGTCTCGTATGTTAATTTAGTATTTTTCATTCGTATTTTATCTTTTACGTATCGTGTGCTTATGGCTTAACGTGTTTTCACGCCCGATCGGTACACTTGAATTCATTACAAAGTCGAGGGCGACTTTACATCTTTAAAAAAGGGGGTGCGAGGTGCGTGAAAACAGGTTATATAACAAAAAAAAAAAAAAAAAGAAAAGAAAAAAAAAATGACCACAAGATCAATGTCATGTTCAGTGATAATAATGTTGAATATGGGTCAAGCTTACCCAAATTCACTGTGTAGTGGTGATTTATTATTTAGTATGTTCAACATTCTTATTTGGATTTCATCACCTTTAGCCACTCCAAAAATTCCTTATCCATACCTAAACCCTAAGCCCTACATTACAACCTTTCAAAGCCCTTTTGATGTGTGCATGGTTTGTGTTATTTGAAGGAGTCACGATCATTATGCAAGCTTATGGTAATCATGAATTGTTCTTGGTTGAGAGTACTACACTGATATACTAGCACGCCTTTTGCTAGACCAGATACTAAACCGAGAGGAGTGAAACTTGTGAGAGGTGTGATCACATGCATAAGGAAGACTAGAAAGCTTGTTCGGGTTGGTTAGATAGATCATATTTCACATGAACAATATCTATACGTACAAAGTTATAACTTCATGAATAAAATTGTAAGTGGATATGACTTGGGACCTTAGTTAACAGAAGGTGAACACATGGCGGGATCGTAGTTGTTTAATGATAGTGTAATGTCATAAGTGAGTTTGCTTGGGGGCAAGCAAATGATAAGTGTGGGGATGTGATGCATTCATGACATATATATGTTTTAAGTAGCTAAATACATGCTTTTGATATATAATTATCATAGAATGCGATTACGGTGGACGATTGTGAATTGCAGGTGCAGAATACGAAAGAAAGGAGAAAAAAAAGAAGAAGTGTCCAAGAGAGGACGTAAGTTACGTCCTCCAGGACGTAGCTTACGTCGGTATCACAAGGAAGCCAAGGAGGACGTAGGACAGAAGGCTAGGACGTACAACTTAGAAGAGGACGTAAGCTACGTCCTAATGGACGTAACTTACGTCGTGTTAAGAAAGTTGACTATTTTTCCCGGGTTTTGACCATATTTAAAGGGGATTAATAATTTCTAAAACCCTAATTCGCATTGGGAGCAAAAAGGGACGAACTTGGACGATTCTTGAGGTTGATTCTACTTCTCCAACTCATTCCAATCCATCAAATCATGTTCCAATCCGATCTTGTTGCCGAATTCATGAAGATGCAAGGCTAAACGTTTCGTGATCTACCTCGGGTGATTGGTTTCTGTTTTTAGGTTTTCGTTTATGTTCAAATTGTGTTGGGATTAAACTTTAGAACCCGTTAAGTTCTTTATTGAGTTTAACTTGTGTCTTGATTGTTTAAACAATTGTTTTAGTTAATCTTGATTTGAATTTCATACAATTATGCGCAAGTTGTATGATTGCAAAGTTTCGGTAATTCATTCAATTGACATGGTGTACTAAGACCCGTTAAGTCTTGGTTATCTCTGTCACTTAATCATTACACGTATAGAATCCCTGTTAAGGATTTTCCACCAAGTTGAACTAGGCGAATACCAAGAACCGAGCCTGAATCCCGGGGTGGATTACCCTTTTTCATAATCGTCTTCTAATTAATTTTCAGTAATTGCAATTTGTTTTCTTAATTAAGTTCTTAATCATTCCAAGATCTAATTTTTACAGCCAAGAGGCAATAGTTTAAGTAATTTGATAATTTAATTAATTGTTTCTTATAAATCAATTAACAATACACCGACCACTAATTCCACGAGGTTCGACAACCCTACTTACCCTAACTAGTTTAGGTGAATAGGAACACACATTTTAACATCTTATTTGATTGGTACTTCGACATCGATCAAGTTGCAGTACGAAGATTAAGTTTTTCTTCCCGGGTACATGGTATGCGTCTCTCAGAACCAGATCCCTTTTGTCTTTCTCGGATGGAAACACGACATCTCCAATGTGAGCTATTGAGTGTTTGGAGTTGTTTGCAATGACAACAACTCGACTCCCTTCATACTTGTACGGGTTCACTAGTCGGCTTTTATCTCCTGTCATGTGATTCGAACACCCTGAATCCATGATCCAATCATCGAACTTATTCTTTTGCCTCTCGGTTATAGCTGTGTAGGCCACCTCTTCTTCAACTTGAGCAACAAAGGCGTCCGCATCCCAACTTTCTTCATTTTGAGTAGTGGCGACATTACCTTCTTCATTATTTTTAACCCGATAGTTCCGGGCTATGTGGCCTCTCCGACCACAATTATAGCATTTAGTCGGGAACTTCTTTCCACCATGACGATACTTTCTATCACCACTGGCTTCACCTCGATCAATTTCGCCATTTCGTTTCTATGTTTGATCATGAGTTTTGTTCTTGTCATGATACCTATTAAACCCACAATAATGGTGATTCAACCTGGACTTACCCTTGCTTCGTTGCGCGTACAAAGCCTCTGCTTCTGGTTTTGATGAAGGTCCAGTGGATAAATTGCTCATTTGTTTGGCTAAGGCCTCTTGGCTAGCCAACAAATTTTTGAACTCGCTTAATGATGGCTGAGTAGGCCAACCTTGCACTGCCGCTAGAAAACTTCTAAACTCTGCTTTTAAACCGTGAATGATAATTCGTTTCATTTGCGGTCCACCGATCTTGGCTTGCGGGTCGAGTTCGCCGATTTCTCTACACAACAATTTCATCTTATGAAAATATTAGGGAATCGTCATCTGTTGCTGGCTAACGGAAAGCAACTCATTTTCAAGAAGTTGAAGCCGTGTATCGTTTTTCTTTGACAGAAGTTCTTTCAACGTATCCCAAGCTTCCTTAGGACTGCCGAATCCTTGATGTGTTCAAGGATTTCATCTTCTACCATTGTCTTCAAGATGAACATCGCCTTTCCTGCCTTTACCTTCCACTTCCTTGAGCATCTTCTCTTGCTGGTTGTCTTATATCGTTACCGTCAACAACCTCCCCTAAGTCTTGCCCCTGCAAGTACGAACTGATGCAGGTAGCCCATGTGTTATAGTTTTGGTTGTTGAGTTTCTTGACACTGCCTACTAAATGAAGATCTGCCATTGTGGAGTGTGGCTTTGATACCACTTGTTGACTTACAAGAAGTGGAAATCAAGAACACATGTATTGAAAACTGGAAATTACAGAAAGTAAAACTCACACAAAGGAAATTGCTCATAAAGGTTCAAGCTATCTGATTAACACTTGGAGAGAATATATAAACTTACATGCAACGTTCACAATGAAAACAACCATAAAAATGGAGAAAAGAAAGGACCCACTACACAACTAACCAATGACTTCTTCTCCTAAACTTTCTGCATACGTAAACATTAAAATATATAAAATTAAATAAAAGATAAACCATGCTGCCATGCACACTTGAGTAAGGGACTTGGTCAATGTTGGACTTTAACAGAATGTGGGCTACTTCATCGACCAAACACTTACGTAAATATGACACGTGAAAACTGGCATGAATCGCGGTTAGTTCCTCCGATAGTTTTACTCTGTATGCAACTTCTTCTAGCCTTGCTAATATCTTGAATGGTCCAATAAAACTTGAACTTAATTTACCCAGTCATGAAATTTAATATACCTTGGACTTAATTTAACCCCTCCTAAAACTAAATGATAACACATGAAGACACCTTGACAATTTCCAAGATTCCTAGTTCCTTCTGTACAATCTCACCCCAACACACTAATGTACTACATTTATTTCCATAAAGCATTTCATATGAGGTATACGTATGCTTTCAGTATAACTATTATTGTAAATAAACTTTGCCAGCTTTAGGCAACTATCCCAACTTACTTCAAAATCGATAACACATGCAAGAAACATCTATATACATATCTACTATTCATCCATTTAATTCATTCATTTAATATATTGGTTTCAATCCGATGATGTCCGGACAACCAAAAAGCATTCTAAATGAGTAAATTCTGATAGATTGTAGAAATTAAAAAAAATAGAGTATAAGATGAGGATATGAAAAAAAAAACAGTTAGCTAAGGAATGAGTTCTTCAAGTCAAACTTGGTCAATGGAGCTAGCACTGCAAGTCATGTTAATTATATATATAGGCCATTAGGTGAGTAAGTGGGTGTCTTATGTATCTACAAATACGTACATACGAGTGCTACAATAAGAGCACGCCTAATTATGATGTCTGTTGTGAACGTGACGTACATCGGCTAAAAGCAAATATTTGCTAAAAACTACAAAACATTCCTATTAGATTTAACTCGAGCTGTTGTCTTTATTTCCTCAACATATGTTCAAAATCCATCTTTAAAGCTTTCAAAATTTCATACTTTTCAGAGGAAAAACCCTACTTTTTTTAAATTTTAGATTGTTTCTGTCAATTTTTTTAATTTTCTTTGGAATAAAGCCAACTATATTACCTGTTGAAACATTCATTTGTCTAAGCATTCTCTTTCACTACAAATCAGAGACTTTCAGGAAGAATGTGTCGATATATATTACGTAGGTGAACGTACGTCCATGTGGAAACTGAGTATGTGTAATAGTTTTCACGACAGAAAATGCTAACACATCACTTGTGAATATTTAGCGATGGATCAATGATGGAACTTACTAACGAAATTTTTAATGATAGATAACTGACATATTCTAAATTTTGTTTATAAAATTTGAGATAGATCACTAACTATATACATTCTAAAATATTCCGTCATAAATCCATAGCTAAAATTCCTCAAGAATTTTAACTTTTTTGTTTGTTTTATTTTAGCTTTATTCTATTTATAAATATATCCGGAATCATATAAATAGATAAAAGAACAAACAAAATATAATAAAGTATCAATATATAAAGACTTACAAAATACAAGTATAACAAATAAGGTTCTCATATACAAATGAGAAGATTCATGACTAATTCGACTATCATCATCTCATAATCATCCAAGAGTTTTCTTCGAGAGGCATGATAGTTCTTTAATTTCCTATGATGGACCTTATTATGTTATAGCGAGTTATATAATGAGATATGAACAACGTACACTGATCAAGTATGCTTTAATTTTAATTCCTATGTCTAGTTATATATAGCTTTAATAAGTTGTTGTAAACTAATTGGAATCACACAAGATTGACAAAACAATAACAAGTTCGTGTATGATTGTATTGAATCAGATATGATTACAAAGAAAAAGTCTATCCATCAATGAACCCTAACACTCTATTTATCCCCCAAATTGGACCGTTAACAACCATTAACTAGTTTACACAATTTGACACATTACACCCTTCAACTATTGTCACTAATACAAATACAAACAAGAAGCAACAAGTTACAGAAATAACCCTTGAACTTGTAGACGTTGACCTTTAACCCCACAATTCTCCACCTTTAAAGTCAATGACTTGACTTCATCCAATTCCCAATCCTGAAATACAAAAATCAAACTTGGAACCAGGTAGAACTTTAGTGAACATATCTGCAAGATTGCTTTCTGTACCAATTTGCTCAACCATTACTTCTTTGGCACTAATCACATCCCAGATAAAGTGACATTTTACCTTGATATTCTTAGTTCTATCATTGATCTTAGCATTCTTGGTTAATTGCACAGCCCCTTGATTATCACACATAATCACTGCACCATTATCACTTATGCCCAAATCAGCTACAATTCCTCGTAGCCACAATGCTTCCTTTACAACCTCTCCTAAGGCTATATATTCAGCCTCAGTAGTTGAGAGTGCTACAACTGACTGCAACTGCGCTTTCCAGCTAACAATACTCCCCAGCACCTTGAAAACATACCCAGTAACTGATCTACTATTATCAGGATCCTTTGCATAATCAGCATCAACATATCCTTCAATAGATTTACCAGTATCCCAACCATTCTTACCAAAAATTAAACCATAATTTTTAGTACCTTGAAGATACCTCATAACCCACTTAATAGCATTCCAATGAGCCTTACCAGGTGCTGCTACATATCTACTTATCAGGCTAGCAGCATAGGCCAAATCTGGCCTTGTACACACCATTAAGTACATGAGACTGCCAACACAATTTGCATATGGAACTTTAGCCATATATCTCTCTTTATCTTCATCTTGAGGAGAGTCCTGTGAGGACAACTTGAAATGTGCAGCCAAAGGAGTCTTAACTGCCTTACACCCTTCCATAGTGTAATTCCTCAAAAGCTTATCTACATAAGACTTCTGATACAACCACATCAACCTTTGTCTTCTACACCTATTTATTTCCATCCCAAGTATCTTCTTAGCCTCACCCAACTCTTTCATTTCAAACTCTAACATCAGCAATTTCTTCACCCTCTCTATCTCCACCTTGTCTTTGCAAGCTAACAACATGTCATCAACATACAACAATAAGTATACATAATTCCCATTTGTACCCTCCTTATGATACACACAACTATCAAAGGAGCTTCTAAGAAACTCATGATTTACTATAAAATCATCAAACCTTTTATACTATTGTCTAGAGGCTTGCTTAAGACCATATAAAGATCTTTTCAACAACCAAACTTTATCCTCATTACCAACTTTAATGAACCCCTTTGGTTGAGACATATAAATGTTTTCATCTAAATAGCCATGCAAAAAGGTTGTTTTAACATCTAACTGCTCTAATTCCAAATTAAAAGCAGCAGTTATAGACAATATAATCCTAATAGATATATGCCTTACCACCGGTGAGAAAATGTCAGTATAATCAATCCCAGCTACCTGTGTAAACCCTTTAGCCACCAACCTAGCCTTGAACCTAGGCTTATCACTCCATGGCAATCCATCCTTTATATTGTAAAGCCACTTACATGACACCACTTTCTGATCTGAAGGCTTATCAACCGGCTCCCATGTGTCATTCTTCATCAATGAAGCCATCTCATCTTCCATGGCCTCTTGCCACAGATCCTGTTCCTCTGATCTAATTGCCTCATCATAATGAAGTGGCTCAAAGATACTCTCTTGCTCTGCAATTCTAAAGGCAACAGTAGACAAGTGACTTTCATCTCTATACCTCAAAGGCTGCACTATAGTTCTTTTAGTTTTCCCTTTAGCAATACTATAGCTGCTTCTTGATGATAATGCTTCACTTGCTCTGGATCTCCCTTCTTCATCTACTTCAACTTGAACACCTTTATTCAGATTCCCTTCAAAAGACTCCACCTCAAAGTGAACCTTCTCATGACTAGAGCTCCCTTCCAAAACATACTTGTTTTCTTCCGAAGCAAATTTGGTTCCTTCCGAAGTATACTTTTTCTCTTCCGAAGTATATTTACCATCTTCCAAAGTGTATCTTCTAGCTTCCGAAGCATATCTATCATCTTCCGAAGCCAACTTCTTTTCTTCCGAAGCAAACTTAGTATCTTCCGAAGCCAATTTGTTTCCAACCACATCTTTATAAAGGTATTCTCTTGAAATTCCATATTTCTGCTCACAATCACCTTGGGACTACCTTCATCCAATCTCCATAACCGGTATCCATTCACACCTTCAGGATATCCAAGCATGATACACTTTTGAGCTCTAGCACCAAGCTTATCTTGACTTATATGAGCATAAGCCACAGATCCCACTACCCTCAAGCTACTACAAGCTGGTTTTGCTTTTGACCAGACTTCCATTGGGGTTCTCATATTTAGAGCTCTAGAAGGTGACCTATTTATCAAATAAGCAACAGTTCTTACCAACTCTCCCCAGAAGCACTTTGGTAACCCAGAGTTTAATCTCATGCACTTCACTCTTTCTAAAAGAGTCCTCTTCATCCTCTCAGCCAACCCATTCTGCTAAGGTGTACCTAGAATGGTCAAATGCCTAGCTATACCATTGTTCTTACAGAATTGATCAAATTATTTGTTGCAGAACTCTAACCCATTATAAGTTCTCAACTTTTTCACCTTCCTTTCTGTTTGAGTTTCCACAAGCTTCTTCCATTCTACAAACTTCTGGTAGGCATCACTCTTGTGCTTGAGTACATACACCCCACCCTTCTAGAAAAATCATTAATAATGGACATAAAGTACCTTGCTCCTCCCAAAGAATTCACCCTTGCAGGACCCCACAAATCTGAATGTACATAATCCAAGATCTCTTTAGTAACATGCTTACCCTTGCTGAACTTTACTCTACTCTTCTTTCCCATAACACAAGTCTCACAGAAACTAACATCATTAACCCTGAAATTGTCAATGATGTCTTGTTTCCTTAACTCCTCCAGCCCCTGACTGCTCAAATGACCAAATCTTCTGTGCCACAAGGTGGACTTATCAATGTTAGACTGCACCAATGACACCTCATTGGTCAATATTTTCCCATCTAACACATAAGTATTGTTGTTCCTCCTTGTTCCTGTGAGCACCACCAATGACCCTTTGATCACTTTAATCTTTCCATCCTTCAGACTCACATGATGCTTATTCCTCTCAAAAGTGCCTAGAGACAACAAGCTTCTTTTAACACTTGGAACATACTTGACATCATGAATTTTTACTTCAGATCCATTAGTTAACTTGAATGTTACTGAGCCACTTCCTTGGATTCTACATGGCCTGTTGTCCCACAACTTGACTTCTCCTAGATCAGATGACATATAATTTTTTAAACATGACTTGATTGGGGTCATGTGGAAAGAACACCCTGAGTCTAGTATCCAATGTTCTAGCTCTTCTTCATTGGTGACACACATCACATCTGCACTATCATATCCATCTGATGAGTCATCCTTTTGACTAGATGACTTAGAGTGGCTGGATTCACCTCTTCTTTGTTTCCACTCTGGACAGTCTCTTTTGAGATGATTATCAGAATTGCAGACAAAGCACTTCCTCTTGTATCTTAACTTAGACCTAGTAGTCTTCCTGTTCTTGTTTGTACGATGCTCTGATCTTCCTCTTCCTACCTCAACTCTTCCTTTGACAAACAACCCATCTCCACCTTCTTCTTTAAAATCAGATCTTCGCTTTAACTCCTTTGAGTTGAGAGCAGCCAGTACCTCATCCATTGAAAGTGTGTCTCTCCCATACATGAGTGTTTCCACAAAGTGTTCATAACTGTGAGGCAATGAGGTCAAGAACAGTATTGCTTGATCTTCATCTTCTATTTTCACCTCAATGTTCTCAAGATCAAGAATGAGTTTGTTAAACTCATCTGTATGATCTTCTAATGACTTGCCAGATCCCATACCAAACGTGTAGAGCCGTTTCTTCAAGTACAATCGGTTGGCCAGCGACTTGGTCATGTACAAAGACTCGAGTTTAGACCATACTCTGGCTGCCGTGGTCTCCTTAGATACTTCTCTAAGAACTCGATCACCAAGACTCAATATGATTGCACTATGAGCCTTCTCCATCATGTCTTTGTGTTTGAATTCAGCATCTTTCTTCTCTTTCTCTGTGGCATCAGTTGGTATTACCGCATTGCCCCCTTTCAGTGCATCAACAACTCCTTGATGAACCAGCAGTGCTCTCATCTTCAACCTCCACAGACCGGAATCATTTCTCTTATCAAACTTCTCCAAATCAAACTTGGTCGACACCATCTTGCCACTCCAATTCTTGTTCCGTTGATTTGATCATGATGATCGATCGAGCCGAGCCTGAGCTCTGATACCAATTGTTGTAAACTAATTGGAATTACACAAGATTGACAAAACAATAAGAAGTTCGTGTATGATTGTATTGAAAGAATCAGATACGATTACAAAGAAAAAGTCTATCCATCAATGAACCCTAACACTCTATTTATCCCCCAAATTGGACCGTTAACTAGTTTACCCAATTTGACATATTACACCCTTCAGCTATTGTCACCAATACAAATACAAACAAGAAGCAACAAGTTACAGAAATAACCCTTGAACTTGCAGACATTGACCTTTAACCCCACATAAGCCATAGATGTCTTCTAGTCGCTATTAGGTTTTGAGTCGTTGTAAGTCTTAATAGGTCACTTATGTCTTAGTTCACTTTGTCAAAACATGACTATATGTTTATCGTATATACGTATGTTTACCGTATGTATGTATGACCAATTATGACCATGATCACGGATGACATTGGAAAGTAAATTTTATATCATTTTTTTAGGATTTTGTTTGATTCACCGCAATCTGTACGTTGGTACATATGAATGAATACCGATGATTTTCTTTTTAGGGTCTTGTAGGATCCGTAGATGATTCTCGATTGATTACAAACTACAACTAGAAAACAATTTTCCTTTCTCCTTAGGATCTTGTAGGATCCGTCAGTAGTCATTAACGGATTACCGATGATGATTAAGAAAACATTTATCTTCTCTCAATCTCTCTCTTTAAGTAGAATATCTCTTGTTTTGGCATGGATAGAATTGCATGCTTTTATTCCAGATAACCTGCAAGTTATAGCAAGTGAAAGGCTATATTTTGGTTCATGGGGATCTTTTTACTCCTTTATGTCATTAAAATTTACAATTTAAGAAGCCGATCATGCCCATATTCAGTGGCAAATTCTGCATGTATAAAAGACATATGTCCGCATATTCATCTTCCATACCTTTTGTTCCGTTTTAACACTCAACACAATCATGTTCGGTCATGCCATAAGCAAAGACATATATTATGTTGTTTGCCATATATCAAGTTACATACTCGTGTGGCATACGTTTTAATAAGACCGTCGTGTATGGTGCTTCGCATTTGTCGTTTTTTTAACTATGTATCCATATGTTAAGTTTTCACCTTTAATCTTGTTCTACTTCAATATTCTCTTTGCTATCTTTGGACTATTATCAAACCTCATACAACAAACTTTAATCCATTTATTTCCAACCATCTTATCTGCACTTATGTTATATTATTTTCATTTTTATATTTTTTATTTCTCAAAATGGGTTTTTAATTAGCCGGGTACAATACTGACCAGTAGCATCTCTATTTTTTGGGATAGATGAAAGATTTTGTCCTTATTTCACCTTCTCAAGATCCTATCAGCACTATTAATGTTACTAGTGGATTTTACTTGGTACGTTTATTTGTTTATTTGTTTGTTTATTCCGTTTCCAATGATCTAGCTCGTACGCATTGCATTGCAGCTTTAGTTATACCGGTGGAATTCACAAATATCCTTCATACTCTTGTTATTTGTGAACCAAAGAAACAAGGAAGTTATAATTTCTTAAATCAAGTAAAAAGTGTGGATAAGTCCTATTCAATGAAGTAAAGTTTCTGGACCATGTATCGTCTTCTTTCTTGTGTGTTCTGACACCTTAGTCAAATCTCAAATGATTTTGTTTTCTCTCCTAGGCACTAAAGAATACCATGTCCCAAATATCCTTAATTAACATGTTTTGAGTGTATTGACTGTACGTGAATGAAAAAAAAGAACTTTATAGTTAATTAGTTATGCCCGTTTGACAAATCCCGAGATGTGTGACCTCTAGCTAGGATGCTTTCACTAGAGCAACAAAACACAAATTCGTGAGCTCTTGTTTGGGAATGAATAATATTGGTGGTACAATAGGTCGGATGTTACAATTATAACACCTAAACATCATCGATGAGCAAATCAACGGTTGTAAAAATATTAAAGAAACAAAGAAACTAGAAAAGTTGTATTATTTATCAAAGCAGATCAAAACAACATTAAGCTCCAACTTTTGAGCAACAACAAGGATGAAAGAATACATTACTTAAGCACCTCCAATCCTTTGGTAATTAGTCTTAACAAACCAAAACAATCAAAATAAACACATGAATACATTAGACATATGTTATGTGACTTACACACATACGTATCTACTTACCAATGCTTAGTCCAACAAATTTGATGAAAACCTCTTCACCCAATAATGTTTATTTTGTACAGAAGATCCATGACAGTTTTGTCACCATAATATATTAGCATCTTTTCTTAATTTCTTTCCCTTATTTGGTAGATGTAGTTAGAAACTCAATTTATGTTTATTGGTTGATTACTTCCAAAGATCAACCTGGCAATTAGAGGCTGATATTGAAGCACATTCTGAAGCCATATCATCGCTCTTAGACTCGCTTAAAAGCATGTGTATATGTTCAGCCATATGAGGAGATGATGGAAGAGGTTTAGAAGGTTCTTGATCATTACTAAGCTGTGAAGCAACAAATTTATCAAGTAATCGCCAATCGGTCACTTGATGATCTTGTTCACCACTGTTAGCATAAAGAAGATTGATGTTTAACTGCTGATTTGTGGGCTGCAAATTTGCAGCAGCAGGATGTTGAATTTTGGGGGAAGATTCTAATTGAGGAAGTTGAAAGAATGAGTGATCTTGCAGCAAGTTGTAATGCAATTGATCGAGCTCGGATTTTGCAGAGAACTGGTGATGGTATGAACTATTTGAAGCGTAAGGATGGGTCATCCTTCTTGGTGATTCAACATTTGGCATGAATGAAACTTGATCATCAAACCAGCGTAACGAATCTTGCTCGTCCATCCTGCGTACAGTTGTTGCTTGCTTCTTAAATACCCTGCATACAACCCATCCTTCTTCCTGTTGTAAACAAAACCATATAATTTCACTTCATCACTATAAAACTTAACAATTTCTAGTCATTTCTGATGGACATAAGACTATCTTCTTTAATTTATGAAAGATAACAACATTACAAAAAAGATATGTGAAATCTTGCCTGAGGAGTGTTGTTTTCATTTGTTTCTAGTCTATACTCATGCATGATCCAATCTGACTTCTGTCCATTCGGCGCCCGACCTTTGTAGAACACCAATGTCTTTCTCATCCCAACTAAATTATTCTTAGAATATATG
Organism: Flaveria ramosissima; assembly: GCA_025215565.1. Lineage (NCBI taxonomy): Eukaryota > Viridiplantae > Streptophyta > Magnoliopsida > Asterales > Asteraceae > Flaveria > Flaveria ramosissima. The sequence goes on along the minus strand of CM046031.1, from coordinate 57,998,051 downwards.
CCCTTGTCTCTTCCCGTGGCCTTCCAAAATCCAGCTTTAGTCGCTCTATTTGTGCGCGTTCCTGTTGGGTACTTTTTATCCTTGTAGCTAAAGAAATACCAATCATTTTGCTCCTCAGTTCCTAGCTTGCATAAATCTGTTAATTAAGATGATATAAAATCGTTAAAAACAACGATAATGTCCTTTGCAAAAGTGTTTAATTTGGGCTCAGAAATGTTTGCATCCATGGCATATAAAGTTACACATAGGTAAGTTGTGGCAAACAACTCAGAAATGTATCAACTGATTATTTTGGAGTGCAAATTTTCAGGAACCTCCAATTTTTTGGTACATGATGAACTGAAGCACCTTGAAGGTCCCAAGGCTCAATCCTATAAAGATCAATGTCTTTGATAACATCAAGGTCAATATTTTTCGATGCCATCTTTTTCCTGAGGTAGTAATCTACAAGTTCCTCATCGGTCGGGTGGAATCTAAAGCCAGGAGGAACATGTGAAAAGTTATTCATGTTCTTCAAGTTAGTTATGATGGTAGAACACCTGCAGTTGAGAAAATGCACCATCATTTTTCAGTGATTGAATTATATACAGATATTAATCTTGTATTGCATTGAATTTCACTTATCAATATTATTTAAATTATCTTGTTTATAATAAGTATAGATAAAAAATTGAAATAAAAGTTAATAGATTATGTGTCTGTACGTACCATCTTGAGTTCTTAAAAGAGCATAAACTAAAATGACACAGAAGCGACATGAACATAAAAACTACCGATCTACATATGGTTTATGCTCAACCATGTTAGAAGTTAGTTAAGAACATAAGCAAAAACTAAGAAGTAAAAGCACACATTAAGTAAAAGATGTAGAGAAAGACATATGACGAGGGTACAGTGGTAGACATGAAAATAATAAACTCCAATATCCTATGATTCTATTAGCATAACTACTACTAGAAAACTGGGTATTTATGACTACAATATCGGTCTCAAGCAAATCATTTGAGTTCATGATCATATCTCAATGATATATGTGCTTAATGCAAACTTTTTATCAAAGAGAACAGAAATTCATCATTGTATAAAGTTCTTAAAGCTTTGTAGGGAAAGAAATTATCTCATGGGAAAAATGAAATACCAAGATATTTTGCATGCATTTAATTTGTCATGTAGAATATCCCTACTAGTATACTGATCATAATACACATACCACTCAAGTATTCTTCCACCCTACAAATGTGAAGAGCTGATAATAATGCACAATCAAAATATACAAGAACTTTACTTTGTGAACATGAAATTATGTTTTAGATTTACACGTATAGAACATCGAAAACCAAAAGAGACATACTAAGTAAAAGAAAGTTTACAATTTGTTCTTGCTCATAGAGATCTAGCTAGCAAAGATCAATCTCATACCATGAAACCAATTGTCATATGACCACATGAAATTTTCTTTTGCGAACAAACATAATAGTTATTTATCGAATTGGAGTAACATTTTACACCCAAAATACCATTCCCAGGAAAAAAACTCGTTTAAATTCTCTTTTAACAGTATTAATACCCTATTTCGAGGCTCGTAAAGTATTTCCAACCAGATTTGAACATGAATTATCTTTATACAAGAATACATATCAAACTGACCTTCAAAACGGTGTACGTTCTTCGCCAAATTAATTCCGTTCTTCTCGATCTCTTGAAGTTTAATCAAGAAGAACAATAAAAAGCTGAAAACTAAAAAAGGGTTTTAATTTTCTCGAGAGTTGAAGCAAAAAGCACTTCTCTTTATGCACTCAGATCACAAAGAAAACAAAACCCTAATGCAAGAAAACACAAAGTGAAAGAATGAACACAATGTTTCTCACTTAGTTTATAAAATTTATGGAGTTGGTTGATTGCTTGTGGAGGAAGTAAGAGCTGGATTGTCGGAAAAGTTTGCAGTGAAGATGATGATGCGGCGGTAAGATACTGAACCACCCACCACCAGCCACTGATGTTGATGTTCTACACCAATTTATAAAGATACACAACTAGATTTTTTTATCTATTTTCTACCACTTTCTCTCTTTCTTTCCTCTTAGATATTTGTTTAGATATTTGTGTTGCAGAAAAGTGCATATATAATATATGTATTGAGAGAGAGAGAGAGATGAGTGAGGTTTAAGAATGCGATGGCATGGGATCACTAAAGAAATGAATCCCCACACCCCCACCAAAAAGAATGTTTGAGAAGATTTCCTGTTTGGGGGTCTTTGTTTTCATACTTTCAATTAATAACATGGGTACATGGTATATATATATTTTCATTAGAATAGTTTCCAATCTAGTACTATTAACTAAGGATGTAAATTTATGACATGACAAGATGGTTCGAATTTGATACAAAATTTACAGGCTTGAGGTTTAGTATAAATGGGATCGAGTCAGTTTCAGATCGAACCCGTCAACCTGTTTAGCTGGCGGGTCGTGTTTGGGTCAATATAAAACCCTACACTAAATCCCAGAAAAAAATCAACTCGAATGGATAAAGTATGAGAGATAACCACTCGAACATGAACTAACATTCTGTCCAGAAATCCTAGATTTGACCTTGGTTTTGTTTCGATTGTTTGGAGAACTAAATATTGTCTGATTAAGATAGGATCACTTGGGTTAGTTAGAGGACTTTCTAAACTTACTTTTAGATATGACATTCACCCCAATTGGACTCCATATGTCTGAGATATGACCTATACAAGTTGATTCAATTTCCTGACACCTTTCTCTTCAATTCCAAACACTTGTCCAATTCATCAAAACCACAACTTTTGACCATGTTTGACCCGAGACTCAACACATTCAGTTATTTTATGTTTCAGTTGACTTATTCACTGATTTATACCATTATACAACCATCGAAATTAGTTCCATCTCGTTATATAATAATTTGACGATCAAAGATGAAGAATAACAACAGAATGAGAAGATGACTAAAGATCGATCAAAAACCAATCTCTCTCACTTGAACAAGACCAATTTAATGACGATAAAGGGATGATGATCGATGATAATGATGGAATGATGATCAGGGTGGGGGCTAGGTTTTGCAACTAGAGAGAAAAGCTAGTCTTGGAGAACAAGGGCAAGAATAAGGCAAAACAAAGTGGTACCCCCTTGTTTGTTCTCGGCTGCGACAAGGGGAGGGGGCAAGGGCCCTGGGCGCCCTTGGTCTGTCATGCATAAATCTGTCCCGTCTCGTCTCACGTTTTGCCTGATTTTTATAGTATTGATTTTATTTATGTTCAACGAGTTTTCGGGCTATTATATAACATATAAGTCGTAACTATTGTATGTTCAGTTAAATTATGTTTAATTAATAAACTTAGGTAAACTCACTAGTACAAAACTATTTATTAGGGCAGTGATTATAGTTTTCTAAAGGAATTTTCGATTGCTCTAAAAAAATAATGCTTCAATAAACACACTCTTTTTAACCGGTGCTTCAAACTGCTCTTAAACATAAAAACATTCCAAAAAAGCATCCAATTCATAAAAAAAAAGATTAAAAATGGCTACACAAAGCCGATTACAATTCACATAGTTTAGAGACGTGTGTGTAAATCGAAGCAAACAAACGAGCACGATTTTGATATGTGATCATGTGTTATTCTTTTGGCGACGTATGTTGAGTCTTAGTGTCAATTATAAGAAAACAATAATCATGCGGTGGTTGTCGGTTAATTGTGATGGTGCATGCGGAAGAGAGGGCGGTGCGGTCGGTGGGTATATTAAATTTCAATTAACATTCAACTTGCATTCGGCAAGTTAATTTGCTATACACTACACAGATTTTTAAATATATATAGAAATATTATTGGAATTGATTTAATATATCTTTTCCTTATTATTAGGATGATTTGTTTTCTTTAGATAATATTTGTTTCCTTTTCTTTAGCCTTCTTGTTTGGGTTGTAATTGGTATTTATATACCATCCTCCTTATTGAATGAATTATTATCTTTTGATACCATAACCTAAATGGTATCAGAGCCATACCACAACCCTACCACCAAAATTGAGTGAAAACTCAAAAAAAAAACCGAGCACCATGGCGGACGAAGCAGACCAAAGCAAGGGAGAAAAGAAGACCGAAGGCGTATCAATTGATGCTAACTCACCGTTTTACATTCATGCTTCGGATTATCCAAAGCAGATGCACGTCAATGACGTGTTGACAGACTCGAATTATGGTGATTGGGCACAAGAGATGTCGAACTTCTTGTTCGCCAAGAATAAGATGGGATTCATCGACGGCTCCATCAAGAAGCCGCCGAAGGAATCTCATCAATACATGTGGTGGATGAGATGCGATGCAATGATCAAGGGCTGGTTAACCACAGCTATGGAAAAGGACATCCGGGTGAGCGTGAAATACGCGAACACGGCTGCAGAAATCTGGGAGGATTTGCATGAAAGGTTTGGGAAGGAAAGTGCTCCTAGGGCTTACGAGCTCAAACAAACTCTCAGCACCACTCGTCAAAACGGGACATCTGTGTCAGCTTATTACACAAAGTTACGCGTTCTATGGGATGAGATTCAATCGGTCCTCCCTCATCCAAAGTGTTCCTGTGACGGATGTAGCTGTGAGGTCGGCAAGAAGATGGTTAAACTACGAGAAAAGGAACGGCTATATGAGTTTTTGATGGGACTTGATGATGAGTTCTCGGTTATCAAAACCCAAATCTTGGCCATGAAACCCACACCAACGCTTGGAACTGCATATCACCTTGTGGCGGAAGATGAGCAACAACGCTCCATCTCAGGAACCAAGCGACCTGTTGGGGAACCGGCTGCGTTTCAAGCCTTTCTTCAAGGGAAACGTGACGGCGCAACACCAAACTCCAATAAAGGTTTCAAGAAAAATGAAAAAGGTGGAACTGTGGAAAAACCAGAACATTGTACCCATTGTGGCAAAGATGGGCATAACCGGGACGGATGCTTCAAAAGAATTGGTTACCCCGAATGGTGGCCGGGGAAAGAACGAAAGGACAACAGGAAACCAAAGGCGGCCTGTGTGGAAAACACACCAAGCCCGATTCCAGGAATCACAGAGGAACAATACCAATTATTTCTGAAGCATTTTTCTGTTGGAGCTGATCTTGAAAAGCATGAGAAACCACCGATTGCTAATATGACAGGTACGTACGATCGTAACGGTTGGGTGGTTGACTCCGGAGCCACCGAGCACATTACTCATCAAGGAAACCTCCTTGAGAGTCCCACGACAGGAACAAGGGAAACGCCGGTCACCATACCCAATGGTGATGCTATACCAGTCCAAGGAAGGGGTCGCGTGACCCTGCCCGGCGGAACCAAAATAGCCGGAGTCCTTCATGTTCCTACTTTTCATTACAATTTATTGTCGGTTAGAAGATTGACTAAAAATCTACAATGTGCAGTGACATTTTTTCCGGATTTTTTTGTAATGCAGGGCTTGGAGTCGAGGGACTTGATTGGAGCGGGTAGGTGTGATGACGACGGGTTGTATCGAATGGGGGAAGTAAAGCGAGACAGGAAGGTGATGATGACAACAACTTGCACTTGGCATAGACGATTAGGGCATGCGTCTAATGAAAAACTTTGTCATATTGGTTTTATTAATAAAAATGAGATTGTTTCAAAGAATGAGTTTTGTGATTCATGTGCAAAGGCCAAACACACTAGACTTCCTTTTCCCAATAGTTTCATTAAAACTACAAGCCCCTTTGATCTTGTCCACTGTGATATATGGGGCAAGTATCGAACCTCCACTATATGCCATGCCAACTACTTCTTAACGATTGTAGACGATTTTAGTCGGGCTACATGGGTCTACTTGATCAAACACAAACACGAAGCTAGTGCGTGTTTGATCGATTTTTACAAAATGATAAAAACTCAGTTTGAGAAACCAATCAAAAGAATACGATGTGACAACGGAGGGGAGTTCACTTCGAACAACATGTTAAGATTCTATGCTGATCAAGGGATTCTTTTGGAAACCACTTGTCCGCACACCCCTCAACAAAATGGAGTGGTTGAGCGAAAACACCGACACTTACTTGAAACTGCACGAGCACTTTGATTTCAAGCAAACTTGCCTATTAAGTTATGGGGAGAGTGCATCTTGACTGCAGCCTATATCATTAATAGGCTGCCTTCAAAAGTCTTGAAGAATATTTCCCCATATGAGGTTATTTTGGGAAAGAAACCCGACTATGATGCAATGAGGGTCTTCGGTTGTTTGAGTTATTATAGAAACACGACCACGAAAGGCGATAAGTTTGAACCAAGAGGGATGCCGGGAGTGTTCGTCGGGTACCCTCAAGGCACCAAGGGGTATAAGATATATGATATGGATTCTAGAAAGATAGTTGTTTCACGAGACGTACGATTCATTGAAAATCACTTTCCATTTTCCCACACACAACAAATTGGGAATGAGGAAGAACCTATCTTCACACACCCACAATCACGTGCATCTATGCATGAGCCTTCCAACATGCATGATGACATGCCACCATGTAATATTACTAATGCAGAACCCAACATGCATTCATGCAATACCCCCATGCATGTCGAATCCCATGCAGAATCCAATTTTGAAGAACCCATAACCACCGAGCAAGACATACCCTTGAGAGAAGAATCCCAGAGTAACGAGCCCCCCGATCTTAATATCGACGAACAAGAACCGCATGAGAATGCCTCGCAGGTTCCTCCCGCCACTCGAGAGAAAAGAAACAGGTCGGTTCCAAAACGATTGCAAGAGTTTGAGGTTAAACTTCCCCCATCGCTTCAACACCCGACACCCACCTCCGATCAAGACACCTCGACGGTACATCCCTTATCTAATTACGTTTCTTACGATAATTTTTCTCATGCTCATAAAGCTTTTCTGTCGGCCATCTCGTCCAATAATGAGCCTAAAACTTTTAAACAAGCTTCCCAGTATGCAAATTGGGTAGCGGCCATGAGACGTGAAATCAAAGCCTTAGAAGAAAATGGAACTTGAACGCTTGAAGACCTGCCAAAAGATAAGAAGGCCATCGACTCAAAATGGGTATACAAGATCAAATACAAACCCAATGGCGAGATAGAAAGGTACAAGGCGCGTCTTGTCGCTAAGGGTTACACGCAAATGGAAGGCATCGACTTCCATGAGACATTCGCCCCCGTAGCTAAGCTCGTGACGGTTCGTACACTCCTTGCCTTAGCCACTAAAAATAATTGGCTAATTCACCAACTCGATGTGAATAACGCATTTCTACATGGTGATCTTGACGAGGAGGTGTATATGAAACTACCTCAGGGATTCACGAGTGATCAAACGAATAAGGTGTGCCGGCTACGCAAATCTCTATATGGTTTAAAGCAGGCATCACGCAATTGGTATCACAAGTTCACCAAGGCTTTGCTATCTCTTGGTTATGTTCAATCCAAGGCTGATCACTCATTGTTCCTCTTTCGCCAGGGTGACATCTTTATCACGGTCCTCATTTACGTTGATGATATAATTATTGCAGGAAATAATGCTGTCAAAATAGAAGACACAAAGAACAACCTCAACGAGAATTTTAGCATTAAGGATCTCGGCACCTTAAAATACTTTCTTGGAATCGAAGTAGCTCGCACAGCCGAAGGTTTGGTGCTGAGTCAGAGAAAATACACGCTTGACATTCTTGATGATTGTGGTCTCACAGGTTGCAGACCGAGTCAACTTCCATTTGAACAAAATTTGAAACTTGAGCATGATCCTAAAGAACCAGAGGTCGATGCAAGTTTGTATCGAAGGATAGTTGGTCGATTACTCTATCTTCAAGCCACTCGACCCGACATTGCATACTCTGTTAATATTCTCAGTTAGTTTGTTTCCGACCCACGACAAAATCACATGGATGTTGCAAATAAAGTGTTGCGTTATTTGAAACGACACCCGGCCAAGGCATATTGTTTCCGAAAGGGGGAGGTACGGACTTGATTACGTATTGTGATTCAGATTGGCTTGGTTGTCCTTCTACTCGCCGCTCTCATACCGGATATTTGCTCACTTTTGGCGGTGCTCCCATTTCTTGGAAATCAAAGAAGCAATTTGTCGTGTCACGATCTTCCGCTGAAGCTGTATACCAAGCCATGGCAACGACTGTTAGTGAAATATTGTGGGTTCGTTGGCTGTTGACAAAACTTGGTGCTCAATCTATTGGCCCTACTACATTGTACTGTGACAATCAAGCAGCCCGACATATTGCCAATAACCCCGTTTTTCATGAATGGACTAAACATGTTGAAATGGATTGTTATTTCGTGCGGGAACGGGTCGAGATGGGAGAAGTTAAGCCCACTTTCATTGATACTAAGAATCAAATAGCGAACATCTTCATTAAACCACTTGGTGCCCATCAGCTGAAGTATCTTCTTGGCAAGTTGGGCATTCGCGATCTCCATGCTCCAACTTGAGGGGGAGTATTGGAATTGATTTTATATATCTTTTCCTTATTGTTAGGCTAATTTGTTTTTTTTGGATAATATTTGTTTCCTTTCTTTTAGCCTTTTCTGTTTGGGTTGTAATTGGTATTTATATACCATCCTCCTTATTGAATGAATTATTATCTTTTGATACCATAACCTAAAAATATAAAGTGTTTATATATTGTCTACATTGTTATTTAGAAATTAGATATGTACCGTTGATACATATTATAAGGAGTAAAATGTAATGTTAAATTAAACCGAAGTAATGTTACATAAGATCTAGAAGGTTATTTTTCTACTGTAATAAAAGGGTAACTATGTAGAAAACGTGACAACACCACATTCATTCTCACAAATTTCCTGCTTCTTTCTCCTAATATATAATTATCTTAATTACAAATAATATTATTTAAGTCTTTTTTAGATTAATATGATTTTCTAATAAATTAAAAAAAAGATATCTTTTATATTGATGTTATTTCTAAAGAAATATTTTTTATAAAATAATTTTTTTTTTCTAAAACATTAAACATATTTAAAAATATAAAATATTTTAAATTTAGTGTTTTTAAAATGTACATTTCTATAACCAAAAATAGTTAATAATGAGAGTTATAATAAGGATGATATTTATAAAAATGACATGGTTTACTACTACATAATTTAAAAATATGACATGGTTTACTACTACATAATTTAAATTATATCTTATCGTTTTATAGTAGTAAATTTAGTGTTTGATTTTTTTTGAAAAAAAATTTATAAAGTTGATATCGTTGTTTTATTACTTATAGTTTTTACTACTGCATAATTTAAATTATATCTTATCTTATAATATCGTTTTATAATTAAGTAAATTTTTTTATATTTAATATTATATTTATTCAATGCGTGTAATACATGGTTTACTAAAGCTAGTAAATTAAATATATATTTTTAATCTAGTTACATATAAATTGCTATAAGATTTATCATTATATGTTGATAAATGTTAGAGATCCCTCTAGTTATAAATTTTTGATTCCGTAATTGCGAGCCCTGTCTATAGTAGATTTGAGTAAATTAATTATGATATAGATTTAGAGCAGATTATATAGGTGTGTGAGTTGCAATTAAAAATTAAAAGGTGCACAATCTAACTAATTAACCATTTAATTTTCTTTCTATTTTTTCTTTGAAGTATGATTTTATTTCTTTTTCTTTTATAGTTTCTAGAACTTTTTCTTTATAAATAGGCTTTGATTTACAAACTTCTTCGCAAGAGGGTCTGGAAAGAAAATGTTTTTACAAATAAGGTTATCATCTTTTGCTATTGGCAATTAGTAGGTGATCAAATGATAATATTTTTAGGGTTTTTCAGTTGGATTAATTAATTTGTAAAGTTAGATATTTCTGAGAACTGGAAGAAAACTTGAGTAAAAGCTGACCATCTTTTTCATTCTAGTCACTACTGTACGTAGGACCCTGACCCTGACCAATGGTCCATGGAACCTCGCAGGCCACCACATGTAGATCAGTTTATTGTTGTTCTTGTTCACATGCTGACAATGGTTGTTGGTCCATGGGTACCCTGGGCTGCCACGTGTACTATTGTTTAATGGTTAATTGTTGTTGTATAATTAGTAGATAAGTTAGTGCGATGTGCTTCTGCGTGCAGATAAGTTAATCAATGCTTTTACTTTTGGATAAAGTTCATGACATATATGTTTCTTTATTCAAGGGGAATTAAATATGAATTTTGATTAAATAATAACAAATTTAAGTAGAGTGATTATTTTAGCTTTTTAAACTAAGTTCTGAGGTAAGGTTACTTTTAAGTTGTATTAAAGTAAGTATTCCAGATACCTCTATATCCTCATTCGATTCATGATCAAAATGATCTCACACTTGTAGAGCGTTTTCTATAGTTTAAAAATGTTATAATTATAAGCTATATGATATATATGTGTACTAGTTTGTATGTATGTATAAACATGTTGCTTCAAAGGAGAACTACTACAACATTAAGAAATTATAATTTTAATGAAAATCATATTATCACATTTTTGTCTAGAGTGGAAACTCTAACCTTATAATAGTAGTGGGGTAAAGCAGTGTTCATGCCTTTAAAATTTCTTACTCTCTATTTCTTTGTGTACTTCTTTATCATAATCTCAACCGTCTTTGCATATTTTATTGTCTTAGATTTTTACATTCTAAAAATTCTTTAATCAATTTGTTGATGAGTTATACAACCGATCTCTAGATTAGAATTGAAAGATTTTTACAATATTGACCAGCTTATTGAAACGTATCCATATTTCTGTTATTGTAATTCTATTTCGCCTAATTTTGGTTCTAGCTCTTTGGTAAGCTACAGATTCAAGTTTAGTTTCTAGCTCTTTGGTAAACTACAGATTCAAGTTTAGTTGCTTAGATCAAAAGGAAAACAATCATCACATTTAGATGAAGCCTCGCATTGTAAGCTTTACATAAATTTTAACTCAATGTCTTCGTTTTAACTTACATCTATTGTTTAATGTGCTTAGTTTGCTCACTTTAGATTGTACTTATTTTTTTTTTGCCGCTAACTTTTCTCTTTCTTTCTTTCTAAGCATGAAACTTGTATTTCACTCACTTTCACCCATGTTTAACCTTTCTTTTATTTATTAGATATTACAACCCTAGCCCCTTCAACTATCTATGTCTTCAAAAGGTTTTTTAAAATATCAAACAAATATGGATATTTTTTGATTATCTTTTCCCCGAAGCTCCCAGGTCCTCTCATGGCTTATTTGTTTATGCCATTTCCTAGGACCAATTGAGTGCTTTTGTTCCTCATTCTCCCTTATATTTTATATGACCCTCGCTCACTTCTCAGTGAAGTAGATTTATCATTTAATTGTGTGTCCTAATTTAATTAGTGGTAGAACTTACTCTAGTTAAACAAATGAAAAGTTTCATGAGTACCTCTTAAGTGTTTTGAATGCTTTACTTGTAGGCTATACACCTACCCATGTAGTTTTTAAAAGGTCTAATGTGATGACTGGTTGTTAGTCCGCGAAGGTGTTGCCACGTGTAATGTCGCGTGCCTTCATGTCACTCTAAGATCTCGCCGCTTGCTGGTCTCATATGGCTTGGGAATCTTGTAGACCTATCTATACGACATTATTTGTTATTTTGAAGGAAAGTGTGGATCATAGACGTGACATCTTCTTATAGCTTAATATTAGTTGTTCATTACGAAATTTTTTAGTTAAAATTTCAATAACATAGTGTCATTTTTCTTAAAGAATTTATTTGTAGAAAACACTGTTTAACTCTTTTACCCTTTAAAACATGCTTTCTTTAGGTTATTACCAAATAATTTGTTAAATTTGCTTTACCAGACGAAAACAGAACTTAATATTAAAAGAAAAAGAAAATATGGGAATTATTATTCGAGACTTGAAAACTAAATTTTATGAATCGAATATGCGGCCTCTATAGAAAAAACTCAGATGCTTACAGTTACGGTTATGTTTATTTCATCTTGTTTCTAGAATTTGCTATATTCTATTTCTAGACATTTGTATTTTATCTCGTTTCCGGTATTTTTCCTATTTTATGTTGTTTTCTATATAAGTTTGATATAACAACCTCTTTTACATTTTTCCCATTATATAGAAATGAGAGTATGAGAGTATGGAAGATGTATATTATTGTTTCCAAAAATAGTGGATATGTATGATGGGCTGTTTTTGATAATATAAGATATACGGAATGCTATAAATATATGTTATATATGTAATGTATGTCTACCTTCAAAAGGGTATAGAGTAAAGCTTAGTCAAATATGAATACAATGTGGGACATACTTTTCTTACCATATAATTTTTATTTTTCCCATATTTTTATTGTGCAATCTACACAAGGATAGATGACATCCAACCAAATCGTCTACAACGTTTTTGAAAAGACCTAGAAATTATATTTTATAATGTGACACAAAAGATTGAATATCCAAACTCCTTCGTTTGATTCATACGATTTTATGTATTTCTAAGGTTGATTTTGCATGAACCCATTTTCTTTAGGAGTTTGGAATGTGGAAGAATGGATTAGATTTGGTCGATATTGTATACGAATATATGGATGATGATCTATTTTCTTATGTTAAATTTAATATATATTTTAATTTTTTATTGAATAACAACGTATAAAATCTGAATGTATATTAATGACATTATCGTTTGTACATATATTTTTTATATAAATTTTACTCAAAATTAAGTCTCCGAACAAGCTGGTAAAACCTACGGGTCAAATATAATATATTTTTTGGTTTTTAGTGACACCTTATGTTTTAAAGTTTTTTTTTATTATATACCAATTCAACGTGCTTACTTCTATATACATATTGATGTATGTTTTATTTTAAACCTAGTTCCCGCAACGTGCGAATAAAACCTTCTAGTTGCATATGAAAACTTGTAGTTTGAGTAAATACAATTTTACAAATTTAAAGAGAAATATATGTAATTCTTGTATTATTAAAATACTATTTTTTTTCTTTTGTTTTCTACCAGTGTCGAGATCGTACTCCCAAACAACAAATTCTCATTTATGAAAGTGTGTTGCATAACTCAAGGTTAATAGTGAGGAAGATATGCATATGATTCCCCCCTACCACTACAACAAACTAACCCATGGCGCGACAAATATAGCGACATCACGCGTCGTCACTGTAAACAAGGATATAGTCGTAACTATTGAGTTTCTAGGCTATGCCGGCGACGTCCATGCTGATGACTTGTAGTCACTCTATCAAGTAAAATTATCATCGCTAAAAAATTGCTTTGGTGTAGTGTATGGACAGGAGTTTAGAGAACTCCACAAAGAATTCTACTCTAACAGGCCTAGAAATCACTAAGTAACTAATTCGATCTTGTATTTAATTGTATGTCATCCAACTTACTAGGAATTGAATTTAATGGTGTTAATTAAAAGGTTGAATTGTTGAATTACCAATTCATGCATTAACTTGGTTTGTTGGGTTTTAGTATACGATTCTAAAATAATAATGTTGAGGGCTAATTGTGAAGTTATTGATCGCTGGAAAGTGCAGCGGGTCCATTGTATAATTAATCATTAAGAAACCTGTTGTCTGTAGTCTATTTTAGTGTAATGAGATTAACTTGTTGATCAAAGTTAATTATAGTATGAATAGAAATAAGCCGGGTGCGGAGTGAACACTTATTTCAATCTTACTATAATGGGGGTTCCAAGGGGGCAACGCCCCTTTGGCGGGGGTCCGATTGCAAACGATTAACTTGAGAAGATTTTAAAAAAATTCAATTTTCTTAATTATTCTCCTGTTAGCACTCCTATGGATGCTGCTTATAAGCTCTTGTCTAATAAAGGTAATGCAGTGAATCAACTTGAATATTCAAGAGCTATAGGATCCTTCATGTATGCAATGATAAGTACTAGACCGGATATAGCATATGCTGTTGGAAAGCTTAGTAGACATACTAGCAATCCAAGCTCAAATCATTGGCAAGATATAAATCGAGTGTTTAGGTACTTGAAAGGAACCATGGATTATGGTTTGAGTTACAGTGGATTTCCTTCGGTAATAGAAGGATATTCAGATGCAAGCTGGATTAATAATAGTGAAGATTATTCCTCCACAAGTGGATGGATTTTTCTACTTGGGGGAGGTGCTATATCTTGGGGATTTAAGAAACAGACTTGTATCACTAACTCGACTATGGAATCTGAGTTTGTGCTTTAGCAGCAGCTGGTAAAGAAGCTGAATGGCTAAGAAACTTGATTTATGAGATTCCATTGTGGCCTAAATCGATATCACCCATATCTATCAGATGTGATAGTAGTGCTACTTTTGCTAAAGTATATAGCCAAATGGATAATGGGAAGTCTAGACACTTAGGTGTTAGACACGACATGATTCGTGAGCTCATCATGAATGGTGTGATATCAGTTGTCACACCCCAACCTTGACGGCGGAATCGTCGAGATGTGAGGGTTAAGATTGTTCACAACCACATAACGCTATCTTTAAATCAAAATATTATTAATATAAGTTTTAAATGCAAATACAACCATAAGTCTTAACATGAAACAAACCAAAAATAAAACAAAATAGTCCAAGCTTTTTATTCTTTAATCTAGGTCCAAATCCTCGTTTCATGTAAACTTCAAATGATGACTTTAAACTTGAGCATTTCCTGAAACATGTTAAAAATAAAAGACCAACTATAAAGTTGGTAAGTTTCTAAGGGTTTAATATACATATTATATCAAAAAATTACAAGTAGCAATTCATGGTCATAGGTTATGAGTTATACAAGTTTATAGAACACATATAGCTACAATCAAACCTCGACTGATTACAAGTTTATACGATTGGCTAAGTGTACTTGGTTCCCATGATGAACAAGTCATACGTCACCAGGAGCCGATACGTCATCAGGAGCCGGCAATACCTCGGCTTCAGCACCAAAAAAAACTTGTCAGACCCATAGATTTATGACGTCGCCCGGCTAGCAATAGTTAATAATTGTACACATAATATGTATCTCATACAAGACTTACAATGACACAAATAACCATGACAAAATAAATGTATGAATTGCAAGTGCATTACAAGAATAAAACGTTTACGAGTGTAAGTTAAATAATGTAACATGTTTCACCCCAAAATGGTGTGAAATAATATAAAATGGGGCAAGGAAACTCACATGGCAAATAAGTATAAGAAAGACGATTAGTAAGAATAGTAATAGGCGTCGTTCCAACGTAAACCGTCACAAGTCACCTAAATATATATATTTACAAGATTTAAGTTTAATAATAGGATTAGTGATTTAACGAAAACTAGGGTTTCAAGTGGAGTTTGGGGATCTTTGTAGTAGTCTAAATAATGTAACAAATAATATACCATTTATGTGAATTATTATAAA
>CM046031.1:57942615-57977615 GCA_025215565.1 Flaveria ramosissima | reverse complement strand
GAGGAGGAGGAGGAGGAGGAGGAGGAGGAGGAGGAGGATGAGGAGGAGGAGGAGGAGGAGGAGAGGAGGAGTAGGAGGAGGAGGAGGAGGAGGAGGAGGAGGAGGAGGAGGAGGAGGAGGAGGAGGAGGAGGAGGGAGGAGGAGGAGGAGGAGGAGGAGGAGAGGAGAGAGGAGGATTATAGGAGGAGGAGGAGGAGGATGATTAGTAGTAGTAGAGGATGGATGAGGAGGGAGGAGGAGGAGAGAGGAGTATGAGGAGGATTAGGAGAGGAGTATTATTATTATTATTATTATTATTATATTATTATATTATTATGTATTATTATATTATTATTATTATTATTATTATTATTATAGGATTATTTAGGATTAGTAGATTATGGGAGGAGGAGGATTATTATTATTTTAGGATTATATTATATTATTATTATTATTATTATTATTATATTTATTATTATTATTATTATTATATATTATGGATTATTATTATTATTATTATGATTATTATTATTCTTATATTATTATTATTATTATTATTATTATTATTATCATTATGATTATTATGATTATTATTATTATGATTATTATATTATGATTATTATTATTATTATTATTATTAGTATTATTATAATTATTATTATATTATATTATTACTATTATATTATATTATTAATTATTATATTTATTATTATTATTATGCACATCTAAACTAAAAAGAATTAAAGAAAACAAATAAATAAGCATAATTAACCCATAGTTTAATAAATGACAACAATGACCCTTATAAGAATAAACGAAGTTAACTTTTAGTTAACAAAAATACGAGATGTTACATCAGTGGAGTATGTAAAGACTCAACAGAATTTAGCCGATCATTTAATTAAAGCGTTAAGTAGAGATCTTGTGCACAAGTCGGTTGTAGGGATAGGTTTAAAGTCCACCTAAAATTTCTCATGTTGAGACACCCAATTCCCATCTAATTTGATGTTAGGTGGTGAATTCAATGTGGAAAGCTTAACATCTAGAAATTAAAACACATTAGTTACAACATCCCAAGGTATGTGTTTAGACCTGCAAGTTAACGAGGTTGAAGTTTAACTTCTTAATAGTTCTTTTGAAAAATTGCATATGCAGGTGCAAGAGTAAAAGAGCTACCTATATGAGTATGAAGTTTAGCCGCTTCAAGAAGCGGGACTTGGCTTTGATATGCTCATTGAAGGATGGGACATAGGCTAGTAGAAATAATGTCATGTAAGAATATATGAGTATGTGAACTTATGTGTATATTATCTTTGATATTCATTATGAATAGACAGGGTTCAATCATTGCGACACCCCTATCTTCGAATATTTGGAATGTGTAATATACTAATATGAAATTCAATCGTCATGATATTTCA
The DNA here is from genome assembly GCA_025215565.1 of Flaveria ramosissima. Taxonomy (NCBI): domain Eukaryota; kingdom Viridiplantae; phylum Streptophyta; class Magnoliopsida; order Asterales; family Asteraceae; genus Flaveria; species Flaveria ramosissima. The sequence continues at coordinate 57,976,215 of CM046031.1, read as the reverse complement.
TTTATGCATAAGTTTGTGGTTTGTTGAGTTTATTTAAGTTAATCAATGATTACACAAAATGGGGGAGGATTGTTGTCTATTTTAGTGTAATAGGATTAACTTGTTGATCAAAGTTTAATTATAGTATGAATCGAAATAAGCCGGGTGCGAGGTGCACACTTATTTCGATCTTACTATAATGGGGGTTCCAAGGGGGCAACGCCCCTTTGGCGGGAGTCCGGGGGTAGCGCCCCCGTTAGCGGGGTCCAAGGGCAGAGCCCCTGGCTGGGGGTTAAGTTGCCAGGTTAGCTTGAAAAATTTTTATTTCCATTAATATTACTTTATAAAAAATACATTAGAAAATTAATTTATTAAATTTCGTATGCATTTTATGAAATAAATAATGGACCCGAATTTTTGATTAATTTCAAATTAATTCTAAATTAAATTAATGGATAACTGCCCAAGCAGTTTTCCATCCCGAATAATAAAATGTCTTTTGATCATACGAATTTCTGGATTGGTTCATCAATACTCTCTCAAATCGCATACTCGAATTCGCACTAAAAAATCTGAGTTTTATCCGATCATAACATTTGCGAACCACAAATAGTTTTGATCTGAAAGTATATCACGACTCTCAGATATCCTCGGTTATTTCGATCTTCAGAAAATTCCCTTAACATTGTCTCATCATCATATCCCTTCTATCCTATATTTGATTATCTTTGAAGAATATATAGTTTCATCATTTTAATGAGACTATAGGGGAGTATTAAGTGGAATAATAGTGTGTTATATCTTATGAAATCAGGTCTCTTATGCACCAATGGCTTAAAAAAATCTATAGAGCTTGAAGTCATTTTCAAATACGAAGAAATCAAAATTATGCGTGACAAAATTATGAATTCAATATGAGACAAGATACAAATACGATACATCCCGTTACCAAAGTGAGTTTATAATACACATTGGTACAAGTCCAATGATGTGGAGTACACATTTATGTAGAGCATAAATTTATTTGAGATTATTGTGATTTTTACCATCTAGGAACCTCAAGGGTTCAAGGAAGTGAAACCCCCATACACCATTGGATTCTAGTGGGGAGCACCCTAAGCTAGCGGCATTCATCAATAAAAAACCAATCACCATGGTCCCTTCGCCGACGAGTAAGTAAAAATCCAATCACTGTGTTAAAACGCTTTTGGAAACTATTTCTAATCTAGCCTGATTGCATGGTTCATCATTAAATTAAAACTAATCTCCATGGTCCCCGCTGGTCTATCGGTAGCGACTATCAATTAGCTTTATATTCGTCTGGTGGTTGGGTACAAAAACATCATAATAACCTCATCTTATTAAAATATATTGTAAACAAATACATTTTTGGCTAACATCATATACACTACAACATTAGGTTTTTCATCTTTATCCTTATAGTTACATTAAAAATCATCATTTTTTCTCTTTTTTTCAATTAAATAATATTTTTTATAATTTTATCATTACATTTTTTCTCTCCTCGACTCACAATTTCAAAAATATTAAAATTTTATAAGGGTTGAACAGTGATTCACCAAACATACAGATAAACAGTGAATTTTCTTGATCTCTGATCCACTCACAACTATTACTTAAAATATAAGGAACACACTCACATAAATATAAAAAACCTACTGTGAATGCTCTTAGCACAACTAAAAAGTAAATACCACAATACAATAAAAAATAACGACGTAAAATATATAAAGAATGATTTGCCAAACAACGTAAATATAAAAACATAAATAATCTAATGAAATGAAATATGAGTTAACAATCATATATGGTAGATACTTGGTAGAGTGCGTGGAGTTTTTCAAGTAACACATCACCCATCTGCATGCAACCATAACATAAACATTAGTGCACATGAATAAAATGAGTCAACAAATTTAAGAAGAGCAAACAAGAAAAACTCGAGGACGTCACTGTCGTCACAGATGAAGCAGTTGGAATACGTGATCCCAAGAAATTTATTCATCGTCTATGATCTTTGCAAGAAATTCGGTACCTTTGTCAACAAATTTATAACGTTTCATTAGCAAGTTTATTCATCGTCTATGTTCTTTGCAAGAAATTCGGTACCTTCGTCAATTTCAAGGCAATCATAATCACCTTTTATAACATGGCAACTTGTGGTAACAGTTGTTGTGCTGCCATCTTTGGCTACCATGCATTTTCATAGGCTCACTAACGTACTTTGATAACTTTTAAGTCTAACGTAATTAGGTGACAGATTGTATTTTTATCGATCTTAATCCTATGGATGACATTTCTAGCAAGTAAAACATGGCTAGATAACTACGAATCCAAAATGGCTCATGACTACCGTATACAATCTTTATATAGTGCAATTTCAAAATAACAAAACTATACTTTTAGAATAATAAAGTAGCACATAAGGAGTAAATACAATATATGAAAGATTAAACAGAAGGAATATAAAACTATGTGCATGACAAAGAAACTGATTTAAAATTGAATCAAAATGAAAATACATTATAAAAACAATGAGTTAACACTACCGATTGAACATCGGTTCAGTTGTAAAAAGAAAGTTGATTGGTTTGGTTATCACATGAGACCATTGCACCCGCATTTACTGATAGCAACCATGTGTCTTTACCCGTTAGAATCAAATATTACTATTTCTTAGAGCATTCACAGTATGTTTCCTAGAAATATATGAGTGTGTAACATATATTATATGAAATAGTTGTAAGTAATTATGAGTGGCTGAGAAGAAAAATATTGTTGTTCATCTGTATATTTTGGGTGATACTGTTCACCCATTGTAATATAATAATACAAGTATAAAAGTATTATTTAATTGAAAAAAATAAATAATGATTTCTAGTATAATTATAAGGATGAAATTAAAGAAAGTAATGTGAATGCTCTTATCCGAGCTTTCTTGTTAAGTTAAGACTCGATCGTCATGTCCTACTGCATAAAGTGAGTAAAGTTTCAAACTAAAATCCACAAATATATTTCACATCAACTTGAATCAACTTTGCATATATAAACAGATTTGTATGGATTGGTATAAGCTCTTTTGTACTTTGGCTAGCACTTTCATTTTCCTGGTCCCATTTATAGGACCTAAAAAGAACAAAAATTATGATAATGTATCCTATTTTGTAACGAGAATTTAAATAAACACAATATCGATAAAGTATTAGAGTAGAGATTTGGGTTAAAATTAACCTTTTTCTATGCAAGTGTAGTCTTGAAAGGAAAAAGATGCAAAGCAATGTTCTGAATGCATTGTTATCTCCATACTTTTATTTAGAATTTTTTCAACACTTGCACATTTAAGATCAATTACATACTCAAAGTCACCAATGAGATGAAACTTTGGAAAACAAAAGTTGAAAAATTGTTCATGAGAATGTGCAAGTGAGTTTGTAAGAATAACATTTTACTTATTTTAGCTCACTATCATTTACTCACTATTAAAATTCAAACCTACTTTAAAACTAAAAAAACTTGCAATTTTGGGTGAAGATGGGGGCAGTAAAGAACAATCGGAACACGGGAGGACAGGGCGGTCGATTGATCGAACTAGGGTCTCGTTTATTTCTACTCACCTAGGACCCAAAATTTTTCAACAATTCTCGGGGACGACCCTGAAAACTACAAAGAGAAAATCCAACGTTTTACATTATGTATATCACTCAACGTTTGTGATGGATTAAATACTAACCCAATGGCGAAATGATACTTTTTTACAAATAAAGAAAGATGCAAAAGATGCGGGTGTAGTTGAATGTATAATATGATGCGTGGAAGAACAATACTACAATGTACAAATGCATCTAAATTCTTTGGGCCATATTGGGGCCATAGCTTAAAAAGCAAATTAAAGCAATGGTCTTGGGCTAAATTGTAGTTTTCATATTTATTCCTTTTGCATAACGGTTGAGACTTGAGAGTTGAGACATGAATACTGCTAACTGCTAAGTTACTATCAGAAGTTCAGAACCCACAACTCCACAAGCTAGAGATGGGAAAATCGGGTTTTGGGCTATACCCGAAATCGGGTTCAAACTGGGTTGGGCCTAATCGGGTTTTTTTACCCGGGTATTGATAAACCCGTGTACGAACCCGGGTCGAGTTCACTTACTTGAAAACCCTACCCGCCATACCCGGGTAGGGTCGGGTCCGGAACCGGGTCCAATACCGGGTATAGTTTTTTTTTTTTACTTCTTCTTTTCTTTTCTTGTTTTTATGTCCAATACCGGGTTTAAACCAGGTCGGGTTCGCTAAAAAATCTCAAAAACTAAACCCGTTTCCAACCCTACGAGTTTAAACGGGTCCAACCCGGGTATGCCTCCCATCAGGTACTACCTATACCCGGGTCCGGGTTAGATACACCGGGTCGAGTCAGAACCCGGTTTTTATGTCCACCTCTACCACAAGCGATCAAATTTTTTTCAGATAATATTTTTGGCTTATTGAATGCAAAATCGAAAGCTAATGTTCATTAGAAAATGTGAATTATTTTAAGAATATAATTATTTAAATCACTTGTATGTTCTTAACTAAAAATTAATTGATGGAAACAAATACCATAAAAACTAGAGTAAATTACAAATATTGTCCTTTAAGTATTACTAAAATTACGGATCTTATCTTTAAACTTTGATAATTACACTAGATATCATTTGTTTGAAAAATTGCCACACTTTCCGTACTAACTGAAGTTAAATATTTCTGTTAAGTTTATGGTAAATAACATTTTTGCCCTTCTCTTTTAAAGGACAAAATATGTAACTTTACTAATCATATATATTTTTTCGTATTATTTACTTTCTTTTCTTCTTTTTTTTCTCACCACTTTTAATTTACACCTTATCTTGAATATAATTAATAAATTAATTTTACTTGTGAAAAAATTAATTTCATAATTGATCTTAATATATTACATTTTTTTATTTGTTAAATTTTGTTAAATACTTTTTTGCTAGAACAAATAAAACTAAAAAAAACTAACAGTTTTTGTAAAATAAAAATTAGATAAACTACAAATATAATTTACATAATTGATTAAAACATAAACTAAAACATATATGGGTTTAAATAACACCGATTAATAAAAATTTTCATAAACACCTAATAGTTTTTCACTAATATATTATTTTGTTTCTTTATGCTTTTATTTACTTAACTTTTCTTTCTTTCTCTCTTATAAATATTTTTGTTAAATAATATTAATTAATTAATTTAAATATTTTATTAAATTCAAATTTTATTATAGATTATTAAATTCTAATGTTTTCATTTGTTTACTTTAGTTATTTCACATTAGATAAAAATTAAACTAGTAACAGTTTGTTATACCTTCGCTTTTTAACCCTTTTGGTATAAAATTTTTTTAACTATATCAAACAGTTAATTTTACGTATTATATTAGCAACCTATCAAATATCGTATGAAATTGGGCCATGACTTTTTTATTTTACTTAGTTATAATTATTATATGTTAACTCTTATATATGATCAGACTTTGCTTAATATATAAAGTCTTTAATTGTTCATATTGTAAAGTTCGCTTTCATTTTAATTTTTAGTAGTTTATGTTTGATTTATAATAATTAAAACCCATTAGTAACTGTTTTTCTTTAATTAAAACTTCAAGTAATTGTTTAGACCTGTCTATATGGTGAACTTTTAGCTGGGTTGGTCATTATATTATAAAAAAAGAGAGAAAGAAATGTTAAATGTCAAACCGAAGCCACGACCCGACGTATAGAACAACCCACTGACCCATGTTGTCACCTAATTTTCTATTTTTCTAAAAAATTGATTGGGCCAATAATATTTTAACACCTCACAATATTTAATTAGCATATTTAATGCTTGAATTTCTTTCCTAGTCTGTTTGCTTCTTTTATAGAAAAAAATTAATACATAATCTTCTTATTTTTCTAAACATTTTTATATAAATCTTATTAAAAATGGAATTTTTTAAATATATTTTAATTATAAAATAAATATTAGCCATTTGATAAATGTTTTAAAATAAAATAGTAATTTATTATATATTGTAATATAATAAAAACTAAACTTAAATCATATTTGGATGATTAAATTTAAAAATAACTAGTTAATAATATTTAAGATAAGTATATAGATAAAAAGTGGTTAAAAATAAATAAATAATGAAAAGTAAAGTTAATAAAATAAACACAAAAAAAAAAAGAAAATAAAGGATATATAAAACTTACACATTTTGTCATTTTGAGGGTCAGGGGCAAAATGGCATTTACAAAAATATAACAGAAAAAATTAACTGCTGTTAGTAAAAAGGACAAAAAACATTACAAATTTTCAAATAAAGGATATTTGGTGTAATTTATTAAAGTTTAAGGACAAGATCCGTAATTTTAAGCATACTTAAAGGACAAAATTTGTAATTTACTCTAAAAACTAACATATTTTATGTTTCTTCTCATAAAAATCCCTTAACATTTTCGCATAAAACGCAACATGTTTTTCTCACAACATTCACTCAATAGTTTTATAAACATTAACCTAACACATTTTCTATCTCAAACTTTTTGGCTAATTCTTCAATTGATCATTGGGGTTACATGATCTATTTTCTAATCAGATAGAGCTTGATTTGGTTTAGTAGTTACTTATTTTGGTAAAGTAGAAGCTTTAGCCATAGTAAATTGTTTAGACTCTAAAAACAATTGCTTGATAATAATAGATGTTGCTCATGGTTTAGGATTAGTTGTTGCCTATGTGGTTTAGTTGAGTTGTAGACTAAGCAATTGGAGTTGTTTCTTTGGTTGATGCTGTTGTTAATGAAATGTGTACGATATATGGCTTTGAGCTTTGTCTTTGTGTTAGTTCTTTTGCTTAGCCTCTTTAGCTTTCTTATGTGCCTCCACTTCGAAGGCACTCTCCATAACCATCTCTCCTTTTTGGTATCATCACATAGGTGTAAATGTGCACACGAGGATGAAGGACACCATTTATGGATTGAAGATGGACTCTTTTCAATTCAATGCTTGTTTGAGCTCATTAAAACTAGAGGTGGGAAACTTTGAGTAACTCAATTACATTACAGAAGGGGTCAACATTGATGGAAAAAATATCCTTTTGAAATGATGTTTTGCTCAAAAAGGGCAAAAGATATGATGGTTTGTATATCAAGGGTGGAAGTAGAAATATATGAATCTCTTGGAGTGTGTACCAATGGCAATAATACGAAGGGGAAACTTGCAAACTAGGCTTGAGCTTGCTTAATTTTCACCAACGAAATTGGTGTAAGAAATATGGCATTCCTCTTAGTTTGTTAATTGAATACTTGATTTCATGTACAGTACAATGGAGACCATTAAAATTAATAGACAATTTGTTAACTTATCGATAAACTCATTAGAGCATCTACAACAACAAACACAGGTTTTAAAACCAAACACGCCACATCAGCTGCCACATCAGCTTTCCACCCGTCCACTTTCAAACATCAAAAACCCTCATTTTTCCTCCAACAATACGTCCACTTTCAAACACCCTTCATTTCCACATCATCACCCACTTTTACATTTTCTTTATAAACTAAGAAATTCATGTATTTTATATTCCATGTTATTTAATATACTAAAAATTAGAATTACTTAAAATAAAATTTAAAATATAAACATAATCTAAAAATTTAAAATTACAGAAAATAAAAATTACAAATTACAAATCATAAAAATTAAAAAAACACACAACTTTTAAAGATTAAATTACAAATCCTAAAATTTAAAAATCACATCACCTTACAAATCCTAAAAATTAAACACCACACAACCTAAAGCTTAAGAATTACAAATCCTAAAAATAAAAAGCACACCACCTAAAAATTAAAGATCACACAACTTAAAGATTATGTTTTCGCCTAATAGCTTCACATATCTTCAGGTGCGTTGCCAATCTCTCCTCATCCATGTGAGTTCGATCCATCATTAGTATATTGATGTCTTGGTTATAGAGGAATTGGTCCATTTGACTCTTGAAGACATCCATGGATTCAGATTTTTTTTAATCCACCCATCATACTCTTCGGAATTCTCTTGTGTATCTTTTGCCTTCGCCTTTGCCTTTGCCGCCTTACCTTCGCTGCCTTTGCCTTCTTTTGCCCGATTGGACGAGTCGGTCCTTGATACTCGTCTGGCTCGTCTACAAGATTGAAATCCTTAAACGAGATAGGAGTATCATCGTCGAGATTGACCGGGGTTGAGTGCCCATCAGAAGCTGATGTGCTATAGTCACCGGCAACTGATGTCTTAGTCCTCTTTGGTTGAAAGGGGACCGGCTCGTGCCATTTCGGGTTTCCTTTCACGATATTCCACACATGGTCGTATTGAAATCTGGTTCCGCATTCAGCAATATACTCTTCCACAGCTAAAGATGTGATCATTTCGTCAGACCAACCACTTCTCTTTTGAGCTTTAATGCGGTTGTAAATCCCAGAATACTTTTGAACTGGTTTCGCTACCATATGCCAGTGTGACTTCAAGATGTCTGCAGAACGTGAAAACCCTGGATTGTTGCAGAAATATTCTCCTATGCGTGCCCAGAAATCACTCCCTTTTTGACTGTTTCCAGTTACCTCATCATTAGAGATGTGAACAACAGCCATAGCAAGAAGCTTCTCTTCGTCTATGGTCCACCTCTTTTGGACCCTTTGCTTATGAGGTCTTTCTTCTAGTTTTCCTTTTTTTTCTAGCAGCCGGAGAAGCATAGTGACCAATCGTGGGTGATGGTGTTGAAGTTTGCGATGATTGAGTGTCACCGGAACTTGGAGTTGTTGTTTCACAGTTTGGATAACAAGGTTGTTGTGGAAATGGTGGATATCCAGGTTGTTGTGGAAATGGTGGGTACCCAGGTTGTGGAAATGGTGGGTACCCGGGTTGTTGTGGAAATGGTGGATAACTGGGTTGTGGTGGAAATGGTGGATAACCGGTTTGTTGTGGAAATGATGGATAACCAAGGTTTGAATTCTGGTATGCAAAGAATCCAGGTTGCTGAGTTTGATGAAAACCGAATGGTGGAATAGGGTTTGGAGTAGGGATTGAGTTATTAGCATCACTCAGCAAATGTTGAAACGAAGTATCATCATCCATTTCAAACACCAAAAATATGATAGATTTTTAGAGGATTTTGAGTAGGTTGTTGAAATGGTGTAGTCTTATGAGTCTATTTATAATGTAATTCTGATAAAAAAATTTATTTTATTTATTAATGTTACTAAAAAGATAAAGCTACTGAAAAAAGAAAAGCTACTGAAAAAGAAAAAAACTACTGAAAAAGAAAAAAGCTACTGAAAAAGAAAAAAAACTACTGAAAAAGAAAAAGTTACTGAAAAAAATAATTACAAGTCTAAAACTTAAAAAACAAACCTAAAAGTAAAAATTACATAACATAGAAATTTAAAATTACATATCTTGCAACTTAAAAAAAACAAAAGATCAAATGAAACCACACACAAACAAAAAAATGTTTAAAAAAGTTACAAACGCCGAATAGACCATATATGCTCCACCAAATCGTTCCGAAGCGCTTGATGAGCTTCACGATTACGTATACACTTGAACCTTGCCAAGTGTCCCTCGAAATCTGCTGTTGGTCCATGGTTTGCTGGTTCAGGTCCATCACTTTCATCATCTGCCCAATCAGTTATTGCGTTCCCTTCATCTTCTACAATCATGTTATGTAATATAATGTATGCATACATTATGTCGCTTATAGTCTTTAGGCCCCAAATTTTTGTAGGCCCTTTTATAATGTACCATCGAGCTTGGAGGACACCAAATGCCCTCTCAACATCTTTTCTTGCTGACTCGTGGCGTTTTTTGAATTCTAGCATTTTTGGGTTTTGTGGATATGTGAAGCTTTTCACAAGCGTTGCCCATTCAGGATAAATACCATCCGCAAGATAGTATCACATGTTGTATTGTGTTCCATTCACCACAAAATTGCATGGTGGTGCGTTACCTTCTAAAATTTCGTTGAATATTGGTGACTGATTTATAACGTTGATATCATTATTCGACCCCGCCACTCCAAAATAGGCATGCCAAATCCAGAGGTCTTGTGATGCAACCGCCTCAAGCATAATGGTTGGATGCCCATGGTCACCTCGTGTAAATTGACCTTTCCAGCCAACTGGGCAGTTTTTCCATGCCCAATGCATACAATCAACGCTTCCTAGCATTCCGGAAAACCCGTGGTTTTCTGAGTGCACCTCCAATAACCGTTGGATGTCATTTTCGTTTGGCCTTCTTAGATATTCTTTTGAATAAAGTTCAATAACGCCTCTGCAAAACATTCGAAGGCACTCGAGGGCGGTACTTTGACCAATACGTATATATTCATCGGTTAGGTCAGCTGGGATGCCATATGCCAACATACGTATGGCACATGTGCATTTTTTATTAGGAGATAAACCAATTCTACCTGCCGCATCAAGTCTTTGTGTGAAGTAGCGATAGTTGTTTTTTAAATCATCGACTATTCGATTGAAAAGGTGGCGATGCATTTGAAACCGCGTCCTAAACAAATCTTCGTTGTAAACCGGATTCGGAGCAAAGTAGTCGTTCCAAAGACGAGCGTCTCCATCTACACGATTCCTGACTATCTCTTTGCGCTTCGAACGTCTGGAACTGGTCCCTTCTTCGGTATCATGGTGCTTTACTTGTAAAGATATCCTTTCGAAGTCATCGGACATCAATAGTTCGTGCTGCCTAATGGCTAATTGCATAAATTGCGCATCATTAACTAAAGAAGGAGTCATAAACGGTTGTTGAGGTAAGGCAAGAGATTGTGGAGTTTCATCGTCACTTGAACTCATTCTTTAGTGTGAGACTTGAATGAAATAAATTTGGATTGTGTGATGAGGAAGAAGAAGAAATACTTCTATTTATAATAAGAAAAACTAGCCGTTAGAAAACTAGCCGTTAGAAAACTAGCCGTTACAAAAACTAGCCGTTAGAAAACTAGCCATTATAAAAACTAGCCGTTATAAAAACTAGCCGTTACAAAAATTAGCCGATAAAATTTAAATGGAAAATTATAATATGAAAGTAATTAATTTGAACTTTATAACTTTAGTTACTTAATCTATGTTTTAAGTCAATTTTAGTTAACTTAATATATGTTTTAATAATTTAAAACCTATTTTACATTTAATTTAAGTATAAGTATTTCATTAAAGAATCTAACTACATTTATATTAATTAAAAGTAAAGAATGTAATTATATTTGTATTAATTAAAAGTTTTGTTCCATTAAAGTGTTGTGGTGGGAACCACAATTTCAAGTTCTTTCAAGTTTAAAATTCCAAACTTCAACTCCAACCGGACGAATGTGTGGGGTGCTCCAATGGCTTTGTCCACATCCAAACTCCACGTGGCCCGTCCGCATAGAGCCGTTGGAGATGCTCTTAGAGTTTTGCCCCTCAACAAACTTTATTACTTAATTACAACATTTACTAGTGGCAGTTTCAGATGAGACACACATCTCACCGCTCCTAGTTTCTAGTGGTTAAGGTTTTCTAGGATTGGGTGTAACACTATCATCGTTGGGTGAATTTGGAGTGGTCTTAACATCAAAGGAACTATTGTTTGCCATGTGTGGTGGTTATAAAGTACTTCTTGCTTGTTAAATAATGAATGTTGATTGGAATTTAAAGTTTTTTCCTCCTGTTAACATGGTTTAGATGTCTCGTTAATTACATGTCTCAGTACATCCTCATTGAATAAGACTCTAATAGAATGTGCTTTATCAACATGAATCAACCTATAGAATGTTGATTAGATTGTGTCTATAAGTATTATGTTTAGTTGGTTAAAGGTGCGCAATACCAACTAGCCTAGGAAAATGTACTTCTTTAGTCACAACATACTCAAATGGGGGTGTTGTTAGAAGCATGGTTTCTTTTTATGCTTATTTTGAAACAAGGTTCTTCGTGAGGCACGTTAGGTGGTATAACTTGGGGGTGAGGTTGAAACATGTGGTGAGGAAGTAATAACTTGCTTCCCTCTTTTGTGCTAGGTTGTGTTCTTACATAACGGTCTTAAGTCTCTTAGTAAAGCCTTTGGAGTTTCTTGACTAGACTCGAGACCTGACCAAATGGCCTTGTTGGCATTGTTTGCGGAGAAGTAGATAGGAGCTTTGGGTTATTGGACAACTAGGTTAGTTACCAACTTGGCCTCCAAGACATATTAAGGAGCAATGAATTTTGGTAGCAATGCAAGGCCCTCCCTAAAATCTCATTAACTAGTTCAACTAACGACTCTGATTCTCTAGACGTCAATTGGGAAAAACTGTTTGATTCTTGATGCTTTTGATTGCAGCTTCCTAAACCTTTGTGGTTGCTCAAGCCCCTAAATCGAGGTTCTGTAAAAGGTACGGTTTATGATTATGCCAAAAGGCATCTAGCAATTAATGGAAAGTCAATCATGTCATGAACTTCTTGATTTCCTTGATTTTATCGAGACATGTGACCATGTTAGTACGTGATACTGACGTAAATAAATCGTGACATACCACGTGTCATAATCCTATTGGTCTCATTGCTAAAGCTAGCGTTTTGTAGCCGAGTCATGCCACGTGTCACGTGTAAACGAGCTTATCATACCCACCATCGAATGACGCGTCGCAATACATATTTAATAATTAGATAACAAACCAATCGGTGCCAACTAAAACCCCTCAACTCTCAACAACCTCCAATAAACCAACTCACACTACCTTTTTCTTCTACATCAAATGCTCATCATCTTCAACAAAAAAGCATCTACAACAATGTCATCTTCTTCATCGCTAATGGTGATAGTTTTACTCCTTGTGATCGCCCTATCGACATCAACAGCACAAGCACAGGCTCAAACGTGTGCATCAAAGCTAGTCCCCTGCGGTCAATACCTCAACGCCACCACAACGCCGCCGAAGTCGTGTTGTGATCCGATCAAAGAGGCGGTGGCCACCGATCTACCGTGCCTCTGCAATCTGTACGCGAATCCTTCGTTTTTGTCTAGCATCGGAATCAACATTACTCAGGCTCTTCGTCTCCCTCGCTTGTGCGGCATCACTTCCGACACTAGCGTCTGTAAAACTGGTAAGTTACTCTGTTGATCGTCTCAATGTTGTGAAACTGATTGCTGTTTGGAATCGTTATGCTGAATCTGTTTCGTTTTAGCGTTTTGGATCTTATGAAAGTGAATTAGTTCGATTTGTTGTTGATTTATTACCTGAATCGTGATTCTGTAATCGGTTTCACCATTTGATTGATAAACAGTCTGTGCTGCACGATTCAAATTGCATAAAAACTCGAGTTGATTGTTTTTAAACATCGGTTTGGTTGATGATACTGTTGTAGTGTAAATTATTATGCGTTAACAGTTGATTAGTCAAAATGTTGTGTAAATCGATTTCCGTTTTAACGTTTTGGATCTTATGAAGTCGAATTAGTTCGATTTGTCGTTGATTCATTATCTGAATCGTGATTCTGTAATCTTCAAATTTCAGAAAAACACGAGTTGAGTATCTTAAGACATTGATATGATAGAGCATACTGTTGTTATGTTAAGCATTTTGACTTACAATTGATTAGTTCAAAATGTAATGTAAATCAATATAGTTTTAACTTTTTTGTTCTTATGAAGTTTAAGCTAGTTCGATTTGCTGTTGATTCATCAACCGAATCGTGATTTTGTGATCGATATCACCATTTGATTGTAAAATAGATTATGCTACACACTTCAAATTGCTGAAAAAACAAATTGATTATCTATAGATATCGATCGATTGATCATACTGTTGTTAGGTAAACTAATTACTGTAATTGACAATGTTGATGCAGCTCAAGCTCCACATGGATCCAGCCCTAAACCTCCATCAGGTATTGTCATGATCTCTTGATCCTCTGTTTTACCAAACAAGTGTTGTAGTTTGTGATTAGTTACTTTGAGATCATAGTCATAGATCTACAGCAGGAGTATCCAATGATTTTATTTTAGCTTTTGGATTAATTTAATCCTTTTAGTCAATCTATTGGTGGCTTCAATTTGACTAACACTTGGTTTATTATATCAAACCTAAAACAACTTCTTGTTTTCTTTTTGATAAAACATTCTAGTACTATGATACCATATTGAGGTATGAAATATTGATCTAATACATTTGAATAGTTAATCATCAATATTATATGGGCTATGTGTATATATGCATATACATACATAGCATCGGGAAACTAATTAAACCCTAGACCGATAATACCAAGTTAAACCTAAATCTAGTCCCTCATACGCATGATCTTTGCGTGTTATTTGTATGTTTAGAGATCCCTTTGATGAAGCATGCTTTCCCATTGTTGTCTAATGACCTCTATGTAATAACACTTGTTAGTCATACCAAGTAAATAGTGGTTAGTCTTGTAAGCCGCTTTTGAAATTCGTATTAGCTGCTCAAAAGTTTTTTTTAATTTTTTTTAGATTTCACCGTTTTTATTTTCTGATATACGAGTCTCATTTACATAAAACTCGAGAACTTGTGAAATGTGAAGATTAATATACTGCTAGTACGCTTTCTACCCGTCACTTTCTTCATGTGATTGTATATTTTGCAGGCAGTAGCAGTACCCCTGAGGGAAGTAGCGCGGGTAAGATTGCTTCAAGCGAGGTTATCGGTTTGTTATTTATTTCAGCTTATATGATGTTATTTTAAAACTGCTCATCTAGCATACCTTATATGATTCATTGATATGAAAGAGGAGTACATGTAACACTCAAAATGATTCATTTGGGTATAAGTTAATAAATTAAGTCCTTTTCATTTGTTTCTTCAAGTGTTTTCATGCTAACAATTGTATCCTAACAAACTAGAAGAACAAACTGAGAGCATCAAGAGTTGATATACTCTTCGAATACACAGTATAACTGCTATCGAAAAATATAAATCAAGCCAGAGAAGATTAGAACAAGCTCACCTAAAAACAGCACACTCGAAAGCGAGCACTGTAGTACGTCTTCTTGAAATCAAAAACACATCTCAACCGTCTAGAATGTAGAAGCTTTGAGTCCTGATCAACCCCAAAACATTTCAAACCGATCCGAAGATTCATTGTATCATCAGTTTCAAGGCCTGATACATTCAAGGTTTTCCGATGATGTCCCAACGTGTCGAACCAATGTCTCATGATCTGGGCAGATATATGTATGCATGCATATATGTGTGTTTGTTTGCTCATCTAAAAGTTTAAGTTCTAACAGTTGAAGCCTAAAAATGTCTCAGTTCTGCATTTTCTGTTTAAATTGGATTTAAACAATCAAGTCCAAAATCGTTAACTATCGCGGTAGATGTTTGTTCAGAGTGTAACTAGATTTGTATTCTTCTGTTATAAATTTGTTTTAGGGAACGAGTCGCTAAAGGCCGGACCAAAATTGTAGACTAAAAACTAAACGGTCAGATCCAAAGAACAAACCAGACCAGACCATTTAAACATCATCAAATCGGACCGTTTTGATATCAAACAGGCACGTTCAGACCTAACTATTAAAATTTGAATTTTATTTCTTAATGTCTTTGTTTCGTAAACATTATAGGAGTGGGAAATAGAATTTCATTATTAATGTGTTTGTTAATAATGAATTGAAAATTAAAATTAGAATTGAAATTATTTCCCTCATTATCTTTCAAGCAAAATATTTCAACAATCCTTCTAGACTGTGAAGAATTCAATGGGTTCTCCGACCACTAACCGTTTTCACATAGGTCAAGCATGCCTCTCCTGCGGTCGTCACCTCGTCACCACACGATCATTGCTCTGTTAGTGCCATCCCCATTGTTGCCATCACCGTTGAAGCCGCCATCCTCATCTACCCCCACCAACAGTGACATATGGTAGATGGTGGTGGTGGTGGTCGGTTGGTGGAAATGACGGTGGTGAACATGACGGTGGCAATAGGGGGTGAGGGTGATAGATTTAAAAAAATTATGATTGTTTTGCACTCAAATATTTTCATATTCAAATTTCTTTAACTGATTACAATTTCATTAGACATATTTGGGTTTTAAAGCTAGTTCTTTTTAATTCTAAATCCTTTGAAAATTTCAATTTCTTAAAAAAGTTCTTGAACAAAACGCACTCTAAGGTGCTGTTTGTTTTTTCTGCAGGAAAACGTCTGCAGTCTGCGGACCACATCTGCAGACATCTGCAGCAGAAGAGGTGGACCAAATGTCTGCAGTCTGCAAGAAAAAGATCGTTTGTTTTTAACATCTGCAGTCTGTAACCAAAACATTCCTGAACAAAAATCAAAACCCCAAACACCCAATCGGTCCTCCGCCAACCTCCACCTCCTTCGTCAACCTCCACCTCCTTCCACCGGTCCTCCGCCGCACACGACGACCGGTCACCTGAAAACCCCAAACACCCAATCGGAAGGGGATGGAGATGGCAACAGATGGCAACAAAAACAACGAATGGGGCCGAAGGGGAAGGGGGCCGAAGGGGATGGCGGCAAAGGGGAGGGGGGCGAAGGGGAGGGGGGCCGAAGAGGAGGGCGACGAAGGGGAAGGGGGCCGAAGGGGAGGGGGGCCGAAGGGGAAGGGGAGGGGGGGCGAAGGGGGGAGGGCGAAGGGGAGGGGGGCGAAGGGGAGGGGGGCCGAAGGGGAGGGGGGGAAGGGGAGGGCGGCGAAGGGGAGGGGGGCCGAAGGGGAGGGGGGCCGAAGGGGAGAGGGGCCGAAGGAGAGGGCGACGGCTGGGCGGTGGCGCGGTGGCGACGGCGGGGCGGAGGAGCGGTGGCGACGGCGGGGCGGAGGAGTGGTGGCGACGGTGGGGGCCGGCTGAAGAGGTGTGAAGAGTGGGGGAGGTGGGGAAGATGGGTGGGGAAGATGTGTGGGGAAGATGGGTGAGGAAGAGAAGAGGTTAGAAGAGGTGTGAAGACATTATTCCACCTCTTCTCCGTGCAGAGGTGAGGAAGACGTTTTTTAATGAAACGTCTTCCAGAAAACAAACAGTCTGCGAAGTAAAAACCTCTTCCCGCGTCTGCGAGCACGCAGAGAAGAGGTGGGGAAGAGGTTTTTTTAAAAAACAAACACCCCCTAACTCTTCATATGTTACTTTAAAAAAGTTTAATGCTATAAGGTTATAGAATATGAAAGAACATATAATAATATTTCAAATATTAAAATATTAAAAAAAAATTGTGTAATAGTTTAGAGTATTCACAAACAACTCAAAAAAGTTTGAATTAGTGACCAAAAGCTATTACTTTTCTTTCTAAATACTAAACAATAATTACACCATTTTGAAATTAGGCGGCCAATAACTTCAAAAAGTACAAATTTCTCCCTTATATTGAAAGTTCTTCGTCTTCGTAATCATGTCATCATTCATCACATAGTTGATCAAAAAGGCTTCCGACTTTTTCAGGTGCACTCGATAACAAGTTTGAATACAACAACAAAGTCATAAATTTAAGATCTTATTCACTGAGCTAAAGTTTCCGCGATCAAAAAATGCATGACTAACTAATATGTGCGTAAGCCACCTGAATTTGTAGCCTATTACTAAGAGTCAAAGACTATTGACAAAAGATTGTAGTTCAAATCTTGATAAGTAATAGATTAGGATTTAGTATAATTTAGATGTAGCAGTAGATGATGTACGTGAGATTAATGTTTAAAAAAACTAATTTGTGTGTAATGTATTGGTGTCATCTTCTAAACAAAAATGTTATATCTCAAAATGAGTATTACCCGGTATACACCTTGTAGGCATTACAATTCGCCTAAAATTAGAGCTCTCTGTAAACTTAACTTACAAAACATGTTTTAAACACATATATTGATGGGGTAAAAGGTCACAACCGACCACAAACGGTAGATAACACGCGGCGGAATTAAAAACCTCGTTTGGTCAAAACTTCCCCCAACCTGAATGAACCTATGAGGATACAAAAAAAATAGAGTATACAAACACAACATCAAAATTACACCCAGTTTTAGCATAGAACACCTCTTGAAACCGAGAGTAAAAACCAAGAGACTACTAGAGTCGCTTGCAATCCACTATCACCTAAAAGCAATGGTACAAGAGTCTTTTCTAGGTATACTAGAGTCATACAACACACATCATATACTTGGAATCAACTCACATCAAGCATAAATAGAATCAAAAAGACAAAAGAGAGAAGATATCACCCAAATCTGTAGGCATGAACAGGGCCTAGAAAACTTGACTTCCAGACTTGATTAGAACAATTACATTGTTGGATAAGGTCACCCGGTGTTGTGAAGACACTGTCCAAATTCTACAACAATCCAACGGTTCAATCTCCAAAAATTAACCGATCTCTACAGCTGGGTCAAGAAGTGGCGGGAATCCCCTCTTTATGTCTACTCTTTACTCTCTTTGTCTATTTGCTAAATGAGATGCTCCACACTTACTACCTTTTACATCAGAATCCTTTGATTTACTTAAGTAAAGAGATGAGCTATTAAAATAGGTTCTTCTCATGGGCCAAAAACAATTGACCCAACAAATCTCCCTTTTTTTGGCTTATGAAGAAGTGTCTGCCATCCCGATGATGTAGCAACAAACCTTCACTTCTTCCTTGCTAAAGTTTTCGTTAACATATAGGAACCATTATCATCAATGTGAAATTTATCAAGTTCAAACAAGTTGTATTCAAGAGCATCTCTAATCCAATGATACTTCACATGATCACATCAATATGTTTTGTTCTCTTATGAAACATAGAATTCTTACCAAGGTGAATAGCACATTGATTATCACAAAGAACCATGTAGCGTTGTTGCATAAAGCCAAGCTTTTGCATAAATCTTTTCAGCTAAGTAGTTCTTTGCATTCTTTTGTTGATGCCGTATACTTTGCCTCAGTGGTGGAAAAAGCAACACACTTTCGCAATCTTGACTGTCATGACACAACTCCCCGTATGAAAATCATAAATATCCAGAAGCGAACTTCATGTTGTCTTTGTTCCCAGCCAAATCATAATCTGTATAGCCAACAAGCCTTAGTTCCCTATTTTCAAATGTTATACCTTATTTGAAAGTACCACGAAGATATCTAAAAATCCACTTAACAGTTTCTCATACCCGGATTATACTTCCTTGTCTATGCCTATAGTCATCAAGAGGACATGTTCTTCATCTTCACTTTCAACTAAAAGCGATTTATTATTCTTATGTTTATTTGAATATTCATAACATAGTATCCAAATTTCTCATACTAATATATATCACTTGATTTGAGATTTATCCTCAGTTCCTATTGCTTGTTGATGATTGTTATTCATATAATTTCTTGGCTCAAGAGAGTTGTGTCCTTCTTTATCTTGATAATTGTCCTTGCCGCGGCCTCATCAACAATTTTGATTATAATCTCTTTGTCAATCTCGTTTTGACATTTTCTCATATTATGCAAAGAAAACCTATCATTGTTAGTATTATTTCATTTTTTGTCCCTAGGCCAGATAAATCCTTCATATGCTTTTAGTCTCCCAATCGTTTCATTAAGGAGCATTGTTTCTAAATCTGAATATTACACAATTGAAGCAATAATTTATAGAAACTTGTTGGGTACTACATTCAGAAGTTTTGTGAACCGGTATATTGCCATTAAACTTTGCTTTTATGATATCTAATAATTCGGAACAATAAAGACCAAAATAACGCGGTGTTGCATGTGCAAAAAACGACGGCCTCCCACCACGTATTTTTCGAGTCTGACCACTAAAGTTTACTATTTAAACTTTCGTTACAAGTCTTCACTTTTATGGATTCCGATGAGCCAACTAGATAACAAACAAAGTAATGCAACATCGCGTTTGGGAAAAATTACCTGACTCCTGCCACGTAGCAAGGAGGAAAAAAAACTAGTTGAATTTAAGTAGCAAAAACGTACACTACGTTAACAATACACCATAGGATACATGATAGTTTTTTCACGTACGTCATGCTTCTAATTAATTTGCTTTGACCTTAAAAGCAAGTATATCATTAATTAGAGCACTTATTAAGTCATTTAGTTTTCATTCTTCGACTGAAATTTATTTTTAACGATTTGATAATACTTATTAAATAAAAAAAATATTTCCCTGTAAAAAATTAAATTTAGTTGTTTTTTAGTTTAAAATATATCAATGTTTTCTTTAGAATATGTACTATTTTTTTCATTCTTTTGTTCTATATGTATGATTATTTTTACCATTGAAATAAAATTACACTTCCCAATGCTATAAGGTGTTTCATGTTTTGTTAGTACCGTAGGGATATCAACAAATATAAGATTAAAATAAGATTAATACAATAATTAAAATATAATTACACATGTCTTAAATTATATAAAACCAATAAAACTACACGTGTACTGGTTTTAAGCCACAAACTTCCATTTTTCCGATTGTTGGCTGGTAAGAATTTCTTGGTTGTCGATGAAAAACAATTTGGCTTGTTGGGAGATTATGAGCACATGACATGTGTTATTTATGGTAATATTTAGCGACATGAAATTATCCTCGTCACTAAAGTTTCCTTGAGGGGAAAGTATTCATGTACAATGTACACATTTGCTAATTGTATGTGTTGATGTGAGTACGATGTACAACATGTGTACAAAAGTATTGTACAAGAAATCTATTAACAATGTAAGATTGCCATTTGGCAAACAGTTTTGATGACTGAAATTTGAATTATATTTTAAAAATATATTTGTGTGTCGATTGACTCGATTCAATGTTTCCTGAAGTATGACAAAGCATTTATTATATAAAAAAAATTACAGCGCGATTTTTATACTCGTAGAAAGAACAACTAATTATTAGAATAAAAAATAGAATTATTTATATAGAAATGGTTTCTGTTTTGTTTTCTGTCAAAAGTTTATGCAATAGTTAAGACGATTATAGGTATAAACTAGAAAATTATAATTGTTATAGTTTAAATTTTTTTAAAAAAAATTAATAAGAAAAGATTAAAAACTCTGGTTGTTTCCAAGAGAGCATGTTTTGTCCTTATTACTAACAAATTAATAAATGTATATCATCTTTCTTTAGGCTCAATTCGTTAAACAGAGATAAACTTTTATGGAAGAACAAACTTTTATTTCATTACATACATTACATTATGGTGATTCTAGTGTAGCAGTAAAAAGTAAATATATATTAGTTTTTTTATAAAGTTAAATTTTACTGAGATTTTATTAAGATATGGTATTTCTTGAATTAAAGAAAACAACCCTCCATCTGGAGCAAATTTTGAGACGTGATTCACAGCCAAGAAAGTCGTGAATTGGTGGGTTTTGAGATCAAGAAAAAAATAATTAGTTAAATTGTAATGTTATATAAGAAACCTTCACCGTGACGTAGAAAGTTAAAAAATTTTCATTAATATGCTGGTTTTGCGCTAGCATTGCAGCGGGTTTAATTTTCTATAAAACTTCTAGTGAAAAGTTGGTAGAACTAAGCACGTCAAAAGCGTATATTCGTAATTTAAAAAAACAAATATTAAGTTGTCGTTAAACAGTGACATCATAACAGTATATTTGACCCATGTATTTTGGCCGTTGCACGGCTCGATTTTAAATAAAATGTATATCGAAATGTAAATAGAAACGATGATGCCATACAGGGCCGGCTTAACGTTTTTGGAGGCCCAAAGCAATCAAAAAATATGAGGCCCTCACAAAAATAAATATTGATATAAACCCTCCTTCTTTATCTGGGTTTCGAACCGGCAAAAATAAGCAACCAAGTTATAATTCCTTTTTGATGCACCACATTCAAACTTACGGATTTGATTTGACATTGTTATAAATTCTAAGCAACCAAGTTATAGTATGTAATGTAAACTAAATAAGATTTCTGAAATAAACAAATGAAGTAATAAAACTAATCAGATTCAAGCAATTAGATAATCAAATAAATTAATAAAAAATCAGAAATCTAATAACCAATTCAGAACATCACTATATCAGATCCTATATTCCTATTAATCAGATTCAAGCAATGAGAAACAAAACAAATAAACCAATTCAGAAATCAAAAACAAATCAACAAACCATAAATTTAAAAAACTAACCTGATGTCCTGATCTCAATTTAAAAGAATAAAAGTTGACTTGGGCTTCTTAATCCCACTTGCAAATCAAGTTCCACTTCTGGTCAACTGCCTTCTAATCTTTTTAATGCCTTATAGCAAGATCAAAGTTTCACACCTTCACTTATAGCCTTCTTAATCGCAAGTTCGAAACCCTTGTTAATCATAAAATCCAAAATCGCAAAAAGCAACCTAATATTAAATGCAAGTTCAAAACCCTTGAATACTTGAATTGTAAGTTGAACTGAAAGGAGCGAGTGAGAAATTATGGAACGATTTCAACATAACATTACCGTTATGAACTTATGGCGTTATTGATCTCGAAGAGTCGAAGGGGCGTTACTGATATCGCAAGCAAGATTCTGCTGTTGGGGGAAGGGGCGATAGCAGGTCAGCAACGGTGCAGGCACGCGCCGCGCAACATGCTGATGCTTGAAGCTTGATGAGTTGATGATTAGCGAGAAAGCATTGGACCTTTCGTTATCCTGAATCTTGATGAAAGAGGCTGTCGTTTGAAGATTTGCTGCTAGAGAAAGGGAAAAAACGTGAGTAGAGGAGGCGATGAGGGAAAGGGAAAACCGGATTCAATAATATTTGAGGCCCAAAAGCCTACATATGTTATATGTAGTGGGTCAATATATTTGAGGCCCTATGAGTTTTGGAGGCCCAAAGCCCTAGCGTGGGTCCGTTGTACTATTGGGCCGGCCCTGATGCCATAACTGTATATTTGTAATTTAAACACATGTTATGTTGTTATTAAAAGATATTAAAAATGTGTTATATGTCGCTCAACTTGGTTTCAGAAGAAACTTATGCCGGAATGTAGATAAAATATAATGATAATAATAAGTACGTCGCTGGTATATTTGGAATTTAAAAATACTATATTTTAAAAGTTATAACCGAAAACTAATATATGTTAAAATTTCATCCTTCTAATCTAATAAAAGAGTAACTATTGAGTACACATGGCACCACCACATTCACTCTCACAAAAATTTTCCCGCTTCTCTCTCCTATTAAATAATTACATTAATTATAAATAATAGTATTTAAGTATTTTTTAGATTAAAAATGATTTTCTAATAAATTAAAATTTTATCTTTTTATTAATGTTATTTCTAAAGAAACAAATTTTTACAAAATAATTTTTTTTCTAAAACATCAAACTTATTTAAATATATGAAATATTTTAAATTTAGTGTTTTTAAAATGTAATTTTTTATAAACGAAAAATAATTAAAAATGAGAGTTATAATAAAGATTTTTATAAAAATGATATTTTTTTAAACAAAATGTTTGATTTTTTAATAAATTTAAAAATTGATATCGTTATTTTATTACTTAATAGTTTTTACTACTACGTAATTTAAATCATATATTATCTTAAATATCGTTTTATAATTAAGTAAAATTTATATTTAATATTTTATTTATTCAACCCGTGTAACACACGGGTTTACTAAAGCTAGTTTAGTAATATTACTAATCGCCTCTCATAATTGTGATTTTAGTTTTAATACTTGCAAGCAAAAGTTAGTGGAATTAGAAAGAAAAATATTATTGTTAAAATGAGTTTGACTGTGTGTGTATATTATATGTACATGATGTTTGTGTATTTACTAAAAACCTATAGAGAAGTATGAAAGAACAAAACATTAATGTAATTGTTGGTCAATTCAAAAAACATACATAGTTGAGCTTTATTGACGCTTATGGACGACTTGCCAAAAAATCGAAGAATACTGCGAAGAAAATAATACTAATCATTCTACATCTGTATATTAGCTGCAACTAAATGGGTATGTACCATCTTCCTTTTTTCAAACCAAACGAAGACCTTCATTTTCAAACATTTTAAACAAAAAGGAGGGTTTTATGAAACAATTAGTTTAGTATATCGTGTAATACACAGATTTAATTATAAAAGTTTATAATAAAATTTTAAAACTTATAAAACAATATTTTCAAATAATATATAATTGATTTACTTATAAATAAGTATTTCAAGTGAAACAACAATAATATCATTTTAAACTTTCATTTTATGAAATTGTGTTTTTTTACATTTTGTTTTTAAAATAAAATTTTATTTATAAAATCCATTCTCATTATAAAAAAACCAGTTTTAAAAAAGTTACTACTTTTAAGGAAGTTTTTTTTGTTTAAGAGAATTCCCATATCATTTAGCTTTTTAAAGTTTATTATTTTTTTTATTAAAATAATCTAGTTTTTTTTTTTTTACAATATCTAACTTTTAATTTAAAAAAGTTTAAATTTTATATAATTATTATTTACTATTATCATTTATCTAAAGAGAGGAGCAAGATAATCAATATAAAAAAACCTAATATTTTGATACGTGACATCTTAAAACTTATTTTATTATAATAGATTTTGAGAAAATTTAGACGTTAGACGTCCTATTTGATTTGATTTTTTTTATATTTAACATATACATTAAGATCTTTTTCTTCTAAATCCTATCCATCATTACATAATAGAGAAGGACAATTAACTTTCTAGGTTTTAACGTGGATCATATTACTTAGTGAAAAATACTTCTTACTAAACATGTTGCAAATGTTTTTTTTATGTTGTTGTTTTTATTTACAGATGAACTTACATTTTCTACGGTATACATATTATTTTATGTTGTTGTTTTTATTTACAGATGAACTTACATTTTCTACGGTATACATATTATTTTGTAAGATTTAAACTCACAAATACTTAGTCGGAAAATAGATTACTTTTCCGTCGTTAAGTCCACTTGATATGCAAATAGACTTTTCGTTTTGGAATTTTACCAACTTTTAAAAAATACTTAAAAAACAACTATTTCACCAGATAAATATTCATAAAAAATTAAATGCATTTAAAATGCTTTTACACAATTTAGTGGAGAACCTCAATTTGTGACGGGTACCATCTTTATGTTACATTCTTATGTAATTTTATATTATTTATGTGACTTTTATCTTTTTGTTAGTTTTGGTTAAGTTTTCTTATTGATCTCTTTTTACAAAGTTGTTCTTAAAAAGATAAATATTACATTGTAATGTATAGAACACGTTATATTAGATACATTTTATTTTATTTCACTTTGTCTACGTTACTTGAGTATTCCAACATTTTATGCTTTTAATCTTACTGACACACGATTATTTACAAACATCTTTGCAAAATATACAACAAAAATACATGGAGATTTGCATGTGTCATAGTCATATCTCATTTCTGTATTGATTTTAGTTTATGTGCAACATTTATGTCCAAACATAAAAATATGAGTGTTTATATATGTATGTAATTAATATGTAATTAATTAACTTTTTTATGCCTAATCTTTATCTTTATCGTCTTACTTTAATAAAAAGGTATCTTGGGATGACACGTGTCAACACTACAATTATCCTCACCAAAATTTTCCCGCCTCTCTCTCCTATTAAATAATTACCTTAATTACTAATACTATTATTTAGCAATTTTTTAAATTTAATAAATTAAGAAAGAGACCTATTTATTAATGTTATTTCTAAATAAATAAAATTTATAAAATAATAATTGTTTTCTTAAAGCATAAATTTTTTTTTAAAAATATGAAAATTTTTACAATTAGTATTCTTAAAAAGTCAATTTTTTTAAAACAAGAAAGAGTTAAATTTAGAGTTATAATAAGAAAATTTTAAAATTGACATTTTTATACGATTTGTTTTAGAACAAAATGTTTATTTTTTTAGAAAAAAAATTAAAAACAATTTTTTCAAAAAGTTGATATAACTGTTTTATTACTTATAGTCATTTTTATTATATTATATTTTTTTTCAACCCGTGTAACACACGGGTTTACTAAAGCTAGTATAAGAATAAAATAGTATTAAAAGATAACCGTTAATAGAATTACAAATTAATTAAATAGCAAATATCTAAATATAAAGGACAGACACGTAAATGTGAACGCGAGAAGTGAATCCTTCTTCTGGTTTCTGATTTGAGGAAGATTCTTTTTGATTTGTTGTTACACATAGTTGTGTCACACTAATGAAATCATTAATCATAATATAATATTAAGTTTAATTAGCTAGATAAAGAAAATTAAAAGTATTTAAAGATGTTAAAATTTTATTTATTGTAATTAAGCTTTTCCTATATTAAGAGATTCAAGAATATATACATGTTCAAAACTTAAAAAGTAATACAATTTTCTAAGATGAGGACATAACATAATATGATTACTTTAAGATGAGAATAAGTTATATAATTTATTTAAGAAGGTAAGAATGAATAAGATTCCTTTTGCTACCAGTTCAGTAACAATAGACACACGGACGTTATTTATAAGCCACGTTTGTTACGAAAATCACATCATCACACCTAATAGTTATGTGGTGGAAAATAGGTATTATTTATAATAACATATAAATATATAAAATTAAGATCAAATATGCAATAAGCACGTACTGACGTACAAGTGTACAACATTATAATAAACTTCAAAACATAGGTCTTTATTAGAGGTGGCAAAATGGGTGGGTTGGATTGGGTTGGTTGTTAGGTTAGGATGGATTTGAGTCAGGATGGGTTTGGGTTAGGATAGATCATTTAGAAAAAAAGGTCAGGATGGGTTTGGGTTAGGATGGGTTCGGGTCAGGATGGGTTCGGGTCAAGATGGATCATTTTTTTAAAAAGCCAATACTATTTTACTAGTTTTCTACGATCCAACAACACATATAGACAGATGCTTATACGAGCTCAAAAAGATACATATACGACTTCATTTATAAAGCGTGGTACCTTTAATAAAGCGACGATGATGGTGCGATGGTGAAGCGGAGGCCCGACCGTAGGTGTGGTGGTGGTGAGCGATGAAACTCAACGAAGGTGGAGACTAATGCGGAGCCTGACTATAGGTGTGGTGGTGGTGCACGATAAAACTTGACGGAGGTGGGAGGCTGTAGATGCGGTGGACCGGTGGTGGTGCGCTGGACCGGTGGTGGTGCGGTGGATCGGTGGTGATGCGGTGGACCAGTGGTGGTTCGGTGGTGGTTCGGTGGTGTTGCGGTGGTGGTGCGCGCGATGAAACTCGACGAAGGTGATCAATTTAAGTGAAAGAAACCTTGATTTATTGTGACTTGAAGTTCTAATTTTGAAACCCATCTTGACCTATGTTTATTTTTTCCAAAAAAACCTTTAACCCATCTTGACCCACTTCTGTTTTTTATTCAATCCATTCTAACCCATCTTTATTTTTAAAACACCCATTATAACCCAAAATCATATTGTTGGACTTCTTTCGCCACCTCTAGTCTTTATAATATGAAAGAATATCTTCGGTTTCTTATACGAGTCATCAAGTCAGAGTAAAAGAATCAGACAATTTGAAAAAGGGTCCACCCTTTGAACTTCAAATACAAAAAAGTTGATGTACTAAGTCAATTACTAAAACAATTAACTATTATCACTTGTCTAAGTCATCCATATGTATATATAGGTAAAGTTATGATAAAAATAATAAATATTTTACTTAAAAAGATTAAGAAAAGCTTATAAAAAATACATGTGATAATCCAATAAGTATTTGTGAATTTAAAGATAAATAAGAAGGATAACAAAATGATTGAAGGCTTATCGATGCACACTTACAAAATTTGGTTCATCAAAAATTCACGGACTGCTATAATTAATCACCTAATACACTAACTATTATTGTCTGATCTTAATTTATACTCAATCGCTTCAATCTTGTATTGCTCTTTTGCCAATTTAATATATTGTTGGTTGTTTTAACTTTAATTTACATTTATAATTAAGTTTTCTCTTTATTTTAATCGGTTGTTGTTTTATATCATTTAATCTTTTCTTTTGCAATTGATTTTGTTATAGTAAATTAAGTTGTGTTTTACTCTAAGCTGTTTTATACCAAACTATAAATATATTTGTTTATGTCGTCAATTCGAGTCAAAAGTCTTTATAAATAATATATAGAAGAGGGTCCCGATATTTTGTTTCGCTTTAGGCCTCTAAATATGTTGAGCCGGCCTTGAGCAAAACCATGCCAAACCTACGTCATCTGTTACGACAACGTCAAAAAGATACTTATGTGATGAACTTCAGTTTTAAACTCAATAGTTTACCTTTATTAATCCAAAGTTACAAACCCATCGAAAAGGTGTGAAATGTTCTGTTGACACATATTTCCAAATGAAAGGTGAAAACAAAGAACAAAATATAATCAATTGGTTATCGCTCCTTCGCATGGCTATTTTTATTTTCCATACATTTTACAACTATTTTGGATTTCAATTTCGAAGAATAGAGGTGGCTTGCCATCATCCATATTGTTGACGAGATATACGTTGGACATGTTTTTTCTTAACTAATAGTACGTTAAAACCGTAAAAACAGCATAAGACATGCACATATCATTTCGGAAAACAATAAAATTAAATACAATTAATGTTTTACTTATCTTACCCATTTTGACATCGATTTGATCTCATCTCTCCTGAATTTCTTAAAAATATATATATAAGAATATGAAGCATGCATATATATGTGCATATAATGTTTATGCATGTAGGTATTTAATAGAGTATAATACCTATTATGTATATCTTAATTATGAAGGATTCTACAGTAATAATATTATTAAAATTATACATATACATATATATATATATATATATATATATATATATATATATATATATATATATATATATATATATATATATATATATATATATATATATATAGGGGAGTGATCTCTTGAAAACCATGTTATAAATGAAAACTATGAAAATCAGGGGTTGCATATATGTAAGTACTTGTTATAAAGTGTACAACTAATAGTTACGTATATATAGAGATTATGTATATGTAAGTACGTGTTACCAAATATACAACTAAAAGTTACATACATGTACCTCATACAAGTTACGTATATATAAGTCGTTTCGTTATCCTCAACGTTCCTTAGAGTTTATATTAAAAATATATAACGACCTGATATATATATATATATATATATATATATATATATATATATATATATATATACATATATATATATATACATATATATATACATATATATAATGTTTATTAAAATTCTTATTAAACGTTTTAAGGTAAACTTTGACATCTTAACATCCTAATATATTTAAAAAACTTTGTGAATGTCACTTTGACCCTTTTAGATATTTATAGTTCAATGTTTACATATCAGTACGAGTCAAGCATAAAACATTTCCATGCATATTTTTATATTCGTTTTGAGACGATCAATGTTTCAATGTTCATCTACGTTTTGATTTAAATTCATAAAGGATTATACAGCAGCAGTAGTAGTAGTAGTAGTAGTAGTAATAATAATAATAATAATAATAATAATAATAATAATAATAATAATAATAATAATAATAATAATAATAATAATAATAATAATAATAATAATAATAATAATAATAATAATAATAATAATTAATAATTAATAATAATTAAGTAATAACAATATAAATATTTTGTTTATTAAAATCTTATTAAACGTTCTAAGGTAAACTTTGACACCTCAACATTCTAACAATTTCAATAAACTTTATAAAATGTCATTTGGAACCCTTTAGATTTTTATAGTTTCAGGTTTATGTACTAGTATGAGTGGGGTATAAAACGTTTCCATGCATATTTTTAGATACGTTTTGAAATGATCTATATATGTTTCAACATTCATCTATGTTTTGACGTAAAGTTTGTTCAAAAATGAGTCGGGTCAAATATAAACGTTTTTATTCGACGACAATGTAAATTTAGTTGGTGGACAATCATAATTTACTTTATCACAGCACACATGGCGCAGTTGCACACATTTTTTATGTACATTCAGAGTTGGACTATATTTGGACATAAATTTGTTTTGAAAAGAACCGAGTCAAGTATAATATGTTTTCGTTCAACGGTATAAAATCGAGTTACTTTATAATTCAATGTAAATTTAGTCCAAAGACAAGTCGGGTCGATTGTTATTCTATACGTTATTATGTCACGTACAATGCCGCCACAACGTGTTCTTGCATTTGCGTTTTGATATTTGGTATCATGATGGAATTTTCCATACAACACATGGGTTAGGAAAACCTATTGTCTTTTGAATCAATCTTAAAGTAAAACTATCTTTATGAGTACATTAATGTTCAATCTTTTTGGTTGTACCAGCACATTTAATATGCAGTTGTCTTTCACAGAAGTGCCGATTAAGCATAATACATGTAGCAACCCTGATGTGTGATATCATAAGTTTTTGATTTATCTAGAAATACCATAAAATCTTGGAACTTTGAAGTTTGGCCACATAGGTGTTTTTAATTATAAAATCTTTATATTAAACGGCCTTAATATAATCTCAAATCTACTAAAATCTAAACTTATTACCCGCCTCAAGTGAGGCTAAATGACAAACACCTATTGGGTGACGGCACAAACACTTTTACCATTAGGCCATTCCTAAATGGTTTAGGGTTTAACGAAGGTTTTTTTGCCTCGTCAACTTCAATTGAACTTATAAAGTATGAATGTTATTAACTACTCTTATCATATGCTTCGATTTATATTTTTATCAAAACAAAAACAAATCATAAAAATTATATTATAGTTTTTTTATATATATAAAGTGATGCAATTTATTTTTTTCATTTTATAAAATTCTGAATATATTTCTGTTACGTTTTTTTTATCTAAATTTCAACATAAATTTTATTCTAAACCAATAGATATAGAATATTTCAGACAACATCAACAACCTTACCATAATGAGCGAGTTTATGTCTATTGTTTACAACATACGAAAACAAATAGAACATACAACTTTAGGTTTTGTGCACTGGATTGCTATGTACTAACAATATGTACTAACAGATACACACATATCATTCTTAAATAAATGGTTACATGTGGTGTCACGTGTCATTATCATGTTCATCACACAAAATTTTCTTGCACAAACTTCTTCTAACAAACTTTTCATCAATCATATTGTCTTGTTTATTTTTAAAATTTTATTTTCTTAACTACCTCGATCATCAACAAAATTCTGGAAATTTTGGATCCCTTATATAAATTATCTTAAATCTTATTTAACCCCTCAAATTCTATGATAATCATCTCATAAATCCTTATGTTTATGTTATAAATTTGAATTAAAAAGCAATAAAGTTTATATATTTTTGTTTATATGTTTGAATTATATATATTTTTATTTTCAAACCCCATAATACACGGGTTATTAACGTAAATGTATATAATTTCATCTTTAGCTTTACATGCTAGTTAGTGTAGGGTGATAATATAACAATTAACAAAATACATAAATAACTTAGATGCATGCGTAACATATTACATCATCCTTTACAAAAGAAAAACATATCTTTACCAATTTAAAAAAAACTATTATGAACTTTTATTAATATTTCCTAAGACTTAAAAAAGTGAATCTTACACCTCCGTCGATATTTAACCTTAATTAAAAACAGAAAAGATAAAAATATTAGACAATTATTTGGCAGAGTTAAATCTTTCACTAAAGATCCATTTGCAACAACTTAAGAGGCCAAAAAGTTCAAGCATGATGTGTAAAGAAACTAAACAAATTTGATGCACGAATTTTAATTAGTTTTATTTAAAAAGCTCATGGTTCGTAGCTTGCTCAAATCTCGTTAGAAAGTTGCTTACTTGTAATCGGCTCGGTTTGTTAACGAGCCGAGCCGACTCATTTTGTAAATGAGCAAGCCCGAGACATGGTAAGCTCGGCTCGGTTTATAAACGAGTCGAGCCAAAGCCAATGTCAGCTAGAATCGTGGCTCGTTCGTTAGTTAATTGGCTCGTTTAAGTTAAAGCTAAAATTATAATTTTTATAAATTATAAACCATATTTATGTCATATTATTTTAATAGATTATAAAAATATGATCAGTTTGATACTTTTAATAATAAACCTTAGTATAAATATAAAAGATGATCATAGTTTTAAAATTCTAATCTCGTATCATTGTTTAAACAGGTTAAAAATAACGAATGTAAAAAAAATATTATATTTTGTTTTTATGTATATGAATATTTATTAAAAAATACCTGAATATTTTTTAATACATTTTGGGCTCGTAAAGATAAACGAGTCGGCTCGGCTCGATAATATAAACGAGCTAAGCCTGAGCCCAACCTGACTCGGCTCGACTTGACTTGTTTAAATCCCTAATGATTTTTGACATGTAGGTGAAGTGTGGATGACAATGAACCAAATGTTAGTGTTACAACCAAAGATGTTCTAGATGAACTAATGGATCCAAGAACTCTTATCAACCTAGTATGAAATGTATACAATAATATTTCTATGTTTTCAAAGACATTCAAAGTTCTATAGTCAAGTTCAAGTTTACCTTTTCTAAAATCAAACCCATCGAGAAGGTGATGAAAAAACAATATTTCATTTCACACATATTTTTAAACGAGTGTGAAAACAATAAACAAAGCTCAATCTTTTTGTTAATGTCCCTTCGAGAACCCATATCAAAACGAACTTTTAATTCGTTGTTTTCTACATAATCAGATCACATGGCAAGTTTTTGTTTCTATATATTTACAACATCACTTTGGGCTTCAATTTCTTTATGGCTTACTACCATCCACATCGTCAATAGTGTTCACACTCATACACACACATATATACATATATATAGACCACATGAGTGGGTTTTTAATTAAATAATCAAAATATCAATTTAGCCTAACAAAGTAACAAACCATCATATCAAACAGATATAGAACTCCTCGATATTACAAATCTATCAGTTTCCCTGTGAAAGCTATTCCCAAAAAGTGGAGGGAACTACTGGCACACTAATGATTTTTACCTAAAATGGTTAAAGTAAAATTGTCAAAATATGTAAATCGAAGAAATTTTGGGTTCAATTCTTACTCTAAAAAAAATCTCATAGTCGAGCTAATTGGATTTTTAGTTGTAGGTTTTCTCCTAAATGAGTTGGGGATATGATCCCGGTTAGAAAATGAAAAAATGGAACCTATTAATATAACACTTATTATCCTAAACAAAATCGTACATTTATGGTTAAAAAAACTACCGTAGTAGAGCACTAACTTTTTAAGCCCATATATTGATTTCAGTTACATCAATGTACCCGTATATATTGACATACATTCATATGAAGTTATATATATGTCCATATATAAAAGTAGCAGATTAGAGTTGCGCTACACCGTGGTTCGATTTTTAACGTATCACATCATAATATCATAATGATAGTTTCAAAGTTATCTTGGTTTTGATGAGTTTAATAATATAAGCACTCGATTTTGGGTGGATAACTACATATGTTTTAGCAGCTTTAGCAGTTTGTTATAATACCGTTATGACACTATTACTGAACAAATGGTATTTA
>CM046031.1:57787615-57937615 GCA_025215565.1 Flaveria ramosissima | reverse complement strand
TTTTGGACGGTGACTCATCTATCTACTCTAATAAAATAAGGTTTTGAGTTGCCACTTGTCACAATATTAGAACTTCTAAGTTTAATTTTCTCGCTTATCTCTTACTAGCTTTAGTAAACCCGTGTATTACACGGTTTAAATAAATAAAATATTAATATAATAAATTTATTAATTAAACAATGATATTCTAAGATATGATATGACTGAAATAAAAAACGGTAATATCAACTTTTCAAAATTTTGTTTTTAAATTTCTTTTATTGAAAATAAATATTTAGTTTTAAACAAACCGTATAAAAATGTCATTTTTAAAGATTTTCTTATTACAACTCCAAAATTTGATAATTTAAAAATATTAATTTATTTAGAAATAACCTTAATAAATAGATTTCTTTCTTAATTTATTAATTATTAAAAAGTATTAAAATAATATTATTAGTAATTAAGGTAATTATTTAATAGGAGAGAGAGGCGGGAAAATTTTGATGAGGATGATTGTGGCGCTGACACGTGTCACCCCAATGATTGTGGTGCTGACACGTGGCACCCCATTTACCCTTTTATTAGAGTAGGAAGATATTAAATATTTACATTAACTCCTAGTTATATTATTTAAATTCTTGAGATTAAAATAGTTTATAATTAATTAAGAAAGAGTTCTTTTTATAAATATAATTTCTAAAGAGCAATCTTTTGTATAACATAAGTAATTTTTTAAAACATTAAACTATTTTAAAAATACAAAATATTTAAAATTAGTGTTTTTAGAAATTAATTTTTTACGAACCATAAAAATTTAAAATTCTAAGTTATAATAAGAAACTTTTAGAAAATGACATTTTTTAAAAAACTTTTTGATTTAGAACGAATTTTTAAAATTTTTTAGATAAAAAAATTTAAAAAAAAATTTCTAAGAAAATAATATCATTGTTTTATTACTTATAGTACTTACTTATACGTAATTTCAATCATATCTTATTTTAAAATATCATATTATAATTAATAATTTTTCATTACTAATTATTTTATATTTTATTTATTTAACTCGTGTAATACACGAGGTACTAACCTAGTTAATTATACAAAAATAAACTCAAACATTAAAAAAGTCCATAAACTAATTAATTAAAGAACTAAATGAGTGCACTCCACTAAATACCCAAATGCCCATACAATTTAGGAATTAATTAAATTAAATAAACTCACTCCTAATACCTATTAAAATACCCAGTAATGATAAACCTAAATTATCACGTTCCTAATACTTTGAAGTCTTTGACTTAAGATTAAAGGTAAGAACGATTCATGGTTGGATTTTTAGACAAATAAGAAAGTAGGTAGCGTTAAAAAAATTCTTCAACTCAAAATCTCAAAGAAATATTATGTGTTTTTTTACATTCTAATGATGTTACTTTTTTAATTATTGAATCGTATTTTTATCATATGGTTAACTTGACCCGATCCAAATTGACCTGAAAATTTTTATGCTCACTTCTATAAAATTAAAGCATTTAAAACATAATGACTTCATAAAATTAATTTTTGCATCCATCACTGTTTATACATCTGAACTTCCTCCTAATCATGTTAAAATAAGTATTATTCTAACCGTGAAGGCTCAGAAATCGAAAATTAATTATTACAAAAACTTAATTATTTTAACTTAAATTTGGAGAAAGGTAAATAAAAAGAGACATCAAATAGATTTGGGACCAAATTGATGTATCGGAAGTGAGAAGCACGAAATCGTAATCTTACGTAGTAAGAACACGTTAACTTTATAATGACGAAAGCGGTGACGTAGCAGTGGCGAAAGAGTGCAATTACAGTTTTAAATTAATTTTCTAATTTCAAGCACTATACATTTATTATTTTATTTACTTGTATCCTTAAATGCTACAAAAATATTTTTTTCCCTTGATGTAGTGCTTAGACGACAACAACATACATAATCACAATAATATTTCTTATATCTCGAATTTAGATGATCATAATGGAGGGACAAAACACTTAGTTAATGTGTGATTAGCATCTTTAAAGTATATACGTACCTTTGATAGTATGTATTAAATAGAAACCAATAATAATGTTCACTTAGCATAAGTGACGGAACGAGCACTTCTTGGTCCAGAGGAGATCGTAAGTTATTTTCTTTATCGACTACAAAAAATATATGTCATGTATCTAGAACTTATTTTGTTTTATGGTTCCTCAATTATAATCCTCCATGTTTTAACCTATTTTGATACACTCTTAAAATTTATTAGTTTTTAGTGATGCTTATTGTAGTTTCCTAAGTTTTAACATTCACGTTTCTTATTCTTTTGTCCTCCACTTTTGTGGTTTTAAAGTAACGAGTAAATATCATATAATCTTGTACCTTGCTAAACATTTGTCAATCACTATTCGATTGCATGGAATTTAGAGCATATAGTTGATCTGTTTGTCGAAACTCGATCAAAAACAAGTTTATAAATTGGTCTTAACTATCTTTATTATAAAAGAGAAAGTATTTAACTAATTGACTAGACTTTTAATGACATACGAAAGAACTTTAAAGCAAAAACTTGAACTTTAATGATTTTAAATATTAAAACGATTTTACTAATGAATTAAACTAATTACTTCCGGGGTTCTAATTCCGCAAGATCAACAATTGACATGTCAAAACTAGGGTTACAACAATATAAATTCAAGATTTCAACTTTTGATTAAAGTAATAACAAATGAACAATTATATTAAGACTCGCAATTTCACAATGTTACTAAATCGTCTATATCAAGTTGCATATCAATCATTATGAGTTATTGCTGCAAGGAAACCAAAAACTAACAATCAAACTCGTAACTTTATTTATAAACGAACATTATAACTCAAAAAAAGATTTGTAATTACATTCAAAGATCAATTGTGAATACACAAACCATAATCTAGACATACCAAATGTTTCTCTTAGCAAGAACCATCTACCCGAAAGCAATTATAAGGAAGCTAACCACTCAAGCTTGTCTTTATACGTTAAATATTTGATTGGATGGTGATTATGGATGATTTAGGAAGGAGCTGGATGCTTTGGAATACCAAAATTCTTTTAGAAATCACCAAATTTCATTAGGGATAAGTTATGATTCGAAAACCTCATGATTTGGTTTTAATAATTATCAAATTTCTCAAAATTAGAATCTGTTAGGTCATCGGTGTATGGTACGCCCCTACACTGTGTATCATACGCCGATTATCATATGTGGTTCCCAACTTGCTGAAATATGAATGCACATACGACATACTAGCTAATGGCATGACTTCCACCTCCCTTGTTTGATATCTTTTAATATGTGCGCTTCTGGTCCTTTAACTTTTGGGTATTGCTTCCTTTACCTCAAATAAAGCTAATTTACTCTCTAAACATCTATGAATCAAAACATAAACAAGGTAAACTTATTCCACAATAATAACGATGTAAAATCACGCATTTAGATCAATTCAGCTCTAATATATTAATACACGATCAATAGTAATATTGATATTTACATGTCATGTGGTTCATTGCTAATAACATAGTCAAATATCTTCTCTAAATTTTCATAATATCATATATACCTAATCAACTTAAATTTGTCATATGTTATCTCAATGATGCTTCCTCAATCTATATAGATATGCCTGACCTAATGCTCAGCCACTCCAGGTGATATTATCATGAGTCCCTTCTTTATATTGGTGGTAATGTTATTTCCTTCTCTACTTTGTTCACTATTTGAACCAGGATGCTCTTACGACTTCACACATTATGTATTTATGAAAATCAGGTCAGAAGAATGTCATTCTAATCTATCGGTGGATACCGTGCCTCACTTGCATTCCTAGAGTCCTTGACTTGTTTGACTAGATAGGACCATATCAAGATATAAACTCCTTTCGATTTTATGTTTTAGGGTCCAACAATAACTGTGTCTTGACATCTACCCTAGTAATATTCATAATACCTATGCAGAACTTGTTTACTACCATCTATGTGTTTTAGGGTTGGGACCAAGAATCAACTGATTTGTATAACTAATATTTTGATTAGGGTTTTAACCAATCTCATGTACTAAGTTGATCTATCATTTGACTTTCGATGCAAAATGCATAACTTCTGGTGTCGGTGTAGTGCAAAACAACTATGATGACATTATCATTAAATCAACCAGAGGGAATGCAATAACAATGATGCAACTACCATAGTTGTTCCCCTATCTTAGAGAAACCTAGTTAAGGGTATTCAATTGAGAACTAACGTTTTGATTGCACCTCTCCGAGCAAATTCTCTTCATCTTATCAATCTTTTAAAGCTTTGTAGAAAACAATAGGGTGGTTAATAGTTTTCTAAGTTCTTTCTTAGAATAAGAGTTAGTTTTTGCTTTGTTAAACTCTTTCTATAACTCAAGATATAAATATGCAATAAGGAAAGATGTTAAAGGGAAAGAGATAATAGAACCAATTTATAGAGGTTCAAGTGGATAATAAGTAATACACCTTACGTCATCTCCTTAATCATTAATTAAGAGTTGCGCCACTAGTCATTTCCTTTAAATCATAGGGGTCACCGACACAACATTTCACGGGATCCATCTGTAATTACGAATAGGTTTTTCCAGTTGATGATACTAATTCTTCTAGTACTTTACTATTTCGTTACATCTAATTATAAAAGTTATAAAGATGCATCATTATTGCTAAATGTACCACATTTAGATTTATTTAGTTTGATATTTAAAAAATATGTACACATATGTATAAGAACTTGTATACGATCATATACACCAGTTTTGAATATGTACATGCTATATAGGAACATGTATATGCCTGTATATACCAATTTTGAGAATGTATCTGTTGTATAAGAAGTATATAAAGCTATTATTACAGGAAGTACATTGAATAAAACTATTTCAATGGTTATATGTGTATTACGTGAGTTTTGAACATGTGCATGCTATATAGGAACATGTATATGCATTTATATATCAATTTTGAAAATGTATCTACTGTATAAAAAGTATATAAAGCTATTATTACAGAAGTACTTTGAGTAAAATTATTTCAACGGTTATATGTGTGTGTAAATATATCATACACATTTATATAGAAGCTATTTTTTAATTGAACCACTACAAAAAATTAATATACGATTTAGATTTGTTCTTACTGTTTAATTCTTGTAATAATATAATGTTCTAAAATAAATCTCACTATATATTGAGAGATATGTATTTGCCTACATATCTTAAAAGGATTCTAGCCACCTTACAACTTGTTGAAACAAACTTTAATTGAACAAATTCCAATGGCATTGCAATCATCCCGTCTTATAGTTTGATCTATTAGAGGCGATAAATCATTCCTTTTAACTATAAAAATAAAATTTTAAAAGTACAGTTTTTCGAAAATAGACAATAGAAATCAAATATAACAATACAAAATTTAAATATTATTAATTATCAAGTTTAGGTTGCATCAATGTTTGTACCATGAGCATTGTAATTTGCACATATTTTTTTCTTTT
This sequence comes from Flaveria ramosissima, assembly GCA_025215565.1. Taxonomy (NCBI): domain Eukaryota; kingdom Viridiplantae; phylum Streptophyta; class Magnoliopsida; order Asterales; family Asteraceae; genus Flaveria; species Flaveria ramosissima. Next base: position 57,932,066 of record CM046031.1, on the reverse strand, counting down.
TTTCCCTTTCTTTTAAATTTTTATTTTAAACCCGATACTTCTACATCTTTTACAATTCAACCCCTATAATTTTCACTTTCGACTTTGTCTCCTATACTTTTCATCTTTTAAAAAGTTATGTTTACATGTCGGTCTAAATTTTGAGAGTTAACAAGCCATAACATGCGTGTGTGGTTCAACGTTGTTACGCCTATTTTTTTCTCATTTAATGGCTCTAACGCAACGTGCGGGTACTAGATCGACTTAGTTATTGTTTTTAATGTTTTATGCCTCACATTCGTTTTTATTTTTTTCGATTTTATTTTAGCTTCTTCGGTCTTAGTGGTCACTAACGGTGGTATGACATATTAATGTTACTTGACATGATTTTATGCCCCCGCTGCAATGTTGGGGCTTAGTACTAGTTTAATCTGAAAAATGAAATTCAATCAGACAAACAAATTTTAAAAAGGTAGCATCAAAATAAATCAAACAACCCAAATATAAAACCATACGATACAATTTTGAAAAATATGATATATATATATATATATATATATATATATATATATATATATATATATATATATATATATATATATATATATATATATATATATTCTTAGTCTTGTGAGACATAAATTAGTTTTTATAACTGTTTTCTGAATTAAAAAAAGAAAGAAAAAATTGTTATCTGTATATACAATATCATTTATTAAATCACCATTCATCAAATAACTAATATTAAATACAAGGGCGTAATATGAAATTAGGTAATACGTGGCCTTTTGTGTATGTGTGACATCCATCCTTCTTTTTCCCTTCATCACTCACCAATCGAGCCATTTTGCAGTTCACCTATTCCTTTCATGGATCATGATGGACCCACTTCTCTCTATATATCTATATCTATACATCTCTCTCTAAGAACTATATATATAGGTTGGTGGTGTGTGTTGAAGGACTTATACGTTACAAACATTTTGGATAATATTAAAGTTATCAACTCTTTTCTTGTGTTTTGCCGGAGGTTTTATTATAAAGATGGGAAGACAACCGTGTTGTGACAAACTAGGTGTGAAGAAAGGCCCGTGGACCGCGGAGGAAGATAATAAACTCATCAACTTTATTCTAACCAACGGCCAGTGTTGTTGGCGAGCTGTCCCTAAGCTTGCTGGACTTCGTCGTTGTGGGAAGAGTTGTCGCCTCAGGTGGACTAACTATCTACGACCCGACTTGAAACGAGGTCTACTCAGTGAGTCGGAAGAACAACTTGTTATTGAGCTCCATGCTCGTCTTGGCAATAGGTAAGTTTGGTATCATTCATTAATTTGTGTATCTTTCTTGCAATAAAATTCGTATAAAGTTATTGAAGAATATTATATTTGGATTTTGAATCTAAGGTTTGAAGTTGGTTTTGACGGAACTATCAAATTGTTTAAAAAATGTAATTATAATTTTTAATACACATGAGATGACGTCATAACAAAAAGACTACCTTTTTATGTTTTTTTCTTGGCGTATGTTATTGATACACCCAATTTATTTTATTCTCTTTATAGAGATAGAGACAATAAAATATCTAAATAACATAAATGGATTTTTATGTAACCTAACCCTTTTTCTTTTGTTATTTATGAAAATCTGTTATTGTAAGTCAGGGGACCTCTACAATAATACCACACTAAAAGCGAGAGACAAGATGAACGGTTACAAAAAGAATTATACAAAAGTTTTGATTTGAAGAAGTTACTAAAACATTTACTTATTATTGAGAGTAAGACTAATGATGAGATAAGAAATTTTGGAACATAATTTATTGGTAATATTTAGAATTTTATTAATGGCCGACATGTTTCATAGTTAAGCTACGAAGAAATTATTTTAGTGCTCAGCTCTTATTGGTTAGATTTTCAACTAGTATAAACAAATGATCAATTATTTTAGAAGTACGAATTCACATATTTTTTTGGATTCTTTAAGAAAAAGTAAATACCTTTGATGTTCCTTTTTATCTTTTCGGTGACATTTTTCAAAGTATATTCTATTCTATTTTTATTTTATGGTAAGAAAATTGATATTTCAGGGTTTTACGGCATTCATATTAGGTTTTCTATTTTTATCATTATAATTACATTAGAAATCATTACTTTTTTGTTTTTGATTTTCAATTAAATAATACATTTGATATCTTTATCATTACTTGTTTACTCTCTAACCACTTTAAAAAATAATAAAAAAAATTATAAGGTATAAACATTGTTTTCTTAAATTTACAGATAAACAATAACGTTTTCTCTCTACTGACTACTCCACTCATAACCATTAACAACCTTTTCATATAATTTAAGGACTACACTTATAAAATTTTAAAAAACCAGCCTACTATGAATGCTCTTTAAAGTAAAATCGGTACAACGAAAATGATAATTTCTTTTCACTAATGGACGTTTTTTGACATATTTATACACATAAGCCATTCGAAAAAATTATACACATAAAAATATGGAATTGATTACTCTGATTAAAGTAGTTTTATCTCTAAATTTAAACTGCAAACATATCCTTTTTTTTGCGTAACATATATATCCGCAAATTCTACAGAAATATTAGATTTTCTCGTCGCTTATATAAGCAAAATCTTTTGTAACACTTGTGATGATATATAGTGTTGTAGTGAATTGAATGAAAAAATGGTTCATATTTATTTACCATGTCACATAAGGTTATCTAAATTTCTTAATCGTTTTGTTTGTTAGGTGGTCCAAAATTGCATCAAGATTGCCCGGACGAACAGATAACGAGATAAAAAATCATTGGAACACTCATATCAAGAAAAAACTCATAAAACAAGGAATTGATCCAGTCACTCATGAACCACTTCAAAAGGATAAACAAGACACCAAGACTACATCTTCTCTTGAAGAACATTCCTCGCTGTCTGAAACAAACCACCATCCATTGCCAGTGGAAAGCACCAACACGACAGGAAGCTCCAAGGAGAACTCAAGCCCGTCACATCATGAAAATTGTTCGACTTTGAGTGGTGAACATGAAATATCGTTTGAAAGCCTTTGTGAAGATGAAAAGTTGTTAAACTACCTCTTAGGTGATGATGAGCCTCCTCTAGTTGACACAATGACCTGGGAGTTACCAAATGATGCCCAAAATTTCTATAGCGATGTTGGCACCTTCACCTCATGGGATGATTGCGCTACGTGGCTATTGGATTGTCAAGATTTTGGAGTTCATGATTTTGGGTTTGAACATTTCAACCAAACCGAATTAAGTGTCTTAGACACCCTCAACACAAGCAACATACAACAAAAATAAAGTAATGATTTGTAGCTTATAATTAATTAGGGCTATTACAAACCATGTGTTTGATGTTAGAAGAGAACTCAAGTCTTAATGGAGATTTCTCACCATCTATTAGGTAAGTTATCACAAGCCAAAAGTTTAGTTACTTAGAAAAAAGGTAAAATAATGTCATATATCAAGAATTTAAAGTGTCTTTGTACATAAGAAAAAAGTTCTTGTATATGTGTCTTCTTTAGTGCATTTTTAATCACAATATTATTTTGTCTCTTCATTATGTATTTTGTACGTAATTTAGAATATTAATAACACTGAAGAGTACTGTTATATATTTATTTATTTACTTTTGGTTTGATTTATCATTTATTTTAAAAATAAGAATAATAACATGCTTCTGGACCCATTCTCTCTCGAAAGTTTATCATCCTTTTTTAATACTTTTTGTCACAATTGCTTTAGATAAAGAAAATATAATAATATATCATTTGTACAGTTTAGTTTCTTACTAGCCGAGTTTATATTAATAACTTTTTTTACATTTAAAACAATTAATATATCATCTCACATTACTAAGTGTAAAGTTTATTTGGATATAATAGATAAATATGTCATATCATATGTGTACACCTTTTTATTTATAAATCAAACAACAATATATATCTCAAACTATGTTACTGAACCATGTGTTACACGTGTTAATAAAAACTTAAAATGACACATGAGTAAATAAATTCATATAAAATCATAGTAATATATATGATATATATGATGTTAAATAGATGAATAAAAAGAAAAGGTTATCATAAATATAATAATATCAAAAAGTTATACCGTACACAATAGAACAAATGAAGGTAGATGGTTTAACATAAAAAAAATATCAACTAATAAGCAAATTTGATAATATTTATAAAAGTATGTAACAATGACACGTAACCAACACAATGAACGGTTAAAATTAAAATCTAATTGTTCATAAAGATGTAAATACTTTGTTTGTGTAATGATACTGAATATTATAAAGCATAGGTAAAATCATATCAATAGGATTGTTAAAAATAAGCATTACCGAAATTATAAATAATGTCATGAATTTTAAAATTAATTAAAAGAAAAATGTTATTTCGAAAGAAAATATGACAGACAAATTTATTTTAATAAAACAAAAACTGTTAATGGTAATTTAAAATTAATAACTTAATCATTATTTGTTAACAAATTAATATTTTTTTATAACTTTTGGATAGATGTCAAATAATTAAAAAGTAACAAGTGATTATAAATATGGGGTTGGTTAAAATAATAATATGCATTTGCCTAAAAAGCCTAAGAAAAGATCCTAGCCTTTTATTTTATTAATTAATGGTAGAGATCAATTTTTAGACATAAAATGGTCCTAATGGTAGTATGGGAAAAACCACTTTTGTTGACTTTTTTTTTTCAAATTCTCCCACTTAATTTAAACGTTCATAACTTTTTTATTCGATATTATTTTTTAAAACTAATCGCATTTTAAAATCAAGCGTTTTACCCTCATTAATTTGAGTATAGTATTGTAATATTTTTTTGTAAATAAAAAATCACTATTTCGAGAATGTGTTGTTTTATGATAAAGTCAACACATTATGTATTGTTTTGTCGTAAGACAACACTTTGTGTTGTTAACGTTAAGACAACACACCATGTGTTGTTTTAGGGCAAAACAACACATTATATGTTGTTTTAGGGTAAAACAACACGTCAGGTTATGGTTTATGGTAAAACATAATGTTTTGTGTTGTTTATTGTTAAATGCCACTTAAAATTATTTTAAATATGTGTTGTTTTACAATAAGAGAGTGTAGTCTGTGTTGTTCCATGATTAGAAACCATCTTATATGTTGTTTTAGCTTATATATTGTTTTACGGTAAGAGATCATGTTTTGTTTGTTTAGTGTAAAATATTATATAAAACAACATAAATTTATATGTTGTTTACAGTAAAATAACAAGATAAAAATCACATTTTGTGTTGTTTTATAATAAAACAACACGCTCTATATGGTTTCAATATAAAACAATACATTTTTTGATGTCTTCAAGTGTTGGTAGTATGTAAAAAAATACGTTCTATGTTGTTTTCATGTTATGTGTTGTTTTCATGTAAACAACACGTTTTGGGTTGTTTTAATATAAAACAGGATGTTATGAGCTGCTTTCATGCGAGAAAACATGTTTCGTGCTACTTTCACATAAAACAACATATTATCTGATATTTTCACATAAAACAATATGTGATGTGTTTTTTAACATAAAACAAGATGTGTTTAGCTGATTTAGGATAAACCAACACATTCTTGGTAAAACAGCATAAAACACGTTATGTTTATGTGATATTTTGACATATAACGCATATTAAAAATGATTATATTACTGTTGATTTAAAATCCGTGGTCCTGTTTGAAGACATAATATAGATTACGAAGTAAAAAATTATGCAGATCAAAGTGATTCTCAAGATTTAAAATGTTGTATTATATAGAGAATGATGTTTCAGACTCTAGATATGAATAATTAAACAAAATCTGTATGAAAAATATGATATATCTAGGTTTTATATAAATTAAAAAAATGAATGAAATATTAAACTATCTCTGTTCTAATTGATTTTATATTAAAATTAGATTGACTTTTGATCATAATACAAAGATCTGGAAGAAGAAATTGATTTTATATTAAAATTGGATTGAGTTTTGATTGAATGAAATAAAAAATCTAAAGAATGAATGAATAAAATCAGTTGAGATTAGGAACAGATTGAAGAAAATAAAAAAAATCTAATTTTGGTGTTGTTTATATGTTGCATATTGTTAAAGACAATATTACCATTCCTATTTAATTTTAAAAATTGTCATGTGTTAATCCCATATTGCTTCTTAGGTTTTTTATGCAAATGGTTTTTATTATTTGAACCAGCCTCTATAAATATAATATTCATTGTAATTATTATAAAATAGTTTTCAAATTCATTGTAGCTCGATATCGAAGAATGTAACGACAACTGACAATGCAAACGTGACTTTTAGGTGGACGTGCTAGAAAGGGGTCATGTGCAAAATTAGTTTTTATTATTATAGGTTATAGATATAGATTTGTGATCATTTGTATTCATTGTGTTCATGTACTATCATTCGTGTGTCTTTATGTTCATAAACGTTATTTTGTGTTCGTTTGTTTTCATTTGCGTTCATACACGTTCGACAAATGCTCGCGAACAATTCATGAACATGTTAATTCCTTAATAAACGAACACAAATAAAAAACCTTGTTCGGTTACTTCACGAACAAATCCATTTCTTTAACGAAGAACAATGTTAGGTTTGTTCGGTTCGTTTACGGCTCCGTTCCCGAGTAGTTTCACCCCTAGAAGCACATCAGCGTACAGAAGGTTGAAATTTACATCTTCTCGTGTCTGAAATTTCCCCTCTCCTCTTCACCACTGGTTCTACACTAATCTCTTCGAGCTTTCAGGTAAGATCTTATACCTAATATATATATCTTCATACTGATTACTTTTGTGTTTGTGATGTATGCTTCCTGAATCTTAAAGCCCGAAGTCAAAATTCGATGATCGAACATAGGGTTTCAGCAATTAACCTCTTCAATTTTTCTTTTTTATGTCGTATTCCGATGATTGTCAGATATATCTTGAAATCTTGTCGCCTATAGTAGTTAGGTTAACCTTAATATGTCTGATTTTAGGTTTTCACTTAAGCCCGTTCTATGATGGCACTTGAACAATTGTTCTTTTCTTCATGGTTGATTAATGTTTGTTGAAGAGTAGAATTCTCAGTAGTTTGTTGCTAAGGTGCATTGTTTGTAGTTCATCCTAATTTTTATTATTTTGGCAAAGTAATTGTAAAGGTGAGAGATGTAGTGTGTGGTTGTGAGTTGTGACTACCTAGTACCTTGTACCTACCCATGAATGAGATGTGTCATTACTTTAATGTGATAGAATTAAAGGAAGGTCGAGAGTCTAGACATTGTCGTATGTGAGGGTAAAAGTATTGAAGTCTCGAGAGTAGTTGTATTGAGTTGAAGAGAAGCCTGTATTGAGTTTATGTTACTAAGGAGCGTCGTTAATGTGTGATGACTATGATCAGGTAGCCAAAGGTAACAATTGGTTTGCTTGCGGTTACTAGCATGACTTCAGTACAGGGCATGATTATCATTGAAACTTGAAGTTAATAAACAGTATTTTCACTCTCAGGCTTCTAATAGGTTTGTATATCATTTGGTTATACTATCTTTTTTGAGTTCTATTAGCACACTCTAAGTTCTTGCTGTGCATGTTATTCCAGTTAAAACGTACCTTAATCTAAGGTTATTGATTTCATGTGGCTGATTGCCTGATTATGAAGAACTTAGGGTTAAAAGATAAATAGGGTACTGGTGTTGTATTATTCTGAGATGCAAGGAATAAGTTTATATTAGGGGTGGTTATGCTTTCAGAACTTAAGTAGGTATATGCGGCTATCATTATTCAAGAGGGTGCCACAGGCCCGCAGCTAAGTGATTTCCCACATTCTTGTATCTTGGTTAAGTTGCTTGGCATAAATGGCATAATAGTTTTTTGAATTTTGAGTTTCATCTACAAATGGCATTTTTGACCCAATAACTTAAGAAATGGTCGATTAGGGGTTCTTTTACCTCTATTTATTAAAATGGGTAAATACAAAAATTATTAGCTAAAAAGGAAACAAATTAAAATTGGTTGAAAGTCGCCCCAAGTATATATTTTATGCATAAAGGTATAAAACTTCTTAACTCATTTTGTTTGAAGAAATTGGATTTATGTTTTGAAACATATTTATTTGTAATTATATCTGTGTTACTAATTATTTATAAAATGTTTACCTATTTAAACCTGTCCCCTGACCCAACGACCTGCCCATTTTGCCACATCTAGTATCATCTTTTTCATAGAGCATATTTATGTATCATTTCTCTGCAGTGAGTGTGGTTTTGCATCACGACTTTCATCTCCAATCTATGCTAGCAGGTTAAAAATTTGCTGCATCTTCTTTGTTCTTTAATTGTATTTTATTTCTTTTATTAATGTATTTATTATTTATCTTTATGCATTTTTGGTTTTCTATCATCATGCTGATGAGGAGTTAGGGATAAGGCATCGCTAACTTCCCAAGTTTTGTGTCGAAGTTGCTCTAATCAACAAAATATGTGTATTAGATTTTTACATAATGTGATACTTCCTGGTGGAATCCCCAATAGTCGTTTGCATAATTGAATGATTACACTATGTACTTGCTCTGTTCTTTCTCATTTGTACAGTTTGCTATCAATTGCTGTTGTAAAGTGCATATGACAATTGTACATATATGAAGGAATGTTGTGAACAAAGACTTTCTGATTGACCTAAGTTTTTAATGGAATTTTAAAATAGTAGGTGGTAATTTGAATAGCTTAATGGCTTGATTTTGTAATATATGGTTGGCAATGAGCTAATTGTGTAAAGTTTAGAAAGAATTGGTTAGATGTCTTTGAATATGCATGCAAATGCCTTCGACATTCTAAATTACTTTATTCAAAAACAATTATACTTTTATGTTAGTAGTAGGGTTCTTGGGATCATGTCATTTATTGCTGGATCTCACAACTAAATCATTTCAGGAAGTGCCATGGATGATGCATTTACCATTCAAATGAGTAGCAACTTAGTTAAACAGCTAGCTGCTGACACTGACAAAGTAAAGAAGAAAAGAAAACCAAAACCGAAGACACCAAAAACTCCCCAACAAAACCAAATTCAACCCACCAACCAGAAGGACATCAATGACGACTCCCAAACCCTAAAAGGTGGACACCCTTACCCTGCCGCTGGATGGCCGCCAATGTACCTCCCAATTCCGCCACCTGCACCACCTGCTAGTGCTGAGTTGGATGCCATCCGGTCTGTCCTTCAAGACAGTGAAAGAGTTTTGGAGAAACTAGAAAAGAAAGAAGATGAGATGGTGGTTGAAGTAACACAAAAGGCAAAAGAACTTCGCGATAAAGAGTTTAAACTTCCACAGCCAAAACCTATGCCATGTTTGGCCGATTTAAACGCTTGCTTGGACTGCTACAAAGAAAACACCAAGGACCCGCTAAAATGCAGTACGCTGGTCAAGAATTTTGCCGATTGTGTCCGCACCATAAGGCAGCAAGTCAATCCATCGAACCAATAGAACGTTTTGATACACAAGATTTTGCTTGTTTTAAGTAGACAATAATAACTCAAAATTGATACAGAGGATGAGTTAAATTAGGAACACAAGCTATGTTTTGTATGCAAATTTTGTGGATCTTGTCTGTGATTTAATGTTGGTTATTGTGACAGAGGTTTTATACTCTCTTATCAAAGCATAAAATCATTGTTTGTCAACTTCATCAACAGTTTGAGTTATTCATCCAGTTTTGTGCTTAAAGATGCTAAGATTAAGTTTTTTTTTTCTATCTAACATGTATACACATACAGGATTGTTAATAGTTGCCATTTAACCCTAAACACACAGACTTGATTCGTCGCAGATGGGTTTTGCATGGGATGGGGAGTAGATGAATATGGTGGAGGAAGAGAAGGTGACGGTGGGAGATGGTTGTAAGGACTAGAGTTTTATGGTTCGGTTCTGATTGATTCTGGTCAAACCATGAGTCAAACCTTTAGTTACGATCGTTGAAACTATAATGAAGCCTTTAGTTGCGATCAGTAAAGTAAAACGAAACTGTATAAAAGATGCAACAGTTTTGTTTGAAGTTAGACTTGTTAAACCTTTAAATTAAAATACAGAAGAATTGTATGACTCAAATTCTAATATAACTGAAACAAATTAATTGACTATATATGCTGGTCCTCTAACCCACCAAACCTTGCAACTCATTAAGACACTACTTAATGATGGTGTCGCTAATATAAACTATTAATTGAATGGGTAAGCCAAACACAACCTCTTTAATAAAGGATTAAATTGAATAGGACCTGTTTAATAAATAGATCGATCCGTTAACCTAACGTTATAAAACTAAGTTTGTTAATTGGGAAAACATTCTTTTTTTTTAGATTGAGTCATTGGTTGTTTAATTTATTACTAGGTTACTTATTGTTCTTCATATTTACAAATGAACGCTAAAACGGGTCAACTCAAAGCACAACATGGTGTCTAGTGTCTGAGTCAAGGTTGATGCTATTAGCAAAAGATAAAACACACAAGTTGTGTTTGACCCATTAGATCCACTAAAACTAATAGGACCATTCACACCCCTTCTTGTTCTCTATTGAATAGGACCACTATTTTTGGTCACTAAATCTGTCAATGAAAAAACAGAATATTCTTTTTCATGTTTTGTCCTATGACAACTAATTGACTAGTGACCACTGTCTTATTTGTCACTAATAAAAATTCAGTGCAAACAGTTGAGATAAAAAACTGGAGATGCGGGGTATCGATCCCCGTACCTCTCGCATGCTAAGCGAGCGCTCTACCATCTGAGCTACATCCCCTTTGTGATTTCAATTGCAGTAAATAATATCAATCTATGAAATATGTTCCCAACAGGACAACTAAAGAATCAATTCTCGTATGTACTGATTTATTCTTTAAACCGATAAAATACATAAATTTTGCAAACTTGGAAGATTTTTAGGTATTACTAATAAAAACTACTAACAATTTTTAAGAATACAATTCTAGAACTAATTACAATGGATTTAAGAAATATAAAAGTAATGATAATATAATCACTTCTGATGTCAAGTTTGGTATCATTTACCACACCAGTGGTTCAAGATACACGCTCGTAGGTAGATTAGCATGTGTTACAAATGCAAGGTGAAATTGAGACCATAGATCCTCACAAATTTCTAATAAGAATTATGATTCTAAAGATGATTATGATATTGAGATCAATGAATCTCACACTTGCTAATAGAGTGCAATCTTCATAATCATTCTCGAAAGCCACAAATCGCAATCACAACATGCCTAACTAACTGTAGTGTGTGTTTATGGTGCAAATAGTTGGTTAATCATGTCACATTTAACTAATGCACAACTTCATTTTTAAATCCTGAATATAATCTTTGTAATAAGTTTGTTTGTGGGTTGTATATGTATGGTTAATTAACAAGTTTCTTTCAATTGCTTACTAAATTTAACTGTAATGTAAGCCAGAGATTTATTTGGATGCAGCTTTTTTACCCCTTGAGATAGAGATAAGTTTGTCCTCATCTTACTCTTTCTATATCTGACTATCATATGAGATTTACTAGCTTTGTTTTTTTTTACCATGTTATGGTCATAACTTGTCTTTCAAATTGCAAATTGTTGCTTCACAGCATCTAGTAGTTTGTTCTAAAATCTAAATGGTTAACTATTTTAAGACTTCCGCTACTTGTTTTGTTTTGAGAAAATTTAGGATCGTTTTTAGTAAACCATGAAAATAAAATAAATGTTCAGGAAAAAAGAGTAATAAAATACAGTCGTCGTATTTTTTCATGTAAAAGGTAAGGCCCTACGAGAATTTTCCTTACTATTAATTTTTCTTGCAAGATGATATGAATGCTCGTTAGTCAACGAACTTACTGGTTTTAAAATTGTATCCTTTCAAGTGAGTTTTGAGCTACGATTTTAACCCTAGAAGTTCGCAAGATTGTTCTACCCTTACGAGATTTTAATTTATTGTAAGATACGAACATATCTAAAACCAATGGTCCCTAACCCAATTGATTAAGGTGAGCTACCCATGACATGTAATACGGAGAGTTTATCGGTTAAGTCTTGTTCTGAACAAAATGTTCAAAGTTGAGCCGGTAGATTTTTTCAGCAACTTGGAGTTAGGGGTGCGGTCTCGCCTGTAAAACGGATAGATGGTCCCGGCTAAGATTATATCTACCCCTCGAAGCAAGTTCGCACGTTTGTCGTTCAAAATTCAGAGAAACAAAGTGTGGCGCCATTAGCCGATAAGCAGTTGTGCATCAATGGGCGACATACGCAGATCCACCATCTTCTTCACCGAGCAACACCTCTCATACGCCGATATCCTTCCTCCTATTGAGGTACTCATGATTATTCTTCTATCTCAATGAATTACGCTTAAGTTTTCAACAATATTCAGAATCATATGATCAGGTTCGAGCTAGAATCGAAGTCGCCGTCCTTAATTTCCTCAAGGTTTTGAACTCTACAACTCCGGCCATCTCAATCCTCCCTATGGTTCGAATTCTCGTCATTTGAATCTAATTATCTACATTTGACGCTGATTTGTTTCATTATGTTTTGAAAAGTAGTATGAGTGTTTGTATCGTGCTGTGGAGATTTCATTTGCGAATTAGCTCCAAGTCGAGTGAATTTAGCACAGAATCGCGTGCAATTTGTGTAAAACTTACAGGTCGATTGAGTTTATAGTATCAAGTTCATCACCATTTGAATCTAATTATCGACATTTGACTCTGATTTGTTTCATTATGTTTTGAAAAGAAGTATGAGTGGTTTGTATCGTGCTCTGGAGATTTCAGTTACGAATTAGCTGCAATGCGAGAGAATTTAGCATAGGATCGCGTGAAATTTGATTAAATTTACAGGCCGATTGAGTTTATAAGCACTATAATTAACTTACAGATGAAATGAATCTAATGTGTGATTAACGACTGGAATATGGAAACGAAGTTATGGCAAATTGTGGTGGTGATCTTATGATCATGATGTTATGTGTATGAGTAGCAGTTGAAGACTTGAAGTTCTTTGTCGATTCAGGTTTGATTTCTACTGTGATTTAGACAAGATTAATATGAATCAGGACTGCTTGTATGATACAAGTTAGCCATGTTTGTTGAGAAATGTTTTGGATCCTCTTTGTTTTTTGGCTATTAGCAGTAGTTGGTATGTGGTTGATGAGTGGTTGCTGCTGTGAATGAAACAGATCAACCGTAAGGCGAGTAATAGCAGAGTGAATCATGGACTGTTAACTGAAGATTCATGGATATTTCTGTCACATTCGTTCTGCACGAGATCTTTGATGAGGGAGAATACTACTAAATCCTTCATAAGAGGTATGTATAAAGTCTCCATCGACAACTAGATCAATGCAAACAGTTAAAAATGTTGCTTATTGACTTTGATTTTGTAAATTAGTGTGGAAGATGATGGAGATGTGTTATGAGATTTTAGTTCAGGAGAAGAGAGTAACTCAGAGAGAGTTATTTTACAAGTTGCTTTGTGTATCACCAGATTATTTCCCTTCTCAATTACAGGTCAATCAAACAATCCAAGGTCAAACCTTTCTTCTTTCTATATCAAATGATATTATCATCTTTACATATAAAAACCATATGTTTGCTTCACTGATCATTGTTTACACTAAATGCAAATTAGACGTTGTAGCATTGCTTCGATGCAGCCGTTTTAGTCTTGGAATCATGGCATCTAGTAGAGGAGCTGTTGCTGGCCGTTTATTGTTGCAGGTATAAAATTAGATGGTTTAAATAAGAATATTATTGTTAATAAGACCTAATTCTGATACTTAGGAACCTGACCAAGAGATTGTTGACTGCACCACATGTGGGTCTTCCGGCTATGCTATTTCTGGTGACCTGAACTTGTTAGAAAAACTGATCATGAAGACAGATGCTCATTATATCTTTGTTATTGAGAAGGCATGTGTTTGTTTGAATCTTTTTTCATTTATATTGTAAGGGTATTACTGAATTTTGCTCCCGTCTAGCATGCGATATTTCAACGGCTGGCTGAGGATCGAGTGTTCAATCAAATTCCATGTATTCTTATCACTGCAAAAGGATACCCTGATCTTGCTACAAGGTAGAATTCACTTGAAGGAGCTCAACTAAAATAATAGCTTCTTTCAACTCAAAGTTCTTGATTACTAGTATAGGTTTCTTCTTTACCGTATGAGTCGAGCATTTCCAGAAATTAAAATTTTAGGGCTGGTTGACTGGTAAGTGCATGTATTTCTGGTTGACTTTTGTGAGTCCAGATTTCAGAATCATGATCAATTATTAGATGCCACTTGTGTTTGTTTATTGTATGCTATTCAGGAATCCAGCAGGATTGGCCATTCTCTGTACCTTCAAGTATGGAAGCATTGGAATGGGCCTAGAAGCATACAAATATGGTAATGCTTCTATTCCTTGTTGGCCCTATATGCATTACAAAATATATGACCCCAAAAACGACTAAATGTAGATTTAGGCAAATTGTTGAATGATGCAAACGTATGTTTTTGAATGTCATCCTCTAGTAAGTGATTTTAAAAGTAGCAAAACTTGTAGGTCAACTGTTACAAATTAGGTTTAGGTTAAAACCGGCGGCTCAACAAAAACATGTCAGGTGAATTCAGGTCAAAACAGGTTGGGTCATGCTATGTCAGCTGCGATATTTGTTTTCATGATCCAAAAATTTATACTAGAAACGCAAACTTAATTGATTTGGTTCGTATTGAATGGTATAAAGTGATTATAATGCATGTGATAACTAAGCATTAGTCCATTATATTAGCTTTAGATGAACCCATGAAATCTTTTTCTTTAATCAGCTTGCAATGTCAAGTGGTTGGGATTAAGAAAAGATGATTTGGATGCAATACCAGAAGAATCTTTCATACCACTGAAGCAAAAAGATATGCAAATTGCCAAAAGCTTGAGTTCTTCTGAAATATTGCAGGTAAGCTTCTAAAACTCATAATAACATTGCATTATCAAGAATAATTTTGTATAAAAAAAAAGAAACAAAAATATGAAATCTAAGTAGAAAATCATTTTGATAGGATAACTATAAAGAAGAGTTAGCAGCAATGATTCAGAGTGGCAGGAAAGCAGAAATTGAAGCTCTATACTTCCATGGATATGATTTCTTAGGAAAATATTTAGCAAATAAAGTTGTGCAGGTCAGTTATATTTAGGACTCACTACTAACCACTCTTCAACAGCCTCAGCTAGTACCGGAGGATATTTTGGCATTTTGGTCTATACTTCCTGAATTGAATATCAACTAGCAACACAAAATGTGAAATGTAAGTTTTCACCGTATAATTTTAACAAACAGGCTAGAAGAGAAGTCACACTAACATGGCCTTTAAATACAACCCTCATGAAATATGTTAAAAATTCTCCTAAAATAATAATCAGTCGCTTTTATCATGAATTCAATACATATAACAATATAATCTGCACTGAAGCAGACTTTACTCCCGCATGCAGCAAATATGTGTCCTCATTTCGATGAGAGACGGACTTTCTTCCCTTCTACGGTAAATGTTTCACTGCCTTCAAGCTGCAGTCACAAAATCAACAATATCAAAATGGAGCTTACATGAACCAGAAGAATTTAATTTAACTAATAACTACCAACTAACTTAAAAAATCAATATTTGACGGGTGACCAATTTAGCTCTATGTAATATAACTATATAACACGCATTCTGCAAATAAAACTAACAAAAAAGGCTCTTGGACAAATTATGATATCATAGGGCTGTTCAGGGGCTCTGGACCAGCCAAACTGGTATGAACCAGACCAAGACCAAGAAATCAAAAGAAGTCAGCCTGTAAACCAGACCGGTTCGCTGCATGTGGTCTTTGATCGGTCCTGGTTTGGGTTGGTTTAACGAGATGGACCGAGACTGACATTTTTTTAGTCAAAATGTTCTCTCAGATCTAAATGACATCTGTTTATGGTTTCTCTTGCTATGCATCAATAACCAGTAACTGAATTATGATATGTTATTGTAATCAAACAGTTCAGCTCACTCAAATACTGCGCTGCTTCAGACTGGACCAGACCAGACTGAAAAACAGATGGTACACTAGACATAAACCAGACCAAATAAAGATACTCAGACTGGTTTCGGACTGATTCTGGTTCGGCCATCAGTCCGGTCAGGCTGGACAGGGTTTTGTACAGCCCTAAATAATGAATGACCAGTTGATCATAGCACCAATTTTAGCATGAGTAGCTCGACTCCTAAACGAAAAATATGCAGCCCTTGCTACTAAGCTCCTCTATGAAGATTCACTAACAAATTGTAAATAGATGGGATAAATGCTTACGGTCTTACCTTCTTTTTCAGGAATGCAAGAGCATCCTTTTTTGATGAAAAGTCAGAAAGAACAGAACACTGTTCATCAACAAGAACTTTGAGTTGTTTAAGTTTCAACGATTTCTCAGGTACCTGCCACAACAATATAGTTATCAGCGTGAACAAGTATTTCAACCTAACCTTTTTAAACTAATTATCTTTATTAAAATCACATACTTTGCAAAGAAGCTTTTTGCACAACTTCTTTAGCTTTGGTTTTGATTCGACATTCTTTTGTGAATCTTGTATCTCATCAAATTTCCGTTTTGCTGAAGAATCACAATCTTCAGCCTCGGAAACCTCCTCATCATCATCACTAAAAGATGTTCTTTTCCCTTGAAACCGTACACCAGCTACTTTTCTAGGTTGGTCCTTAATCCCAAGTCCCTGTTTTCCGGAAGTTGCCTTGTCCTGCAAGAAACTTCATTAGCAAACGGTATCCTTTCTACCAACAACCCACTACTCCCTTCCACTAATCACAATGGCAAACAGTTTTAATCAACACTAAGTAATCAAGCATTCTCTAGGGAGAGTCCATTTGTTTTTACTACTATTTGTGGGTTCCATCATTCCAGTTATATGTTACAAGAACAAATGTTTACGAGACCCACCAAACAAGTCAGAAAGAAGAAAAAATGGGACAAGCAACTAATGAGACGGTGATACATGAGGTACATACTTGTACAAGTTTGTAAAGATTCTCTTGATCCTCCTCGTGAAACATGGTCCTCTTATTATAATTTTCAGCGTCTTCAGTTGTGCTTGACTTTCTTCTCCTGGATTTAGCACCAAGGAAGCCTCCAGATACAAATCCGAATTTATAACCCCACCAATCCGGAGAAATACCTAGCAAAATTGTCAAGACGTCATCTTAGTCTCCAAAATATACGACAAAATGAAAACAACACTGACAAAATTTCAATTTAAAGTTATCTCATTGCGCATTAGTAATATTCTCAATAGTGATAAGTTGAGGCGTAAACAAGCCTGCTCGTGAACTATTCAAGATTAACTCGCTAAAAGCTTGAATCGAGCCGAGCTTAAACGAGCCAGAGCTTCATATACCAAGCTTGAGTAGGCTTGTGATACTAAACGAGCCTATCATTTATATAAATATAATAATTTTTACTTTACATAATATATAATTATTATACATGTAATTATGATAATTTAAACTAAATAATATATATTATGTAATATATAAAAAATAAAATTATGAATCTGTATACAAGCAATTATAAATGTATACAGTTGAAATAACTAATAATTAATAAATAATAGTGATCCAAGCTTGAGATTGCAAAACTACTCAAAAGTTGAGCTCAAGCTCTCTAAAGTTAAACAAGATGAGCTTACAACGCTAGTGATAACACAAATTTTGGTCCATGGTATTCCTCAGTATCGTAGATTCTTTTGAAAGTGATATTAATGAAAATTCTACATGATTTACCTTTCATATTAACAATGTAGCTTTCAGATGCCTCTACAATCTCTACATCTCCATTCGGCTCAGGCTCGGGTTCTGAATTATCCTCAACTTTTTTAACCTGTAAATGGTAGAATCATGAGACGACTCCATATGCATAGATTGAAATGAATAATAGAAAGTCAGCATTAACAATTTCACAGGAAACATACAAGGATTCCTTCAAGATCTTGAGCAGAATAAGCACGAACATGCTTCCCTTTCTCTCTTCTCTTGTATCTAGTAACTCATGAATATATATCCAATCAAATTACTAGCTAAAAATCATATAAATCGAAATTTACTAATTGTATGTTTATATGTAACTAATACAGACCTCCCTTGAGGTCGTGTAGCCTTGACGGTTGTTTTACTATCTTTTTTTGGTGATTCCGTCTCTAGGTCATCATCATCTTGTTCAATGACCGTTGCTTGCTGTTAAAAATCAGGATTTAATAGCCATGAAAAATAAAACTTTGAAAACATATGTGAAACAACTTACCACTTTCAGTTTTTTAAGAATACCATCAAACTGTGTTGTATCAAATGCCCATGCATTCGGCTTGTCCAGACCAATGCCTGCATTTTAAATAAGAGACTACGAAGTTAAAAAAATGTACTAAAGTTAGTCTGAAAAATATTCTATTTGCATTGAAATCCCCATTGGTCTGAACCAAGTGTTTTGCAAGAACAATAGTTAGTTTGTAATAAAAATCCATTTAACACAATCTGGTTCTTCAATTACATGCATATCTATTATCAATTATACATAAAAAAATATTATCACATTCAATTCTGTTGCATTATCTTCATCCAATTTAGGTGGATTTCACATATTAAAGTGTGACTCCGTAGGCTGCCAAACATGGTAGGCGCATTCAAGGCGAAAAGGGTGAGTATGTTGCCTAGGCGCGAGGCACACTCACGACGCAAAGAGTGAGTATATTGTCCAGGTGCAAGGCGTTAAAAAGCGAGGGTTTTTTCAAGCATAATGTCCAACATAATCAGGCCATTTTTAAGAGCTTAAACATCCAGACCATTATTAAAAGTTTTAGACCAACTTTAGCTCTTTTAAACCTGCTCAAACCGGAAATTTTCAGAATTTGGCCAGAACATACGCTCGTGTATCTTGATGGGTGCAGGGTGTTATGGCTGTGTGGGGTTGTGCCACGTTGTCTGACTACATAGCTGACAACCCCCCAGACCAATTGTTCAAAGAGTGAGCATGTCGCTAGGCACACAATATAAATGTCATTTTAGTGGTTTTAGACATGTTTTAGGCTGGTTCCACGCCATTTTTTATGTTCTAGGCTAGTTTTAGCTCTTTCAGACCGATCTTGTAGAATTTGGCTGTAACATTTGCAGATGAACACAAGGAGTTATGCTGCCTTAGCTGCGCTTGGATGCTCAAGCGAGTGCCTTGTGTGCCTTTGATTACATAGGTTACACCTAAGGTAGATTCCATACCATTCGTCTACAGAAGATATATTAGGTCAAGACTCAAGAAATCTAAGTACCACCAACGCGTTTTAGACACTTTGGTTGTCAACGAGAGGAAAAACCCACAAATGGTATCAGAGCCAGTCACACGATGTTTAGAATGCTAGTCATCATTCATCAATGACAACAAGTCCCTAAGGGCTGTTTGTGAGTTGTGACATCCAACACATCACACATTGTTCGACTCGAGACATAAGAAATGCTTAACCTCAAATACCATCAACATGTTTCATCTTAAGATTAACTCATTATCAAATTCTAATAATCTAATCCTAGAACTTAAAGCAATCATCTAATAATAAAAGAGAGAGAAATATTTATAATCTTACCAACAGTGTCTTGCTTGTTGGTAACCCTAACATGACCTTTGATCCCCTGTTTCTCCTTCCCAAGCCCCTCACCTTCTTCCCATCCCTACACAATTCAAATTCAATCCATCAATCAAACATAAACAAGTTTCAAGCTTCAAGATCTATTGAGGGTGATGGTGAAATTGATAATAATAATATTAATTAATATTATTATTATTGTAGAAACTGACCATTTGTTTCATGAGGCGGAAGGCGGCGGACTTTCGGGCGACGCCGACGTAGCATAGGGGAGCCTCCGGAGCTGCCATGGTTGCTCCGCCGTCGAGTGGTGGTCTCCGTCGGTGTTCTCCAGAGGTGCTACAGGAAGACGACGGCAAAGAGAGAGGGGTTTTGGATGTAGGTTTTTTCGTGTTTAAAAGTATGTGTGAAAAATGGGAGCTTGATACGACGACGTTTGTTTCTTCATTGACGTGGGAATATTTTGCCGTGTTAGTTTAGATATCTGAATGGTTTATCATTTTATGCTAAAACTGTTTGTTTCAGGAATAAATATTTAAATGACTCAGACATTTGACTCTGAATAATTAAGCATTATACTAGTGCTGAATGGTTAATATATCTTATCTGAATTATGGGTTGTTTGGTAGCATCTGAATCAGCCTCTTAATGGTTCAAATGTCATTTAGAACTTAAAAATGTTTAAAACTTAAAATAATTAAGTTAGGGGGTTAGTTTGTCATTTTAGAAACTTAAAATGGAAGTTTTGGGCATAAAATAATAAAGATTGAAACCACAGGGACTAAATGTGTAAAATTTGAAAAAAACCCAAACCAATCCCCTTTCACCCCCGCAAAACCGGCGTTAACTCCGGCCATCTCCGGCCGAGCTCCGGCGAGGGCAAAACGCCCAACAAACGGTCGGTTCGACCGAATTAAATCAAATACTTCGAACGCGGACACGAATCGAATACATAACCGGTGCTAATTCGATCGAAATGATGGTTTCATTAAGAAACCACATGAAACCGAAACCTACCAAGCAATTATACCTGAAATCCGTTAAATTGAGCCGTTTGATCGATGAGAAACGTATGTTTAATCACCACAAAACTAAATGTGTTGTTTAATTTGAGATTAATAACCAATTGATCATCTAATCATAACCGAAACAAACGAATCAAAGTGAGACTTGTTCGAGACCAAATCGTCCAAATTGAATCTATATAATAGAGGGGAATCATCACATTCGATCCCTTTAAACTCCTTATACACTCAATTGCGTGAAAGATCCAACGAAAACTCGAAAACAAATCCTCTGTTCATCGCGAAAGAACCGAAGATAAACCGAAGTAAATCGTATCAATTCGCACATAATCGGGTAAGTTGAACACATCTACACACTCTTCTTAACATGGGGAACAGAAGCCCCATGGTTAATTTGAGTAATAACATCGAATCGATGTTCAATTTTGGGATTGATCGAACTAGGGTTCATATGATTTGGGGTTATTTTGTATCAAGTGTTTATAAGATTTTAAAACCAACTCCTAACACGGCCACGACCCTCAGCACACTGGTTACATACACACTCCCACAATCAGGAGGTCCCGGGTTCGAGCCCTGGGAACCTCACATTTTGTTTTAAGGCTTTTTGCTTTAAAAAATACATAAAATTCATAAAAATTATAATAAAGTTGTTGGAGCATATATTGTCATATATAATGTGTTCGTCGCTTGTCGAATAGTCTAGGCTTAATGTAATACACCTGATATGTTGTAAACACATGAAACTGGGTCATTCGTAGGAGCATATGCGAATGAGACTCAGTCGTGCGACTGAGCCTTGCTAATGGGCCAGTCGTGCGACTGAGAGATGCGATTGGATCATTCGTAAGACTGAACCATAAGTATGGTCCAGTCGCACGATTGAACCATACGCATGGTCCAGTCGTATGATTGAACCATACGCATGGTCCAATCGCATGAATGGGCCCAGTCGCATCCAATATGGGCTGAGGCCTATATATACCAGTTTCAATGTGTAGAGAGATTAGGGGTTTGGGGAGGGAGTCTACCCGGAGCCTAGGGCTGCCGGATGAGAGGGGAGGTCATGCTCGATCTCCCCTTACCAAGAGTCTTGATTCTTATGTTGTAACGAGCTTGTAATCGTTAGGTTTTATCGATGAAACCAATTTTTGATAGTTCGTGTTATTGATTGACTTTTGGTTGCTGTTGTTTATCCTTCCGTCAAGAACATGCTCGGATGTTTACCGATCCAGCGACTTCACAATTGGTATCAGAGCCAGGTTACTGCTGGAATGATCTAACAATCATTCTAGCAACCCGAGCTCTTGATTTCTGAATCAAATTTCAGATCTTGACGTTAAACCAACTTCATGTTCTTCGTGTTTTGCTCAGATCTTGTTACGTGTGTTGCTTCAATGTTAAAATTGAATTCGAAATCACGTTCCTATCACCCTTTCGAATCTGATGATGCCTACTTCGTTTCGGTTCATGTTGAATTCGTCAGATTAGGGTTTTGGGCAGCCCTGGCGGCTGCAGATCTGAAAATCTGCGTGCAGACCCGTACATGCGACTGGGCCATGAGAATGGACCATTCGTACAACTGGGCCATGTGAATGGACCATTCGTACGACTGGACCATGCTAATGGATTAGTCGTGCGACTGGAGCAGTCGTATGTTCAGTCGTGCGACTGGACCAGTCTTATGTTCAATCGCACGAATGGACCATCCGCATTGACTCATCCGCATTTGTTCCAGACTATTAAAAAAAGAGTCTGGAACTGACTCTTGCACAGATTTGAAGATGAGCAAAGCATATTCACCCTGAGTTTCTCTTGTCAAATAAGTTCTATGTATACCCCATTATTCGTTGGACTTCCAGAATAGGTGAATGAAGTTGGAACATGAAAGAGAGAAGAGAAGATGTCAGCAGTCGGTGCTGAGTTTGTAGGGTAGTCAGGAGCATCTGACTATTTATGGGCCAATCAAGTTATATTTATCCGCACAGAGAGGATTCTCATTCTTAGGGGGAATCTATGTATAGAGAAATCGAAGACGCAATCAGAAAGTGATGATGTGAGCAGGTTTATGATGATGAATCTACATGCATGCTGATTTGTTTGATATTGTCAGCTGTGGATTGGAATCTTCAACCTTTTGCCCAATACACCGTATGAAGACGCCAAGAGAGCACAACGTTTATATATTGTGATATGCTGAATGTGAGGGAGAATTTCTGCAGGTGTTAATGTTAATCAGGTTAGCCTGTGTGAAGATTGAAGCAATGGAAAACTGTTCATGTCATTATCTGGAAAAATCAGTCATATGGGGAATCTTGATGCTATGATGGTGTTCTGCAAAGTAAACGAAAGCTATTGTGCCTAAATTCATCTTCAGGGATACTGTAGCAACCTGACGGAGCGGCAACGTTGGCTAATATGGTTTTCGTTTGATTTTATTGACAACCAGAGCAAAGATTGACTGAAGATTGTAAGAGGTGTTATCTACTATTCGCAAGCAACGTCCAAGGGGGAATTTGTTGGAGCATATATTGTCATATATAGTGTGTCCGTCGCTTGTCGAATAGTATAGGCTTAATGTAATACACCTGATATGTTGTAAACACATGAAACTGGGTCATTCGTAGGAGCATATGCGAATGAGACTCAGTCGTGCGACTGAGCCTTGCTAATGGGCCAGTCGTGCGACTGAGAGATGCGATTGGGTCATTTGTAAGACTGAACCATAAGTATGGTCCAGTCGCACGATTGAACCATACGCATGGTCCAGTCGTACGATTGAACCATATGCATGGTCCAATCGCATGAATGGGTCCAGTCGCATCCAATATGGGCCGAGGCCTATATATACCAGTTTCAATGTGTAGAGAGATTAGGGGTTTGAGGAAGGAGTCTACCCGGAGCCTAGGGCTGCCGGATGAGAGGGGAGGTCATGCTCGATCTCCCCTTGCCAAGAGTCTTGATTCTTATGTTGTAACGAGCTTGTAATCGTTAGGTTTTATCAATGAAACCAATTTTTGATAGTTCGTGTTATTGATTGACTTTTTGGTTGCTGTTGTTTATCCTTCCGTCAAGAACATGCTCGGATGTTTACCGATCCAGCGACTTCACAAAAGTTAGTTATGAACCTTGTTAATTTTTAAAAGTCACCTAACTATTTTCTGAAAATTTAATTCTTAAAATATCTTAATAATTTTTTTGTTATTTTATTATTTTTTTTAGACAAAAGATATATTTAGTTTGTTTTCTTATAAAATAAACTTTAAACAATGGTTCAAATAACTAAGTTATTATTGGTTCAAACATTATGTATATATTATTGTTTAAATTATGAGTATGTTAAAAATTATTCAAATTTATAATTAAACTTTGTTACAAATAATTTTTATGCATTTCTTTATACAAGAAGGCTCAATTAGTATATTTTCATTGAATTAAAACATAATTAATTATCTCATTTTATTTAGTTTAGTTAATAAAACCCCCAAATACCACTAAAAACCCTAGTCCTCATTAAAACGTTAAACTTATCATTGGACTTAAATCTTGTAAATATATATATGATTTAGGTACCTATTGAAGCTATTACGTTGGAACGAAGTTTATTATTCTTAATAATCATCATTTATATACTTATTTATCATGTGAGTTTTCTTGCCCCTTTTTATATTATTTCACACCATTTTGGGGTGAAACTTGTTAAACTTATTAACTTACACTTGTAAACGTTTTACTTGTAATGCACTTGCAATTCATACTTATATTTTGTCATGGTTATTTTGTTATTGTGAGCTTTATATGAGATATATTATATGTTGACAATCATTAACTATTGCTAGCCTGGTGACGTCATAGATCTATGGGCTTGACAAGCCTATTTGGTGTTAAAGCCGATGTATTGTCGGCTCCTGATGATGTATGACTTGTTCATCATGGGAACCAAATACACTTAGCCAATCGTTATAAACTTGTAATCTTAATATTGTCGAGGTTTGATTGTAGCTATATGTGTTCTATAATCTTGCATAACTCATAACCTTTGACATAAATTGCTACTTGTAACCTTTTGATATATTATGTATATTAAACCCTTGGAAACTCACCAACTTTCATAGTTGATCTTTATTTTTAACATGTTTCAGGAAACGCTCAAGTTTGATGACATCTTTTGAAGTTTGCTCACATTTAGGATTGGACCTAAATTAATAAATAAATTGTCTTGGATTTATCTTATGTTATGTTATTTTTCTGTTTGATTGGTTGTAACTTGCGTACTTTTGAAACTTATAATAATAATATTTTCATTTAAAGATAGCGTTATGTGGCTATGAACAATCTTAACCCTCACATCTCGACGATTCCGCCGTCAAGGTTGGGGTGTGACAAATAGTTAAGTGATATACTAGCTCTTAATGATTCAGACCTCTTAATGGTTTAGCACTTAATGGTTCATACCTATTATTGGTTCAACACTTAATAATTCAGAAATTGTCAAACAGCCCTTAGTGACAAAAACCAATTTTTCTGAAGAAAAGTGAACCGGAGGTATTAACGGCTCACTGATTGAACATGTTCGACCGATCAGATCGGATCGTATCGGATATAAGAACTAAATAAAATTATAATTATTTTAATAAATATATATAAAAAGTACTAAAAAGTTTGTTTTATACCGGTCTGGTTCTTCGATCACTGGTTCAACATCAAAACGGTTTTAAATATCGAACCGAACCGGATCGGAGTATAGTTCGCAATCCAACCGGTCGATCTGGTCTAGTTTTCAGAACAACGATAGAAACTAGGATTAAAACTTTCAGGGTGATAAATAAGCTATTCCCAATGACATATTCATAATTTTATAAAATGCTATATTTTAAAATTATAACAAAAAAGAGCAAGTTAAACAATTGGATTAATTATGATAATATAATATAATAATATAATAACATTATACAATCTTAAAAATTTAGAAGAATTTGTAGGTTGGATGACGATTAAGTAAAAAGTTAAATTGAATTTCTTTGTAGAAGAATTTGTGGTTATTTTGAAGCTTTCGTTAGTGATGTAAATGGAAGGTTGATGTATATTTGATCAAGTTCAAACAACAACAAATAAAATCAGAATCCCTGACCTATTATTTGCAAGCAAAATCAATTAAGACAAATCTTTTTTTTTTCTTGAATGACTAATTGTATTATTGACGGGCCTTTGACCCACCCGATCATCTCCATTACTTAAGTACGAAACTTGAGACCACCCTCATAAGAATACTCACATTAGGTGAGAAAACCTCCTAACCCACCTAAAACAACATTTTATTTTTATCACAGATCAGACTTCACACGTATTTGAGATAAAGATCTTGGTACAAATCTTTTGTGAAGTTGATTAGTGCATGTCTTTATGCATATACACAATAATAACTTATTTTCCTCCCCACTTACTCTAGTTTAACACCATGTTTCAAAAGCTGTTTTCATAAATAGAAAAATTCTTTACCATGATATAAAAGTTAAGAACATAGTTGCACTATTTAAATCTTTCTAATGTCTAATAGCAAATAATTTAATAATTTTGAAGTCTAAATTTCCATTACTTTATATATCTGCCAGAAAATTTTCAAGAAACTAGAAATTAAACCCGCGCGATATGGCGTGTTTGCGAACTTCGTTACACGCGTTGTGGTAATGACATTAACGTAGTTACGTACATAAAAGAAACGTATGAGAACATGTTACCATCAATCGATATAACCTACTATACAAAAAAACTACCCAATTTTGAATACAACTTCTTTTGTAAGAAACTTTATATTCGGATGGAAAGATAAAAATATTAAACACGATCATAAAATAGTTTTTTAACAAACGGAAGTTTTATCTTTTATATACAACAAGGGGGTATGAAAGTATAAATTTTGAGGATCAAAGTTGAAACTTATGTCAAAAGTTGAGGGTTAAATTTGCATTAAAATATAACTTACCACCGACATTGCATTTTGAGATATAGTAAATCACTAAATACCAATGATGCTTAGCCCAACTGGTTAATATAAAGTACTCATGACATGTAAATATGTGGGAGGTCAAAAGTTCAAGTCTCAATCTAAACAATATGTTCAGAGTTAAGTCTGGGGGATTTCCTAGCAATGGGTTTCCTCCTGAGAGGGTTGGGGGTGCGGTCCTGATTGGGACACGGATAGATGAGCCCGATTAAGATAACACTTATCTTCCGAGTCAGGGTCGCACATTTGCCGTTCAAACAAAAAGTAAATCACTAAATATAAATGTTAAGTTTTTAATGACTATTTTTCGTAGACAATGATTTTTTCCTTAAATAATGTATCAAGTTAAACTAATGACATAATTGAATACAATGGGGGGAATAACTTATGACATACAAAACATTGATATTTAAAACTAACTAGAAATGCTCCCGCGCGCGTTGCGCGGGAAATTGTACCATGCACTTGAATACGAAACCCTGAATACATAAAATATACTAACGGCTATCACTTTGACTTTGAACTCGAAAAAATCAAGTAAACCGATAGAAAGAAATAACGTTAACATAACAGAATAAATAGGTATTTAGAATATTGTTTAATTACTAAAATAACTTGGCAAATCAAAAAAGACCAAATATAAAAATTACAAAACTTCTATGATGAAAACACAAAAGCTATAATTGTTCATGTAACTTAGATTTTGCTATTATATAGATAGGTAATTTGAAAATTTCCAAGTCATTCTCATGTAATTACCACGTTACATGTCATATCATCATAAATGATCGAAGTTAACAATTTTTTAGACCGGAATTGATAACAAAATTAAAAGTTAGGATTGTCAATGGTTAAATTGTTAGTTAGAATAAATATTGACCAATAGTTTATAGTTTGGATTATTAATATCTAAATTTTAATGTATAATATTCATTAATCATTTTCTTCATTTTTAAAATTTTGATACAAACTAGCTTGAATTTAAAAGAACCGGTTCAATTCAATCAAAACGTGAAAGGAAACTGTTTTGGCTCGTATGTCGAGGCAATCGACTCATTCAATTTGATTTGTTGTTTAAAACTGTGGTTAATAGTTCGATCCAAAGTTTCAATAAAATCAATTGAACAAGACCTAGAATATTATAATGCTATTGTAGTTTAAAAAAGATTTTTATATTTTTAAATTTATACCTCCTAAAATGTTTGACTAGTATGGTTTGTGTAATTGATGTTTTTCTCTGACTTTTTACATGATTAGAGTAGATACCATCCCTTTTCTTATAAATAGTTCGATTCATACTATATACCGAAACTGACTAAATGTACCCTATTGTATACTAATTATACTCTATCTCGTGAGAGAAATATTACCTTTTTAATAAGAAAAGGATCCACTAAATGTGTGAGAAGAAAGAAATATGTTTAACGTAACTATTACGAGTTTATCCGTAAGAAGTAAAAAAGTTAGTATGTGTAAAAAACAAATATGAGCTTGGAAAATGAATCATATCTCTTGTGAAGTATATTTTTAATGCTTAATTTCTACTAGATTATCTAATTAACATGTTAAAATATTGTTGTGTGGTGACCATGTGTCACAAGCCAAATGTTAAATTATTGAAAAGTGTGGTGACCATGTGTCACAAGCCACACAACAGTTTATTTAATTTGAAAAATAATTAATAATCAATAGTTTCTACGACAAATAATGTTTAGAGTGGATAAAAGTTAACTTAACACATAACAGAAAGGGACATTTTACATTTATCACAATAAATTATTACAAAGCTAATTACTCTATATAAACATTTACATTTCCTCTAAATAAACAATTACATTTCAAATCATTAAAAATATTCTTTTTAAGAGAAGCATCAAAGCATTATTGGTGGTCATGATATAAGAGCATTCACATCGGTATTATTATCCTTAACTTTATCTCTAAATTACAAAGAAAACATGAAAAAAAATACATGATCTACTTCTACATCAAATTTCTCATCATCATCTCCATCCCCATCTTCTATATATTTAAAAGAGAACATAATGATCCCTCGTATTTAAGGATCATCATTCATCCACTAAATCTATTATTTTATATTTTTAATAAGTGGTTGTGAATTAAAAAAAGAAGATACAAAAAATAATAATTAAGTATTACTTAACTAAAATAATAATATATAAGAGGAAGCTGTCGTAGAAGGTTTTTGAAAATAAAAATCTTTTTAACGCTGTGTTCCCCAGATTAATAAAGGAAAGAAAAGAAAAAAGAAGAAGTGAAAGGAAATTAACGAGAGAAAAGAAATGAAGAGAAAAGAAATTAAGGAGAGAAAAGAAATGAAAAGAAAAGAAAAAACATTGTAAATTTTCGTGTTCCAGAGTTCAAAGGAAATGAAATGAAATTAAGAAATTTATGTGTTTAATTTCCTTTCTTTCCATTTCCTTCTGTTTTGGAAGGAAAGTTAGAAGGGAAAACTATTTGAAATTTTCATTTCGTTTCTTTCCATTTCCTTCCTTTAAAAAATTCGGGAACACAAAACTTTTTTTTGTTTTCTTCCATTTCCCTATTTAAAAAAACTCGGGAACACAACTATTTTCACTTTCCATTTCTCTCATTAAATGAGACTCGAGAACAGAGCGTAAGGGAGATAATTTTAGTTAATTATAAGGATATGGATAGAAACGTTAGTGTAAATCCTCTAACCCTGTTGGTTTAATGAGAAATTTGTATTGAACTGTTAACTACGGTTTCACAAAACGACAAACCAAACTAGTCGGATTCATTTAAACTTTACATGAGATAGACTTGGTCTCATGCCATTTCATGACTTCTACGAATTTGGTCCCTAATCAAGTCCAGAATTAAACACACAATTTATGAATAAACTCACTTGTATTGCAATTGGAAAATATAACTCAAAAAACCAACTACAATACCCTCTGATACATAACCCCATGCTTGGTCATGTATTTATACTAATACCCCTACTTGGCTATCAAGAAAAGATAAGATTAATTACAATTCAAAAACATCTTATCTCTTTATCCCTTTAATCTAGTAACTCCCTAACAAACCGACTTGTTTATCAAGGATATCCCGATAATACCGACTTGTATATCTCGGGAATTAGTTGTCTTCCAACAATCACCCCCCTAATTCTCGAGTGGATTTAGTGAGATCTTTGACTCCAATTAATTCTCGCATATCTTTGAATTTCATCCTTGGAAGTGCTTTTGTTAAGATATCCGCTTTTTGCATGTTACCGTTAATGTGTTGGACCTCAATCAAACCATCCTCAACGCATTCTCGAATGAAGTGGTATCGAGTATGAATATGCTTGCTTCGTCCATGAAAAACGGGGTTCTTCATTAGTGCTATTGCTGAGACGTTATCCACCCAAAGTTGTACAATTTGTGGTGGTCTTCCAGTGATCTCGCTTAGTACCTCTCGAAGCCAAATAGCTTGGCATGCCGCCGACGTTGCAGCCATAAACTTGGCTTCACATGATGATAGTGCCACGGTATTTTGTTTTTGTGAGCACCATGTAATTGGCGAGCCTCCATAGTAGAATACGTGACCCGTTGTACTTTTTCCATCATCTTTATTTGCATTGTGTGAGCTATCACTAAAACCCACTAAAGTTTTTGTTCCATTCTGTGAGTAGTGAATACCAAGTTTTAAACTTCCCTTCAAGTATCTCATGACTAGTTTTATTGCAGCCATGTGAGATTCCTTGGGACTTTGCATGTATCTACTTAGTATTCCAACAGGAAATGCTAAGTCGGGTCTTGTGTGAAGTAGGTAACGTAAGCAACCGATCTGTCTTCGAAACTTTGTTGCGTCTACATCTTTCCCGCTTTCATCCTTGGTAAGCTTCATACCTGGTTCCATAGGATATTGAGTTGGATTACAATCAAACATACCCGAGTCTTTTAAAACTCTTTTGGCATAGCTTTCTTGTTTGATAGTGATTCCTGTCTTCCCTTGATGAACTTCTATTCCAAGATAATAAGACAGCATGCCTAGATCACTCATTTTAAAGTTTTTCTCCATTTGTTTCTTGAACACTTTTACCTCTTCAATATTTGTTCCTGTAACGAAGAGATCATCAACATATGTTGCTACAATCAGGGTCGAGCTACCTGATTGTTTTATGTAAACCGCTTGCTCGTGTGCGCATTTTTTAAGACCAAGTCTTTGAAGTGTACTATCAAGCTTTGAGTTCCATGCTCTCGGGGCTTGTTTCAGCCCATAGAGGGCCTTTGAGAGCTTGTAAACTTTACTTTCTTCGCCTTTTATCACGAAACCCGCCGGTTGTTCGACATAGACATCTTCCTTCAACTCTCCATGTAAGAATGCCGATTTTACATCTAAGTGATGTAATTCCCAGCCTTCACTTGCGGATAGTGCTATGAGTAGTCTGATTGTTTCAATTCGAGCCACGGGTGCAAACACTTCTTCGTAATCCACCCCGTGCTTTTGTACATAGCCTTTTGCAACGAGCCGAGCCTTATACTTATGGATGGTTCCATCCGGGTTTCTTTTTATCTTATATACCCACTTCAGCCCTATTGGTTTGACATTCTTTGGAGCAGCCATTAGTGTCCATGTTTTGTTTTCGTTGATCGAGTCAAGTTCTTCTTTCATGGCCTTTAGCCAATCTTTGCTTGCTTTGGCTTCCTGAATGGAACTCGGCTCTTCTTCTTCAATTAGCATCAAGTCTTCATCTTCAATTTGTGCGTTTAGAATATAATCTTTAAATCTTGCAGGTGTGACAGGGACGCGAGTAGATCGTCTAAAAGTAGAATCTTCAAGATCTTGACTTGGGTTATTCTCAGCATGGATCGAAGAGCCTTCTGCTTGATCTGAACTCTCCCAAGATTGGGCTGATTCGGTAGTGGCACTTGGGCTGAAGGCTGGGCTTGTGTTGCTACTAGTCTGCTGACTTGTAGGTTCAAAGTTGGTCTCGGGTTCACTGCTCCATTCTGATTGTGTATCGATACTAGGCTCGAACACCCCCAGTATTGTGAAGTGGTAGCTTTCGGTTTTGGTCTCTTGTTCTTGCTTGTACTTCGACCAATCCCAACCTTTTGTTTCATCAAATCTGACGTCTCGGCTTATGACAGCTCGGTTTCTTTGCGGGTCAAAAAGTCGGTAGGCTTTGGTCCCTGGTTCACAACCGAGATGCACGAGTCGTTGAGCTCGGTCATCCAGTTTCCGAAGGTAGTTTGAGGTATCTTTTGCATATGCTATGCATCCGAATACTCGTAAATGCCCAACACTTGGTTGTTTGCCTTTGAACACTTCATACGGGGTCTTGTCTTTTATAACCCGAGTAGGAATTCGGTTGATAATATATGTGGCATGCATCACAGCTTCTCCCCATAACACTTGTGGAACTTTCATGGTTTTTAAAAGACTCCGGGTCATCTCCATAATGGTTCGGTTTCGACGCTCTACTACCCCGTTTTGTTGTGGCGTATATGGGGCGGTAAGATGTCGTTTGATTCCTTCCTTGCTACAAAACTGATTGAACTCCATGGAGTTGAATTCTCCTCCCCGATCCGTACGAAAGGTCTTAATTCTTGCCCCTGTTTCAACTTCAATTTGTGCCTTGAATCTTGTAAAAATATCATAGCTTCCATCTTTTGTTTTCAAGAGAAACGTCCACATATATCGACTAAAGTCATCGATTAATACGAAGATATATTTGTTTCCTCCCAACGTAGTAGGAACAATCGGACCACAAAGATCTCCGTGTACTAGCTCAAGTTTTCCGGTTGCTCGAAAACTTGCTGAAGTGGGGAAAATAGTTCTGGCTTGTTTGCCCACCAAAGGTTCTGATGGTTGATCTTTGGTAATCCTACTGCCATCCCTTTTGAACTCATCTGCCTTAGTGTCTCAAAGCTAAGGTGGCCTAGTCGTGCGTGCCATTGCCATGATTGATCACTTAGCCTTGCATGAAGGCACGTGGGCATACCTATCTTCAATTTTGCTTTGTATAACCGGTTTTTGGTGCGTTTCACATTCATTACTAGTCTTCCTTCCTTGTCATGCATCATTAAATAATCTTCTTCCATTGTGACCTTGTATCCAGACTCGGTAGTTTGCCCCAAGCTTATAATGTTCGTTTTAAGTTTGGGAATATAGAAGATGTTGGTCAACAGCTTTTGATCTCCAAATTTTGTCTCGAACACAATGGATCCTTTTCCTTCAATTTTTACGCATGACCCATCACCAAAGTTTACGTTCCCCGTTATTCTTTCGTCGAGCTCTGAAAAGTAGGAGCGATTTCCCGTCATATGGTTGCTGGCCCCGTTGTCCAAGAACCAAACTTCATCTTCTTTTGTTTGGGTACTCATAACAGTGGGATCCACCTTCTTTTCATTTAGTAACACCGACTCGTGCACAATTGTCATGAAGAGATTTGGATCTTGCTCCTGAGTTTCCACGAGATTTGCTTCTTGTTTCTTCTCCTTCCGATCCGGGCAAGTGGAAGCAAAGTGACCGTATTGATCGCATCGAAAGCATTGAACTTTTGATCGATCCTTTTTTCCTTTGGCCTTATCTCCACCATTAGAAGTGGTTTGTTGAGGACGGCCTTGACTTGTGTCCCGACTACGGCCCCCCTACCACGATACCCTCCTCGTCCTCTTCCTCTGCCTGAATCATGGACATCATAGCGAGTGTTAGAAGACGTCTTGTTAAACAATAACTTACCTTGGTTCTCGGTTTGGGGCTCATCTTCTTTTATACGTTCTTCATAAGCTTTGAGTCGTCCTACTACGTCCTCAAAGCCGGTTGTTTTAAGGTTAAGTACTTGTTCGATTGATGCTACCATGTGTATGAACTTTCTCGGTAAGCTAGTTAGGAACTTTTTCACCATCTTGGATTCATTGATCGTCTCCCCGAGTGCAGCAGACTTAGATGCTAGTTCTGCTAGTTTACTTGCATACTCATCAATGGTGCTTGACTCCTTCATCTTTAAGCCCTCAAACTCGGTTACAAGAGTTTGGAGCCTAGCCTCCCTTACACGATCAGCTCCTAGATGTCGGGTCTTCAAGGCTTCCAACATCTCTTTTGCTGTTTTCAAGTGACCGATTTGGAGTATATGGTGCTCGGGTATCGACTGAAACAGCAGTGCCACTGCGGTGTTGTTCTTCTTTCCATCGGTGGTTCCTGGATCGATCGCCTCCCACACGGTGTGAACACCGAATATCACCTTCATACGAATGGCCCACACGGTATAATTTGTGGGTGAAAGCATCGGACACTGAAACGAATTTGGAGTCGTTTCCTTGGTTGTATTTGCTTGCGGTGTTGTGCTTGTCATCTTTTGCTTTCGTCGATTGTAGGTGATTACTGGTGTTGTAGATTGCTCCAGTACTTAGGATAAGTAATTGAGATCAAACACAACTTTGTTTGATCAGAACTACTCTTGTTGTGCCTTGGTCACCGGTTGTTCTTCCAACTTAAAGAACAGGGAGTTCTTTCCTTGGCGGTTGCTTTAGCTAGATTGAGACTAGTTCTTGATTGGCTCTGATACCAATTCAAGTCCAGAATCAAACACACAATTTATGAATAAACTCACTTGTATTGCAATTGGAAAATATAACTCAAAAAACCAACTACAATACCCTCTGATACATAACCCCATGCTTGGTCATGTATTTATACTAATACCCCTACTTGGCTATCAAGAAAAGATAAGATTAATTACAATTCAAAAACATCTTATCTCTTTATCCCTTTAATCTAGTAACTCCCTAACAAACCGACTTGTTTATCAAGGATATCCCGATAATACCGACTTGTATATCTCGGGAATTAGTTGTCTTCCAACACCTAAGTCTTAGATTTGATTTTTTAGAAACCTTTTTGCAACAGTGGAATGGTGTTTTGTCCTTATGAATTACTATACATTTTTCCAATATCACAATCAACCAACTCTTTCTTCTCTCTCACCTTCTTCCTCTGTTCTTATAAATCACACACATTATCACTCATTCTACACCTTCAACTCATTATTCTCTCTTGATTTCTCCAACTATTCACCACACCTGCTTCATCATCCCCCTCAACATGCCTGAAATCAAGGTGAAATCTCTGCATCTACTTCTTTCCTGTGTTTCTTTAAACTTCAAAAAACAGATTATAAAGCCGAAATTTTGTATTTTCTCACTATAAATCACCGATTTCCATCTATATGTCTTCATGGGTATCTTAAATTTACTGTCATTAACTCGTAACAAATTTCAGAAAGTTGTAATCAAAGTGGATGTCCATGATGGTGATGCTAAAAGGAAAGCTTTAAAGGCGGTTTCCACTCTTTCAGGTTAAACCTCTGTTTTCTTTTCACTCAAATTGGATCTCAATAACAAGATTAACCCGCGAAAAACAGGTGAAAATATTCGTATGAAATGATTTCAGGGATCGATTTGTTAGCTATCGACATGAAAGACAAGAAACTGACGGTCACCGGAGACATTAATCCGGTGGATATCTTCGAAAAGCTTAAAAAATGGAAGCCTAAGATACTCACTTTCGGACCTGTGAAAGAAGAAAAGAATCCTCAACCTGATAAGCAACCTGAAGTAGATCCTGAATTTATCAGAAGATTGTTGGAAGCTTACAATCCGTACGTGAGACAACGTTATTATCACTATGGTGATTATTCTGTAGAAGAAGAACCCAATGGTTGTGTTATTTGTTGAATGTACAAGTAAAGATGCGTTAGGTACATGTATATGGGGTTGACTTTGGATGGGTGGTGAATTGATCATTTTCATACTTTCTGTCATAAAGGGTTGAATAATACGTATAGTTTGGGACTTCATGTTTGATTCTATTCCATATGAGTTATGATCATGTGTAAATAATTTTACAATGTTATTTTGTGGTTATCATACTTTTATCTATATTATACTAGATTTAGTAAGCCCGTGTATTACACGGTTTAAATAAATAAAATATTAATATAATAATTTATTAATTAAACAATGATATTCTAAGTATGATATGACTGAAATAAATAAATGTTAATATCAACTTTTTAAAATTTTGTTTTTAAATTTCTTTTATTGAAAATAAATATTTTGTTTTAAAACAAATCGTATTAAAAATGTCATTTTTAAAAGTTTTCTTATTACAACTCCCAAATTTGATAATATAAAAATAGTAATGTATTTAGATATAACCTTAATAAAAAGATTTCTTTCCTAATTTATTAATTATTAAAAAGTATTAAAATAATATTATTTAAGGTAATAATTAAAGTAATTATTTAATAGGAGAGAGAGGCGGGAAAATTTTGATGAGGATGATTGTAGTTCTGACACGTGTCATCCAAATGATTGTGGTGCTGACACGTGGCACCCCATTTACCCTTTTATTAGAGTAGGAAGATTTTGGAAAACATGCTTTAATGAATCCCTAACTATGATAACACTTGATTTATTTATATCAATTTCGGCTAACAACGAAGTTATCTGTTTAACTGATGTCAGTCGACTTAAATTGTGAAGGCTTTATTATTCTATTTCTTTTTTTTAATTGTAATTATTTTTCAAATTATACTAATTAATTAGATAATATACTACTGTGGAAAGTGAATATCGTGTTCTTAGATGGCTGATCTTTTATGTGAAGTTAAAACTATATCATTTTCATTAAACAAATTAATAGTTAATTCCAATATTTTTATTTTACAAAACTAATTCTTGTTCTCGATCAATTTTGTAAAAAAATTGTTCTTGCTCTCCTAAGTGGATATGTAGTGCATCATTTTTATTAATTTGTGTCCAATACATTCTTCTTGCTATTTCAAACCGATATCTCATGACCTCTTAAAACAGATTAGTTGAACAAAAGAAAGTATAACTTCTTTTCGGAATGTATTTTCTTTTCAAAACTTACATAATTAATATTAACCATTCATTAGTTTAATAAATGATTGTGAAAAAAGGTTAGAAATTCTAAATTTGAATGTCAAAATGACACAATTATAAAAACACATTTTCTTCGATTTATTAGTTAATTTATCAAACATTTCTCGTCTCTTCTCTCATATTTCTCATCTATCCAGTTCTATAACTTTAAACATATGTAAAAACATTAGAATTTATAGACATAAGCAATAACATCACCAGAAAACTAGGCATTTTATACCGACTTTCCAGTCAGAAAACGATCGCAAATGGCTATTGGTGACCGTTTTGCGACCGTATAGATAATGGGAAAAACACACGTCTCAAATGGCCTACTCGATACATTATTCAAGGAAAAAAAGTCATTGTTCGGCTCGATAGTGTAAATTTTCGGTCCGGTAGTGGAAATTTTTTAATAAATATATCGTCCGACACCCTAAAATAGTTTACTTTCGCCCCCGCCCCCCTAAGTTTTGGTTCAAGCTCCGCCATTGAATGGGGGTATGTGCAGTTGATTGAGAGGGATAAAAATGAGTTATTTTTTTATCCGTTTATGCACTTCTTTAATGTTTTTGTTACCGATATCTCCATCTATTATCTTGACCTTGATTCTTGCTCGAAATTCCTCTTTTCTGTAGAATGAAATATAAACATATCAAAGACAAGCTTAATGTCTACTTAGGAGTGTTTCAATTAAAATCATATAACTAAATGTAACAAAACAAGCTATAGCAAATAGTGTTTTGAGTTGCTTCTACAGTTGTAATACTAATAATCAGATGTTTGAGTGTTACTAAAATTTTAATGACTTTCTAGACGGTTCAAATGCATGACTAATATTGTAATCAAACGAAGACAAATATGTGTAGAATAAAATTGTGGTTAGGTTTGAGCTTTTGTTAGTGATGTAAATGAAAGGTTGATATTTATTGATCAAGTTCAAACAACAGCAAATAAAGTCAGAATCCTGACCCATTATTAATTTGTTAGCAAAATCATTTACGCTTTTCTTCTACACGGGTCAAATGCGAATGTGATTAGTGTGTGGCTTAATGCATATATACATTAATAATTTATTTTCCTCTCCACTTGCTCTAGTTTAACACAATGTTTCAAAAGCTGCTTTTATAAATAGAAAATTTCTTCATAAATGTTAAGAATATAGTTGCATTATTCAAATCTTGCTAGTATCTTGTTTGAACGACAAATCTTTCTACTATCTAATAGCAAATTATTTAATATTTCTGAAGTATAAACTTTCATTACTTTATGAATATGCCATGAAGTTTTCAAGAAACTAGAAATTAAACCTGCACGATGCGTCATGTTTGTGAATTTCGTTATACGTGTTGTGACGGTGACATTAATATAGTTAAGTACATAAAGTAGAACAGATGAAATCATGTTACCTTCAATAAATATAACCTACAATACAAAAATACCCTATTTTGAATACAAATTCTTTTGTAACAAACTTTATATTCGGATGTAAAGATAAAATATTACACACGATCATAAAATAGTTTTTAACGAACAAAGTTTTATTTTTATATACTACAGGGGGTATGAAAGTTTAAATATTGAGGATTAAAGTTCAAACGTATATCAAAGGTTGAGGGTTAAAACTGTGTTAGTTGTTTTTATCTCCAAACATAATATACTATTATTATTTATTAAAGTAGAAGTAGGGATTGTTTTGCCGATGGCAAGCCACCGACATTGCCATTAGTATAATGTATCTATTTCAACTGTAAGATATGATGCTATCATTTTATATTTACCTCCTTAGTACTTTGAGATAATATTTGAACACATCAATAAAATTTCAACCACCAATGATGCATCCTTTTATATTAACTTTATATTTATCAATATGAAGATATGTATTGTAGTATATATGTAATACTTTAAACTTTAATATAATAACTTTAAGATATCAAACTTGTATTTCTAGAAACCGTTTATAATAATAAAATATATTCTTAACATGTTGGATGAGGATTAAGTAACAAGTTGAATGACGGTTAAAAATGAAATACGTAGACACGCATTTATTATTTTGAGAGACCGTCGAATAATGAAAAAATATATTATATTTAATCACTAGTTTTAGTTAACCCGTGTGTTATACGAGTTGAATAAATAAAATATTAATATAATAAAATTTATTAGTTATAAAATAATATTGTAAGATATGATATAACTGAAATTATATATAGAAAACAGTTATATCAACTTTTTAGAAATTTGTTTTGAAATTTTTTCTTAATTAGAAATAACATTAGTTAATATATCTATTTCTTACTTTATTAAATTTAAAAAGTATTAAATAATAATATTATTAATTAAAGTAATTATATAATAGAAAAGAGAAGCGAGAAAATTTTGATGAGAATGATTATGGTGTTGACATGTGTTATCCCAATATACTTTTTTATTAGAGTAGGAAAATTCTTTACTTTTAAAGAAACTTAAGTTGAATCGTTGAGGAAAATAAGCTCCTCTAACGATACTTTTGTAACTTTATAAACCATTATATTTTAAAAATTATAAGAGAAAAACAATAAACCAATTAAATTAATTATGATAATATAGTAATATAATAATATTATATACACTCTTCACAATATACACGACTCTTTAGGTTTTTCACAAGCCTCCTCTTATATAAAAGCATATAAGTTTCCTTTAGAGTATAATTTTTTTTGAAACTTTTTCTGAAAGGACAACGAATAATTTTTAAGTCTGATCATCCGGATAAATACATTGGTGAAAGACACCCATGTCCGCGAACACAAACAGCGCTGGTGACCCGGCTCACCCACCATTCCAAGGGAAAACCCACCACCCAAAGTCTACTGTAGTAAAACCTTGATCCACTTGAAGCATATTGCACATAGTGAGACTCCAACCCATGACTTCTATTTTGGAAAGTCATAGGGTGATTCATCCTAAACCAGTTGATCTAGAACTCATTGGGTATCTGTTGGATCTAGAGAGGCTGTTGCAACCAAAACCATGTCACTTAGAAGATTTTGAGTACAACATACAAAGGACTTCCGAAGCCAAGTGTGGGACTTCCGAAGGAAGAAGGAGCTCTTCCGAAGTCTAAGTGTAAAATGCACTTCCGAAGGAAAACTCCAACTTCCGAAGATAAAGAAGTTACTTCCGAAGAATCAAGACTTAAAGACAAAGTTCTGAAATCAACTTCCGAAGTATAAAGAAGTCCTCAAAGCCTCGGAAGCATAGAAGCATCTTCCGAAGTATAAGTGGCTTCGGAAGAACTTGTTCTTCCGAAGCCAGTTAACCTTCGGAAGACACTTCTATTATCCAGTAGACATAAGTATGGTCTGTCTGACAGTCCGCTGCAAATCTCTGAGATACTGCATGGCGTTTTCTCAAAAGCCATGTAGTTGACCATACTTAAATCTACTGTTTACCTTTTATGTTAAGTACAGTTGCCATCTTTAGTTGGTGACAAAAGGTAAGTCATGGACATGTCATGACTACCATATCTTAGATAATACTTTATCTAAGATACCTTAACTATAGCATTGTAGTATATGCTTTAGTCGTAGGTTTCCAGCTGGTATCAAGTATAACCGGCTGTAGGATTTAGTATATATAGTTTCTCATTATAACTCTTGTAGTATGCTTGTAAGTGTCTTGTAATCTTGAGTTGAGAAGTAATATATACAAGTACCTTGAAAATACTCCTGCTTGTTTCCTTGATTACTTATTATATTATTATCAACTCTTGTTAAAGGCATTGCTTCATCTTGTTTGAGTGATATCATAAGTGAGTTTGAGAGAATTTACAAGTGTTAAGTGACAAAACCCGATCCTGCAATTGGTATCAGAGCTTTTTAGGCTCTTGATTGTGAGATCTTACCATCCTAATCAACCAGTTTTTCACTCCTCCTATTACCTCACTCAAAAATGGCCCTCATTAAATCTGAAGTTGAAATGGGAACGATGACCAAAGCTCCCATCATCGACCCTGAAAACTTCAGGTCTTGGAGCAGAAGAATGGAAGGCTTCATCAGATACCAGGATAGCAAGATGTGGCAGTCCATCGTTAATGGCCCGTACAAGCCAAAAGTTGCTGGTGGAAACGGTGCCATGATCGAGAAGGCCGTTGAAGACTACTCCGATGAAGACAGGAAGAAGCTTGACATAGACAGCAATGCTATGACTGTTCTCATGACTGCAATCCCAAACTCCATCATGGTGGGGTTTGAGCATTTTAAGTCAGCCAAAGAACTCTTTGATGCTCTTGCTCAAATGTATTCAAGCTCTAATGATTCAAAGAATGACTCACTGAAGCAGCAGTTTGAGAACTTCACCTATGTTGCTGGAGAAACTTTTAGCCAGCAATATTTCAGGTATATGGATCTTATCTCCTCCCTCCAATCTGTGGGAATCACTCAAGAACTTAGAGACCTTACCAGAAAGTTCATGAGTGCTCTACCCAATGAGTGGACTTTCTACTGTGTCTCCATCAAGAGAACAGAGAATTTAAACACACTCACCATGACCGAACTCTATGGGATCCTTGATGGATACCGTTTGGAAATGGAAAGTAAGAAGGGTCACCAAGCAAGCAGACCCTTGAGCCTTCCTGCTAGCAACGCTTTAATGGTTGCTGAAGGCTTAGGTATCTCCCAGTCTCAGCAGTACCTGTCATACACCCAACAGCCATCTTGTTCATCTGGGCCTTACATCACATTCCCTGAGACTCCAAGGTCTCATTAAACTCAGCAAAGCTCCTTTCAGGAGGGCTGTGCGTTTGTCTCAGGGAGTGGACACTCCAATGATCATCAATTCTGCTTTGATGATCTTGAGTGCTTCAGTCCAGATGACATAGAGTATGTGGACATTGTCCAGCAAATGGCTCTTCTAACCTACAGAGCGAAGAAGTTCTTTAAGAGAACTGGAAGGCAATTCCCTCAAAACCCAATCACTAGCAAGTTTGGGTTTGACAAAAGCAAGGCTAAATGTTACAATTGTAACCAGCTTGGCCATTTTGCAAGGGAATGCAAGGCTCCCAAGTCCAACCCGGGAACCTCACAGGCCTCCACACATCCTTCTACACCAAAGCCCAACGGAAAGTCAACTGAAACAGCAGCAATGGCTCAAGAAGTTGACTGGAGCTTTATGGTTCAAGATGTGACTCCTGCTCAAGCACTCATGGCAGGAACAGATGAAAATAAGGTATATGAACATCTCTGTACCCCTGCTTGTATTGCTAAGGTTAAATTGTACCAGGACTACAATATGGAAATTAAATCCGATATTGAGTCTTTAAATGTGCTAAAATCTGACTTTAAAAGAGCTGAATCTGACTACCAAAAGAAAATTAAGGAGTTAGAGAAAACTGTATCTCTTTTAAAACATGAACACACCAACTACAAGACTCAAATCAAGGATTTAATATCCAAATTGACTGAGGCTCAAGCCCAGCTTGTCACAGCTGAGGCTCAAGCCAGGAAGTATGCTATTTCCGAGCAAAACTTCCAAGCCATACTTGCATCATCCTCTCACTCTAAACTTTGTTATCAAAACAAAAGTGGGTTGGGAACCAATGAAATTGCTCCACCACACTCTTATGAGTCTATAAGACAGCCAAGGTGTGGTACTGAAGAGCAAGAGGTTCCATCTGTTGACCCACCTTGAAAAGAGTTAAAGAGTGATGCAACTATGGAGACCATGACCATCACAGGGAAGGAACAGGTAATTGTGCCCTCCCCGGCCAATGATGATCAAACCCTGACCACCAAAGCCAGAAGAAGTAGGGCTAAAGCAGCCAGAAAAACTGCCAAGAAGGTGGCTGAATCCAAGCTGAAGATAGACCCAAAGCAAAAGGGTGTATTCATATCAGCAGGATTTCAGGTGGTTGGACCTTCTGATTCAGGAAAGGAGTATAGTACCAGTACTCCTATCTACCAAAGGATCAGAAGTTAA
Source organism: Flaveria ramosissima (assembly GCA_025215565.1). Lineage (NCBI taxonomy): Eukaryota > Viridiplantae > Streptophyta > Magnoliopsida > Asterales > Asteraceae > Flaveria > Flaveria ramosissima. Next base: position 57,889,431 of record CM046031.1, on the reverse strand, counting down.
AGGGAAAGGTTGCTGATGAGGAGAAAAAGAACAAGAAACAGCAACCCTCTAATTCCCAGAAAATTAACATTGCATGCATAATGTGTGGTCTGCAAAACCACATGGCTAAAGATTGTTACTACAATCCTGCTAGCACACATTATGCAAATAATGTTAAAAGAGAAGGAGTCAGGGAAGGTTTCACATTTGGACCATATCAAATGGTTCAAGTGATGAAAAAGGGAAGCTTGTTTCCGAAGCAAGGCTTCTCTCGGAAGAAAACTCTTCTTCCGAAAGGAAAAAGGCTTCGGAAGTGAAAGCTGCAAAGACTCACAAAAGAGTCCCCTTGAAACCATCCCAGAAGAAGACTGCTTCGGAAGAAAAGGTGGTGAAGGTCTCTTCCGAAAAGAAAGAAGCTTCGGAAGAATGCCAAGCTACAAAAGCTTCATCAAGCTCATCTTCTATGATCAACCAAGGGATGGAATGGAAGATCAAGGAAGATGCTGTAGCCCAAACCTCTTCTTCAAAGACATCTATTGAACCCCCATGCATAAATTTTGGTTCAATCATGTCACTCTCATTGGAAGAACCCAAGACCAACAAGGCTTGGGTTTCCAATCAAAACTAATTATCTCACCTTATGTGCAGGGACATCCATATGACAAGAATAACAACATTTGGATTGTAGATAGTGGATGCTCCAGGCACATGACAGGGAACAGATCTCTCCTTCAACAATTTCAACATTATGATGGAGGTCCTGTCCAGTTTGGAGGTGAGGCCGGAGGATATATTTCTGGCAGAGGAAGTATATCCAATGGAAAGTTAAAAGTTGACAAAGTTAATTTTGTCAAACAGCTTGAACACAACCTGTTAAGTGTTTCTCAGTTTTGTGATCAAAAGCATCAAATGCTTTTCACAGAACATGAGTGCATCATCCTCAAACCTGGGATGACAATTCCTCAGGAATTGGTGCTTCTTAGATCTCCCAGGAGAGGGGATATGTACAAGCTTGATATGAACAATGCTTCCCCAATGGGAGAAGTATCATGCTTTCTTTCCAAAGCTGATAGTGATGAGTCAACACTATGGCATAAACGAATGTGTCATGTCAATTTTAAGACAATGAATAAATTGGCTAAAAATAACTTGGTACATGGTTTGCCTAAAAAGGAATTTTTCTGCAAAGATAACTGTGTTGCTTGCCTGAAAGGGAAACAACACAGGTCTTCTCATAAATCCAAAGTTGTTAACTCTATCACTACTCCATTACACTTATTGCACATGGATCTATTTGGTCCCACAAGTATAATGAGCATTGGAAGGAAATCATATTGCCTTGTGGTAGTTGATGATTTTACTAGATTTACATGGGTATTCTTTTTAAGAACTAAAGATGAAACTGCTGAAACTTTAAAATCTTTTATTCTTAAAATAGAAAATCAAGTTGATCACAAGGTTAAAATAATTAGAAGTGATCAAGGGACTGAGTTTAAGAACTTTGTTCTTGACTCATTTTGTAACTCAAAGGGATTGCCAGACAATACAGTGCTCCTAGAACTCCTCAACAAAATGGTGTTGCTGAGAGGAGAAATAGGACACTTATTGAGGCTGCTCGGACTATGTTAGCTGATTCAAAGCTGCCTCTAACATTCTGGGCAGAGGCAGTCAGCACTGCATGCTATGTGCAGAACAGAGTTCTTGTAGTAAAGCCACATGGAAAGACCCCTTATGAGTTATGGAACAAGAGGCCACCGTTCATTGGCTTTCTAAGGTCCTTTGGCAGCAGGTGTACCATACTTAACACAAAAGACAATTTGGCAAAATTTGCTGAAAAGTCAGATGATGCTATCTTTGTTGGATATTCCTCCTATTCTAAAGCATACAGGGTTTATAATATTAAAAACCAACAATTTGAGGAATCCTCCAACATTGTAGTTAATGAGCACACTCCTTGTGTTAGGGGGAATGGCCCTGATCATATTTTTGATTTAGAATTGTTTCCAAACTATTCTAAACCATCTTGTGAGAATGTTTCAGCTGGAACAGGTGCTCAAAGCATTCTGATGAAGATCAACTGTTTGAGCTTCCCAGACCTGCTCCAAGTTCTCCAAGAGCAACAACAAATCAAGTTCCCACTATTGAAAGATCTGACAGCATAACCATTTCAAGAAATAGTGGAACTTCAACAAGGGATTCACCTGATGATCTTCAAGTCTCCTCAGGTGATCCTGCACAACACCAAGCTGATGGAAAGCAGCATTTTGAAGGAACAGGAACTGTTAATGATGCTTCACAGCAAAGAAATGATGATGTTTCTCTTTCATTCAATCAGTCCTCATTGAATGAGATTGAAACAACAGCTGGACCAAGTATTCAAGCTCCGGAGCAAAATATGTCCAACTTGGACTTGTCTTTGCAACTGGAGGTGATTCCAAGACTTAGAATTCACAATACTCATCCAGCTGAAAACATCATAGGGGAAGTCTCTGAGGGTGTGAGAACAAGGGGACAAACTCACAATGGGAATGTCTGCCTGTACTCATGCTTCTTATCCCAAATGGAACCCAAGAAGGTGGAAGATGCCTTGAAAGATAGTAGCTGGGTTGAATCAATGCAAGAGGAGCTGCTTCAATTCAAAAGACAAAAGGTTTGGAACCTATGTCCGCTACCATCTGGTCAAGTACCTATAGGCACCAAGTGGGTATTCAGAAACAAAAGAGATGACAGAGGCTTGATTATCAAGAACAAGGCAAGACTGGTGGTTCAAGGATACACTCAAGAGGAAGGAATTGATTATACTGATGTCTTTGCACCTGTTGCAAGACTTGAGGCAGTTAGGATCTTCCTTGCTTATGCTGCATCCAAGAATTTCACTGTTACCAGCTTGATGTCAAGTGTGCCTTTCTATATGGGGATATAGATAGGGAAGTCTACGTATGCCAGCCTCCAGGATTTGAAGACCCACAGCACCCAAACTATGTGTGCAAGTTGGATAAAGCTCTATATGGGCTGCACCAAGCACCTAGGCTGTGGTATGAGACATTGTCTCAATTTCTTCTGAAGAATGGTTATACTAGAGGTACCATTGACAAGACTCTCTTCATCAGAAAGTCTGGGAAAGACATTTTGCTAGTTCAAGTCTATGTTGATGACATCATATTTGGTTCCTCAAATGACCAAATGTGCAAAGACTTTGAGAGCATTATGAAAAAGAAGTTCGAGATGAGTTCTATGGGAAAAATGGACTTTTTCCTTGGAATTCAGGTAAAGCAGCTGAAGGAAGGGTTCTTCATCAATCAATCTAAGTATGTCAATGATATCTTAGAAAGATTTGATATGAAGGATTGTAAAGCAGCAAAGACACCCATACCCAGAAACCATGATTTATGCCCTGATTCTGAGGGGGAGGATACTGATCAACATCAGTATAGAGCAATCATTGGTTCTCTGATGTATCTCACAGCAAGTAGACCTGATATCATGTTTGCAACTTGCATTTGTGCAAGATATCAGGCTGCTCCAAAGGTGTCTCACCTAATTGCTGTCAAGAGAATCCTCAGATACCTCAAAGGAGCACCTAAGTTAGGTCTCTGGTATCCAAGAAATAGTGATTTTAATCTCTATGGTTACTCTGATAGTGATTATGGTGGCTGCAACATCAACAAGAAATCAACATCAGGTGGATGTCAATTTCTTGGTGGAAGGATCATCTCATGGCAATGCAAAAAGCAATCCTGTGTCTCTACATCAACTGCTGAAGCTGAATACATTGCTGCTGCAAGTTGCTGTGCTCAGCTGCTGTGGATTCAAAACCAGATGATTGACTATGGATTCAACTTCATGAGCACTCCTATCCACATTGACAACAACAGTGCTATATCCATCACTGAAAATCCAGTGAAGCACTCTAAGACAAAGCACATTGATATCAGGTATCATTTCATTAGAGATATTCATGAGAAAAATCTTATAAAACTAATCAAAGTTGATTCAAATGAACAATATGCTGATTTGTTCACCAAAGCATTTGATGAACAAAGATTTAAATATCTCATTACAGCTATTGGGATGATAAACATTGATTAGTTAATCTCAATTGAAAACCTTTTTAATGTGTAAAGTCTTATGTCAGCACAATCTAAGCCCTGTTACAAAAGATCCTTTCTTATTTATCTAAGTATAAGTTCTTCCGAAGAGAAATTAGCCCTCGGAAGATATCTAGCATAACTTCCGAAGCAAATTTCTCATAGGATAATTTTCTTCTCGGAAGAGTACTAAGTCTCGGAAGAAGCGATTGAGTTCATCTCAGATCTACTTCCGAAGCACTTAATACATTCCACCTGAAAGCAACATGTGTTTTCGGAAGTACGCAATTTACCTTCGGAAGTACATTTGCCTTCGGAAGAACATTACCTTCGGAAATACTTTATGCTCGGAAGAAAGACTTTACTGTGTAACGGAAATCTTTTGGGCCCCACTCTGTAAAAAGTAAAGATTTTGTTAATGATGTCGGATTATTTAAATGGTCTAACCTTACCGCCCCTGTCACATCATCCACTGAACCCTCACATCATCTTATCCAAACCACCCTTTAAACCGCCATTTCACCCATTTAAATACTTCCGGTTAATCACTTACACTCTTTTTACAAAATTCACTGCCCTAAAGGCTTTCTTCTTCTCCAATTTACCTTACTCAGAGCTTTTCTACTGCTATCTTTCTCAAATGGCCTTAAACCCTCAGCACAACCAGGTCGCACTCCTTGACTCGTCAAGGGATGCTGACTTCTCTGATATCATTTCTTTCTTAGCCCAATCTTCATACTACACAGCCTTGACCGTAAACCCTACCATCTACTCCAACCAAATGTCCGAATTTTGGGCAAATGGTCGGATTGAAACCCTAAACGGGGTTCGTGCTATTAGGTCAAGTGTTTGTGGCCAAGAGTTGGTCATCACTGAACAGATCATCAGGGAGCATCTTGAGCTCCATGATGATGGCGCATCGACGGAATTCCCCAAATCTGACTTAGATGGCTCTTATCTCCAAATGGGATACGTACCAAACGAACCCTTGCTCAATCTACTCTGATTGAACAAGCCCCTCCTCTTCAAATCAAAAAGGCTAGAGTGGAACAAGGGGCTCCCACTCAGCCAGAGGTCCACCAATCCTTCACTATTGACCTCAATATGGGTCTTGAGTCTCCTCAGTCTCAGACCCATGAGCCCAAAACCCCAGCTGATAGCCCTCAGGGTGAGTCTCTATACTCCCCTGAGCAGCCACATAGGGACAGCTCAATGCCTTTTGACATTGATCAAAGTCCCGGGTCCTTAGGTCTTCATTCCTTTTCTTTCACTGACCTATTGACCGGAGCTGGTGAAGATACTATGTCTCTCAAAGGTGATGAAGTTGATCCACTACACCCTATTAAGGATCAACAGAGTCTAGAGAAACCTCTTGTCTCTAGCCCACACCAGCAAAGCCCTACTGAGGTGAGTCCCACTGATGTGGAGGGGACTCATGTAGATTCAGCTGCCACTACTGAAGGAGCCTCAATGGATCCTCAGGACAGTGGTAACGACTGTCAGACTGAATCTACGGCAACCATGCCCTATGATGCCTCTGAAAGAGACATCATTGTGCAAGGGAAACCAGGGTGCCAAGAAACCACAACTGGTGGTGAGGATGAACATACCAGGTATGTTACCTCATCTCCCGTGATTCTTCAAAAGAAGTTGAGGGAAGTATGCAACTCACCATAAGAGACCTACTTTCTAAAGTCTCAAACCTTGAATCAAAGGTTAAGACTTTAGAGGATAGGTCTGCCACTCAGCAACTTGAGATTGAAAGTCTCAAGGCCAAACTAGCTGAGACACAGATTGAGAGATCTGTTAGGCATGTACCAGTTCAGGTCTCCTTGACCTCTTCCTCTAGCTCATCTACCTCTCAAGATGATGCTACCAAAAAGGGGGAGAATGTTGAGGGCCAAAGCCAAAGACAGGATACCATCAGTCAAGCTCTTACTTCTTTGAGCTCAAGCCAACAAGCTGCCATCTTCCTGAGCCTCTCCAGTTATCTTTCAAGTGGATCAAAGGATGCTTCAGGATCTAAATAGGATCTTCAACAAGTTCCTTCTAGAGTCCCTGATTGAACAACCCAGTCCAGATATGTCTGTGATTTACTTTGGAGCTCAAGAGCTTCAGAGGTTGAATGCACCTCCTACCACTGTTGAGGAAGTTGGTCAACCTAAGGCACAAGTGGAACCTGAGATTGATTTCGAAGGGGAAACTAGGACTGATGGCCCAGCAACTGAAACAGTTGGGACAGAAGGTGTGTTTTCACAGACTTCCGAAGCACAATTCGAAGCCTCGGAAGAACCAACACAAACTTCCGAAGCTGAGATTGCTGCTGCGGAAGGACTATTTTCTCTTTCCGATGATCTAATAGTCACAGATGCAATTCTGGAACTTGCATCTGAGGTTAATAGGGAGGATTTTCTCAGCCAACCATTAACTATAACATCTGCATTGACCCCAGCTCCTACCTCCACCACCCAACCTGGATCTTCTATCCAAGAACCACCAAAGTCTAGCACTTCCGAAGACATAAAAGGCAAGAGGAAGATGACTTCGAAAGAGCTTCAGGAAGAAGAAAGGTTGGAGAAGCTCAGAAGGAAAGGAAGACTGCCAACTGGGAAACTTTTAGCTGCAAGTACAAAAGCAGCTGCAGCCAACCAAGAGGCAGTCAACAATAGAAGAAGAGTGGAGGTAATTGATAGACTTGTCAGTCTAGGGGCTGCTTCGGAAGATGTACTCCTGCTACCATTAGAGGAGCTGATAGAGCTTGAAAAGGCAACCTTGCTGCAAAGACAGCAAAAAAAAGAGGCTGCAAGGTTGGCCTTGGAAGAAGAAAGGCTGAGAAAAGAAAGAGAAGCTGATCTGCAGCTCAGGAGAGAAAGGATCACTTTCCTACTCTCCAGAGGATTCTCTCAAGAGGAGTTGTCTCCACACAATAATGATACGATCTTATGGCTCTTCAACAAAGAGCAAGATCAAATGGAGAAGGAGAGAAAGAGAGCTGCAAGGGAGAAGCTGGTGGAGAAGAAGAAGAGAGAAGAAGAGGCTGGACTGTCAGCCGCCAAGAAGATAGGTGAGAAAGCTTGGATGAAGAACTATCTTAAAGCTCATGGCTTCTCTGGCAGGCAAGTGGGTCCAATGTCTGAAAAGACTCTCCAACGACATGTCAGTGACATCAAGGCTGACATTCGTGCGGGGAGAAGAAAAGAGATGTATAGAAGGGGATAGGGGATGACCTTCAAAGCCACCTCTCAGCCCAAAATCCAAACCCAACCTCAACCTGAACCTATACCCTTTCCCTTCCAAATCAAAACTGAACCTGAACCCTTCACCCCTGAACCTACACCATCACATCTACCAACTCCTTCACCTCAACCACCTAAACTACTCATCATCCAACCTAAAACTTTAGCCAGAACCCAAACTCCTAAACCTACCCAACAACCAATCAAACCATCCCCTCAGCCTTCCAAACATCTCTCTATGGAGGAATTCAAGGCAATCAAAACTAAGCTCATCAACTGCACTACTCTGAGCGACATCTCCTGTGAGGAAGATTCAGTCAACCTGACTTATGTTGATGGATCCTCAAGTTCCCTCACAAGAGATGAGTTTCTTGATCTGCCCAGAGGAACTTTGGACCAAGCTGCAAGACTCCTTGGCCTCAATTCAGATACATTGAATGAGGAAGAAAAGAAGCTGAGGAGAAAGCTGGTGACTCTAGTGGACACAAAGAAAGGGGATAGGGTACCAAGACAACATCTTGTACCCAGAAAGAAGATAGTCCAGTGGAGGTTCGAAGACTCTTCTCACAACTTTGTTGTTGAGAGAGATTGGCGAGATTAACAGGCTGAATGCCTCATCTCTGCTACACTTAAGCAGATTTGATATTGCTGAGTTAGCAGAGAAACCATTCTCCAACCCTTCAAACTCCGATGTAGCTGCCCACATCAGAAATCATCTAAGCAGCCTTCACATGGCCGAGCTTACTGCCAGAAGCAAGGTCGAAGAGGAGTCAAAACTGAGAGAGGAGGAGGAAAGGAAAGGATCAGCAACCAAAGGCAAAGCCTTTCTTCAAATGGTTGAAGGTCCTGAACTTGAGTCCATAATTAGATGGGAGTATGACTACAACTCCCGTCAACTAACTCTCTTCAGGGGGTCACAACAAAGGGTACATGTCATTCAAAGTGATAGACTGGATCTCCTATCCACGAATGACTTGTACAAGCTTCTCAGCACCACTTCCGGGAAGAACAGAGAGACAGACAAATATCTTTTGTCCCTGATGCTGAAAACTTTGAGAAGTAGAAATAAGTGAAGTTTTGGTAGCATCAGCCTAGGGGGAGTTTGTTGGATCTAGAGAGGCTGTTTCAACCAAAACCATGTCACTTAGAAGATTTTGAGTACAACATACAAAGGACTTCCGAAGCCAAGTGTGGGACTTCCGAAGGAAGAAGGAGCTCTTCCGAAGTCTAAGTGTAAAATGCACTTCCGAAGGAAAACTCCAACTTCCGAAGATAAGAAGTTACTTCCGAAGAATCAAGACTTAAAGACAAAGTTCTGAAATCAACTTCCGAAGTATAAAGAAGTCCTCAAAGCCTCGGAAGCATAGAAGCATCTTCCGAAGTATAAGTGGCTTCGGAAGAACTTGTTCTTCCGAAGCCAGTTAACCTTCGGAAGACACTTCTATTATCCAGTAGACATAAGTATGGTCTGTCTGACAGTCCGCTGCAAATCTCTGAGATACTGCATGGCGTTTTCTCAAAAGCCATGTAGTTGACCATACTTTAATCTACTGTTTACCTTTTATGTTAAGTACAGTTGCCATCTTTAGTTGGTGACAAAAGGTAAGTCATGAACATGTCATGACTACCATATCTTAGATAATACTTTATCTAAGATACCTTAACTATAGCATTGTAGTATATGCTTTAGTCGTAGGTTTCCAGCTGGTATCAAGTATAACCGGCTGTAGGATCTAGTATATATAGTTTCTCATTGTAACTCTTGTAGTATGCTTGTAAGTGTCTTGTAATCTTGAGTTGAGAAGTAATATATACAAGTACCTTGAAAATACTCCTGCTTGTTTCCTTGATTACTTATTATATTATTATCAACTCTTGTTAAAGGCATTGCTTCATCTTGTTTGAGTGATATCATAAATGAGTTTGAGAGAATTTACAAGTGTTAAGTGATAAAACCCGATCCTGCAGTATCGTTAGCGGTCTCTTTCCATAAACAACTATATTCAAAACCAATTTTAAACTAAAGAAGTAAAGATCCTCACCAAACTCTAAACCATCTATAATTTTAGTTTTTAGAAAATTTTGACAAACAACCACGGATGGACCCACATAATTTTGATGACGTGGCATTCTCGTCCGTGACATGTCACTTGGCATACGTGCATGCATGTGATAGAATACGAGATTCAAAGTATGATCCGCAAAAGAATTTTTAATAAAACCAAAAATATTTTAATAGATAATTATATAAAGTAATAGTTTCCAAATATAAAAGCTTGAAGAGGTTTGCCCGCATGAGACGCCTCTGTCTTGTCTTGGTATATAAAATTAAAAATGGATAAATAAGTGAGATTATCGAAGATGATATTTTTGTCCGATTTTGCTGGTATTAAATTTCCACAACGTAGTTTCTATATTGTGCTTCCGTAGACTTTTTGACTTGATACTGTTGAAAATAGTATAATCCCGTTATTAGTTTGTCTATGTGCATTGAACTAAAAATAATCTTGTTAATCCTTAACTTGTTTATAAATTTTGAAACCTAGTATAATGTTGAAGTCAAAGTAAATGAGTCATTTCAATCATTTTTAAGGGTTTATAAGTTACGATTAATATTGACCAAAAGTTAATAATTTGGATTATTAAATCTAAATTTTCATATATAATATTCATTAGCCATTTTCATCATTTTTATGAATTCGATACAAACCAGTTTGAATTTTAAAGAAATGGTTCAAACCAATCAAAACGTGAGGAAACTATTTTTGCTCATTTGTCGACACAATCGGCTCGTCAAGTTTGTTTTGTTGTTCAAAACTGTGGTTAACAGTTCGATCCAAAGTTTTCAATAAAATCAATTGAACAAGACCTAGAATATTATTATGCTATTGTAACTTAAAAGATTTCTTTATTTTTTAATTTGTACTTCCTAAAACGTTTGACTAGTCTGGTTTGTGTAATTTTCTCTAACTTTATACAACATCAAATTCATACGAATTCACATGATTAATTACAATTATGTTAAAGAATTGATGATGATGCAAGGCTAAATCAATTTTGATTTATATCTGGGGACGCGTTTGTGCAAGTTTTCGCTTTTCTTAGTTTGTAACTTAGATTTGAGATTGGATCTTGAATCCTTTAAGTTCTTTTGGATTCAATTCATGATTTGATTATTTAAACGATTTGATTATGTTTAAACCTAATTTTAGTTTTCTATAACTTTGGTTTCCTTTAATAATTATGTGATTGATTATTAGAATTAGGGTTATATGATTCAAATTGATGATTTTGTGAATGAAGTCCTTTAAGCTTTAATCCATAATTGTCCGTTAGATCTTATCATGTGAAAAGTCACCATTAATGACTTCTCAATAGATTTTACTAAAGAACGTAACTTTACCAAACCTGAATATTGAAGTGGATTGTTTTTTCCCCAAGTATGTTAAAAACCTAAACTTTTATTTTGTTAATTTGATTATTTTTCAATTCAGTTAATCAAGCAATTTACTTTTTAATGTCTAATGTTTTTCATTTAATTGTTAGTAGCACTTTCCTAAGATTCCCTATAGATTTGACACCTTTCTTACCCTTAATATTAAGGGTGATTAGACACTCTTTAGTTAATATTTTTAACCAACCACATAACATTGATCAAAATGAAAGAGGTGTTTTTCGTCTTAGGGTTAATCCCCTTTTAAAACCTCTCAAATTAGATCAAAATCCATCAAAATGCGGCGCTCGGCGTTAGTGGCTCCAGCTTGACGTCAAGCTAGGCGTCAGAGGTGGCGTCGGTCAGCAAGTTTCAGGTTTACTGACGTCGGTGGGGTCGGTGCCGCCCAGAATTGCGTTAGTGGCGCCACCCCTTGCATAAACTTGACTATCACTTGTAACTTTTCGAGATTTTTCTTTTGATAGGTCGTGGCTCCGTAACTCTTTTCCCAGCTCAAGTTATGCCCGTTTTAAGTTACTATTGTCTTGCAACTTCGCTTTAACATTTCTTCACCTCACGAGCTCCAATTTTCGTCCTGTTTCTTTCAACTTCTTCGTATACTTCATGTTTAACCTACATACATAATAATATCCCAAAGTTAACTCTATTTATCATAAATTGACACGTAAAACACGAAAATAAAGCCTTTAAACCTTGAACTTTCACCACCCGATCAATCTTTATTAAAATAAAATAATTTAAAAAAATATGTATAACAAATTTTGAAATAAAAGCTAATTACAAAAAACGTCCTTTAAATTAGGTTTAGAGTTTATAAAGTAGTACTTTAAAGGATAGAAACACTAAAATACCCTTGACTTAACGGAGAAACTTAACGCCCGTTAGTCTAAAGGACGTAATCTGTTATGAAAAGTATACATAAAGGATTATTAGAATACTTTTTGAAAATAAAAGATGAGACCTATAATTTTTTATAAACTTAGAGACATTTTTTGTAATTTTGTCTTGTATCTATAACAATTTAATAGTAACGTAACATTAATCATAATATATTATTTTTTTATAAGAGTTTTTGTTTGAACACTTTTAAATTATATATTTTAATTGATCTTCACGAACTATCATTTACCACATGCAATAATAGTATTATGACGGTATGATAACAAATCACTAAAGCATGTGTGGATATCCATAAAAAATCCGAGTGCATATATCATTGAATTTATCAAAACCAAGATAACCCTAAGGGGTCATTGGAAATGAAAATGAAAATGAAAATTGGAATGGAATTTTATTAAAATTGATAATGCGTTTGGTTGTTCAATTTTGAATGAAATTGGAATGTTAATTTTGAAAATTTCATTGAATTGTTGAACATTTTATGGATAAGTGGAAGGAATGTAAATTTCAATGATTGTGAGAAAAAATTTGAATTCTAATTACATTAGGTTGACCAACCAAACAGGATTTTCGATGTAAATATGTCCAATTCAAATTCCAATTACTGAGAATTCTGTGAATCAAACAGGATCTAAAACTATCATTGTGACATTCTCATATACGTTTAAAATTTAACATGGGATCGATGACCAACAACTGACCGGATTCTTAAAACTACTTCTCCAATTTATCTTCTTCGGTAGGAAGAGTGGTTTGGGAGTCTTCATTCATGACAAAGGGCAATTCATAGCTCCTCATTTTTATCAGATCCAAAGAGAACCAAAGTTGAGAGGATGTGATTGCTGTTGTCCGCAAAGATTCATAGTAAGATCTATATAGCAATGGGTTGGCATGGAGGTTATGGTGAAAAACAAAGGGATGATGTGAAGAGAAGTAAAGAGAAGTCAGAGAAGGAAAAAATAGATAAGAAAATAGAAATATGATAAAGTATGTGAGTTCTTAATATTACCCTTATATTAATCAACATAGTGTTGGACAGTAATAATAATAGTAAAATAATAATTGTAATTGTTTATTAAATTATATAATAACAATAATGATAATTAAATAATAACTAGCGTTAAACCCCCATCGTTGCAGTGAGGGGTGTAAAATCATGGTAAGTAGTATCAATGACACATCCTGCAAGTGACCACCAACACCGGAAAAGTTCATAACAAAATAAAATAAAAAACGAAGAGAATAAAATAAAAAAAGGTAGGCGTAAAAATGTTGAACCAACTAAGCGAAATGTAAAACATATTATACAATAAATAAGTTAATCTAGAACTAATGCAACATAGTATTGAACAGTAATAATAATGATAAAATAATAATTATAATTGTTTATTAAACTATATAATAACAATAATGATAATTAAATAATAACTAGTATTAAGCCGCCGCGTTGCAGCGGGGGGCGTAAAACCGTGTCAAATAGAACCAATGGCACACCACCGAAAGTGACTACCAACACCGGAAAATCTCTTATAAAAAATAAAATAAAAAACGAAGAGAATAAAATAAAAAAAAGGTAGGCATAAAAATGTTGAACCAAGTAAGCAAAACGTAAAACATACAATACAATAAATAAGTCAGTCTATAACCAACGTGTTGCGACAGGGACGTTAAACTAGAAAAAAGTAAGGGTAAAAATGTTGAATCACACGCACGCGTTGCGGTGTGTTACTCTCAAAATTTAGACGGAAATCCGAAACAAAAAAAGTTGTATAATATGAAAAGTATGGGGAATTAAAGATGAAAATTTAAAAATAATAGTGCTAAATTATAAAAGATGTAAAAGTAGTAGGTTAAAATAAATAAGTTAAACTTTAAGAAAAAGACAAAAATGGATACAACCCACTAAACATATAATACAACTCGTTAAGCATACCAAAGTTGATAATTAGTATATTTGTTTATTAAACTATATTTGTTATTGATTTTAAATCTAACCGGTCAACTTTATTTTTTTGGGTTTATCTCAGTACAAGTTTTACATAAAAAAAACTAATTTTTTATGTCTTATTTTCATGTATGTGTCGCTACGAGCCGGTCAAATATAAAATGTTTCTGTTCATACGTAAGTTTTGTTCAAAAATGAGTCGCGTCAAATATAAAACAATGTCATTCGACGTCATATTTTTAGGTACGTGTCTGTATGAGCCGAGTCAAATATAAAACGTTTCCGAGCATATGTTTTGAGGTAAATTTTGTTTTAAAATAAGTCGTTCTAAATATAAAATGTTGTCATTTGATTATATAAATCCAGATTACTCTATATTTCAACTTAAAATTTTAATTCGAAACAACTCGGGACAATTATAATCTATATGATTTTTTATGTGCGCTTTGACTTTGTCTACATTTTGACATAATTTCCTTTAGAAAAGATGCGATTTAAGTATAATACGTTTTCATTCAGCGGTATATGTTCAAGTTATTTTGTGGTTCGACGTGAATTTCGCTAAGAGACAAGTTGGGTCAATTGTTAGTCTATAATTTATATTTTATCACGCCGCGTACGATGTCACTGCAATGCGCGATCGGTAAAATCCTAGTTGATATAATTTGTTTGGAGGTTGAAAATTTTATGTGTCACCATTTACTTCTCTTTAAACTTTTATTTTTATATATTAAATTCAGAATGAATTGTTATTTTACTTTTTTTAGTTTGGTAATATTTACTGCTCCAAGTTTTAAAAGTTCTTATTTTCATCCAAAACTGCCAACTTAGTTAATTTTAAATTTTTATATCTTCTATCATTAAAAGGGTAATTATGTAATTTTCATATAAAGACAATCTCCTAAATTATGTTGACGTATCGTTGTTAAATTTCCATTCACATGTGATTGTTCCATTCTCAAAACCTATATAGAACATTTCATGTTTTTATCTTTGAACCTCTTATCATGATTGAATCATGAGATTGTTGGCTTTGTTGATAGCGGAGGAGGATGAACATGGTTTCTGGTGTCAATGGAACAAAAAAGTATGCTAATTAGCATTTTAACACATTTCAATACTATTATACTAGCTTCGATTAATTTGTATTTTTATTTCTATCACAATTGGTTTCATATGATTTTGTGATTTTTGATATTCTCTTTTAATCTTATAAGTTTTTTTATAAGGTCTTGGCTCTTAAGATATCGGATGAAATATCAAAAAGAAAGTATTGAGCACAAAATAAAAAATGACGCACTACAAATCTGTTTAGGAGAGGAAGAACAAATTTTTTCATAAAATCAACGAAAACAAATGAGTTACTTTTGTAAAATAAAAATATCGAAATTAACTATTAATTTGTTTTAAATGAAAATGATGTAGTTTAACTGTTTAACGAGCTTCACATAAAAGATCAGTCATTTAAGAATACGATATTCATTTTTCTCAGTGGTATATTATGTAATTAATTATTATAAATTAAAAGATAAAACTATAGAGTCAATGAAAAGAAATAAAATAATGGTGTTGTCTCAAATTTTAGTTGACTAAACAGATAACTTAATCGTTAGCCTAAAAATGATTCCACTATCTGTTCTATCATAGTTAGAGATTCATTAAAAGCATATTTCCAAATTTTAATATAGATGCCATGTATGTTTTCCACTTTGCAACAATATAACTTTGTGAAATTATTTACATATTTTATTTATTTCCATATGGATTAGAATCAAACATGAAGTCCCAAACTATACGTACTATTCAAGTATTCAACCCTTTTTGACAGAAAGTATGCAAATGATCAATTCACCACCCATCCAAAGTCAATCCCACATCCAAAGTCAACCCCATATACATGTACCTAACGCATCTTTACTTGTACATTCAACAAATAACACAACCATTGGGGTCTTCTTCTACAGAATAATCACCATAGTGATAATAACGTTGTCTCACGTACGGATTGTAAGCTTCCAACAATCTTCTGATAAATTCAAGATCTACTTCAGGTTGCTTATGAGGTTGAGGATTCTTTTCTTCTTTCGCAGGTCCGAAAGTGAGTATCTTAGGTTTCCATTTTTTAAGTTTTCCGAAAACATCCACCGGATCAATGTCTCCGGTGATCGTCAGTTTCTTGTCTTTCATGTCGATAGCTAACGAATCAATCCCTGAAATCATTTCATACGAAGATTTTCACCTGTTTTTCGCGGGTTAATCTTGTTATTGAGATCCAATTTGAGTGAAAAGAAAACAGAGGTTTAACCTGAAAGAGTGGAAACCGCCTTCAAAGCTTTCCTTTTATCATCACCATCATGGATATCCACTTTGATTACAACTTTCTGCAATTAGTTACGAATTAATCACAGTAAATTGAAGATACCCATGAAGAAATATAGATGTAAATCGGTGATTTATAGTGAGAAAACAAAAAAATTGGGCTTCATACTCTGTTTTTTTGAAGTTTAAAGAAACAGAGGTTCATGTAACGAAACAGAGGAAAGAAGTAAATGCAGAGATTTCACCTTGATTTCAGGCATGTTGATGGGGATGATGAAGCAGGAGTGGTGAATAGTTGGAGAAATCAAGAGAAAATTATGAATTGAAGGTGTAGAATGAGTGATAATGGGTGTGATTAAGTGATTTATAAGAACAGAGGAGGAAGGTGGGAGAGAAGAAAGAGTTGGTTGATAGTGATATTAGAAAATTGTGTATTTTACTCATAAGGACAAAACATCATTTCATTGTTGCAAAAGGATTTAGAAAACCAAATTTATAAGACTTAGGACTAAAATTATAAACTTTCTGGATTCAAATATTGGTATCAATGACAAACTAAAAGAGAAGATTAACAGAAATCTCTCAACTACAATGAACGAAGTACAAACAATCAAGAGACAGATTAATACAACTTCAAATATGAAAACTAACAATCAGACTAACTAGACAAGCAACGATGAGTTGCTTGACATCACCGATTGAAAAGAAGATCAATGTTGAAGATGATAGAACTCTTGATCAAGAATGAAAGGAAACCCTAGAAGATATTTCGTTAAACGCAAGAAAGAAGAATGAATCGAATATAAAGGATCAGCACTTCAGGGAAGATCAGCAGCAGCCCTTCCACAATAAGATTTTACAGAAAGTACCCTCGAACAATAACCAACCTCATAAAACAAGAAAAGAAATAATTAGAATTGAATTGAAGGAATACACAATATAAAATTTAACACCCACCCTCAATTCAATTACTAAAATAAGTCAACAAGACCCAATTTCTCACATAAAAACTTATGTTGACTAACACCAAGACTTTTTGTAAATACATCAGCAGGTTGATCAAGAGTATTTATTTTAATAATTTTGAAAACACCTGCTAAAACTTTTTCTCTTAAAAAAACAAATCAATCTCAAAATGCTTTGTTCTCTCATGAAACACAGGATTAGCAGTCATAAGAATAGCAGCACTGCTATCACATGAAATTTCAATAGGAATAGGACAACTGACCTTCATATCATCAAGGAGCTTTCGGATCCATATTAATTCACAGCCAGTAGAACACATAGCTCGATATTCTGCTTCAGCAGAAGACCGAGAAACAGTATTTTGTTTTTTACTTTTCCATGAAATAAGGCTACCTCCCAAGTAAACACAAAAACCAGTGATACAACGACGAGTAGACAAACACTTTCCCCAATCAGAATCAGAGAAACCTCTTAAAAGAAACTCAGACTGTTTTTTAAAAAACAACCCCTTTCCTGGGTTTGATTTCAAATATCTCAATAGTCTCAAAGCAATTTTAAAATGAGATTGAAGAGGTTTATGCATATATTGACTGAGACATTGAACAATATAAGAAATATCAGGACGAGTTAGAGTTAAATAAATGAGTTTTCCAATTAAAGTTTGATAAACAGTAATATTTTCAAGAACAGAATCATCACTTTCCAAATTAGATGCATCAGGTATAACAAGATTCTGTTCCATAGGAATTGCAACAGGTTTGCAAGCAAGCATTCCAAATTCTTTTAGCAACTCCAAACAATATTTTCTTTGATTTAAGCACAAACCTTGAGGTGTTTCAATAGCCTCAATGCCAAGAAAATATTTTAAAACACCCAAATCTTTAATAAGAAAACTTTGATTTAACATATGTTTAACTCTTGTAATTTCATCCTCACAATTTCCAGTTATAACAATGTCATCAACATACACAAGAAGCATTACAATTTTAGACTCACAAGACTTAACAAACAAAGACACATCATTCTTGCTTTGAGTAAAACCAATGGACTTAAGAGTAGATGTAAGTTTTTCATTCCACTGTCGTGGAGCTTGTTTAAGTCCATACAAAGACTTTACAAGCTTACAAACTTTACCATTATTAGTTTTTGACCCAAAACCTTCAGGTATAGACATATAAACATCCTCATACAAGTCACCATACAAAAAAACATTATTGATGTCAAGTTGAAACAATTTCCATCCATACTGAACAGCAACATCAATTAAAGTTCTAACAGTAGTCATTTTAACAACAGGAGCAAATGTCTCATCAAAATCAATTCCTTCAGTTTGACTATACCCTTTAGCTACCAACCTGGCTTTGTACCTCTCTATCTCACCATTAGATTTATATTTAATCTTATAAAGCCACTTACATCCAATAGCTTTTCTATCTTTAGGCAAATCAGTGATAATCCAAGTCTTATTTCTATTTAAAGCCTCAATTTCATTGTTCATAGCATTTACCCAGTTTATGTCTTGACAAGCTTCACTATATGACTTAGGTTCAACACTTTTATCAAGTAAAGACAGGAAAGACACATTATCAGAAGACAAATTGGCCAAATTGGCAAAATTAACATATCGATCCACACCATATTTAACTTTTCCTTCTACAACATAATCACTAAACTTAGAAGGTAGAGAACCCACCCTTCCTGATTTGCGAGAAGAACCTAGAACAGTTGCCTCAGTGCCCTCAGGGATTGCATCAAATTTTGCATTATCCTTATCCGCATTTGGACTACCAGCGGTTAGATCATCATGTTCCTCAACTAGGTTTCTCCTATGACTCAAGGACTCAACTGTGGGTCTAGGAAGACTGACATCAGCAGCAGAGCTATGCTCAGTATCTGTCCTAAAACTGTTGTCCATGTCTCCTAATGGACCACACACATGTTCCTCTACAGGTGTAGAACCTGACTCGATATTATCACTAGGAGAAACACTAGGAAAATCATGTAACCCACCCTGGCTGGTAAGACCATTGGAACCCTTCCCTTCATCATCGGGCAAAAAATTTTTCTCAGATTTATAGGTGTCAAAACAAGCATCAAAAAAATTTAAATCAGTTATGTCAGTAGATGTAAATTTAGGTTGTTTTTCTTTTAACGGAAAACAGTTTTCAAAGAATTTGACATCACGAGAAAAAAATATGGAATTATCATCTAAAGACAAAAGTTTATATCCCTTTTTTTCAAAAGAATAACCTATAAAGACACATTTAACAGATCTTGAATCAAACTTATGATTAGGGTTTAAGTTTGCAGCAAAAGTAAGACACCCAAAAGATCCGAGATGAGAAAGAGAAGGTTTTTTGTGAAGCAACAGTTCAAAAGGAGATTTCCCATTTAAAACAGAGGAAGGAGTCCTGTTAATCAAGTAAGTAGCAGTCAAGACACATTCAGTCCATAATTTAAGGGAAATGTTACTTTGAAACAATAAAGACCTGGCCACATTCAACAAGTGTCTATGTTTTCGCTCAACAATACCATTTTGTTGAGGTGTATAGGCACATGAAGTCTGATGTAGAATACCATTAGATTTTAGAAAGGAATCAAGTTGATTGTTAACAAACTCAGTACCATTATCAGTTCTTAAACACTTTATATCAAAACCAAACTGATTTTTAAGAAGTTTCACAAAACACTGAAAATTATAAAAAACTTCATCTTTTGATTTTAATAAGTAAACCCAGACAGCTCTAGAGTAATCATCCACAATAGTTAAAAAATATCGATGTCCTTGCCTACTGGTTACTTTAAAAGGTCCCCATAAGTCAAGATGAACAAGTTCACCAACTAGAAGGGATTTGTGATCACTATTAAAAAAAGGTTTTCTAGTTTGTTTAGCTCTTTGACATACTTCACAAGGCACATTGGAGTCAATTTCCTTAATTTGAAGATCATGACTCAAAGTTTTTAATACTTGAAAAGAAGGATGACCCATTCTAGAGTGCCATAATTTTACATCAGATTGATCAGGTTTAATACTGTTTCTACACACAAAATCATAAGACTCAGGATGTTCAAAGTAATACAGGCCATTCACCTGTTTACCAGTCAGAAGAACCTTCGTCCGGGCGAAGTCCTGAATGGAACAGTTAAACTCATCAAACCAACATCCAAGCTTATTATCTCTAGCAAGTTTGTACACAGATAGGAGATTGACACTATATTCGGGGACAACCAACACATCCACAAGAATTACATTGGTAGAAAGTTTAAGTTTCCCTATTGATTTTATGACAGCTTTAGTTCCATTTGGATGACCAACAATCATATTGTAGTCAGACACATCAATTAAGTCAAACATAGACACCTCAGACAAAACCATGTGTTGATTTGCCCCAGAGTCAATAACCCATCCCCTATTATGAGTGGAGTCAGACTTAGAAACACCACATAAAAAATTACAGTTACCATCGAAGATAGTACCTGCCATATTTGAGATGCCTTGATCTCCAACAGTATTATTACCAAGAAGGGACATAAGTTTGGCATATTGATCAGCAGAAAATTGAAAGGACTATCCTTTACTATCAGAGGAATCACACACAACATTGTTAGATTTAGGCTTATTTCCCGAGATTCTCCCTTTGTAATTCACTGGATACTCAATTATTTCAAAACATTATTCTATTGTGTGACCATTTTTATTACAGTTGGAGCATTTTACAGAGGAACCTTTTTGAAAACCTTTTTTTATATTACCAGTTTTAGCAACAAAAGCAGCGGGTTGAGATGGGTTTGAAGAGGAAACCTCTCACTCCTCACTAGATATAAGAGCAAAAGCATTTTTAACAGTTGGTAAAGGTTCTTTGGACAAAATGGCAGATCTCAGAGGTAGGTATTTTTCATCAAGACCCATCAAAAATTGCATCAATCTCAGATTTTGATTATAGTTAGAAACCATTTCAGCAGCAGCACAGGTACATTTAGGTAAGTCAGTTAAAATATCCAGTTGTCTCCACATAGAAGACAACTTGTGATAATATTCAGAAATTGAGTTACCATTTTGTCTTAAACAATTAATTTGTTGATGCAATTTGAAAATAACAGACCCATCTACTTTTGAGTATGTTTCTTTTAATTCTGACCAGACATTAGATGCACGTTTAGAAAACACTTGACCAACAAACAGTTCCTCAGAAACTGAATTGAGTATCCACGATAGAACTACAGAGTTGCACCTCTCCCATTGTCTACCAAGGACTTCGTCAGTGGTAGACTTAACACACGAGCCATCAACAAAACCAAATTTATTTTTGACATTAAGAGCAAGTTCCATAGCATTAGCCCAAACATTATAATTTTCCGTACCTTTAAGTTTTATGGACACAATAGTCAGAGACCCAGTATCGCTAGCATGTAAGTATAGAGGATCACCAAAGTCAAGACTACTAATCAAGGTAGGAGTCGGAGCAGGGTTAACAACAGCCATGACAGAGAGATAAACAGAACACAAGCACTCAACAAGAGAGAAAAACAAGAACCAAGGATCACACACGCACACAACCTGCGAAACTCCTTCAGGAACCAGATACCCGGTCAATTGATTGACTGGCCAAGTATGAAAAGGAGGAGCAGGCAATAATGACAATAACACCCCAAGCACTCAATGCATGAAAGATCAAGAACTCATATAACAATGCAACAGTACTGGTCCATCTAGCCCAGTCCAAATATGCCTAAACAGAGAAATCAATACAGTAATGCGAATGAGAGAAAGGGAAAGAAGATCCTTACAGCCGGTCCAATAGTATGAGTAATACCAGAATACCAAGCAAGAGAGATGATACCCAAGATACACAGCGGAATTCGAATTTTGATTTGCGGAAGACCAACAGGCACAGCATCAACAGAATAGCCTTCACTTAGGGCTATTCAACCTTGAGAGAGCACACCGGGCTAATGAAGAGTCACCCGCAACCAAGGGTTAAACGAAACCCTAGAACGATGGAAATCTTCAACACGCTCCACCCCAATCTTCAGCAACTCTCCCAACACAGGAGAGGAATCGATGAGATGAAGAAGCACCAATAAAGAGAACCCAGCCCAGAAACCCTAGATGATCAATTTCTCAAAAAATGAATCAACAGAGAGATAATCGAGAGCACATGGCTCTGATACCATGTAAACTTTCTGGATTCAAATATTGGTATCAATGACAAACTAAAAGAGAAGATTAACAGAAATCTCTCAACTACAATGAACGAAGTACAAACAATCAAGAGACAGATTAATACAACTTCAAATATGAAAACTAACAATCAGACTAACTAGACAAGCAACGATGAGTTGCTTGACATCACCGATTGAAAAGAAGATCAATGTTGAAGATGATAGAACTCTTGATCAAGAATGAAAGGAAACCCTAGAAGATATTTCGTTAAACGCAAGAAAGAAGAATGAATCGAATATAAAGGATCAACACTTCAGGGAAGATCAGCAGCAACCCTTCCATAATAAGATTTTACAGAAAGTACCCTCGAATAATAACCAACCTCATAAAACAAGAAAATAAATAATTAGAATTGAATTGAAGGAATACACAATATAAAATTTAACAAAAATTTAAAAAATTCTGAAGTCTATCTATTTAGTAGGATGTCTGTCAATCCAACTAGTTGGGTTTGTTGTTTTGTGAAACCGTGATTAACGGTTCAATACAAGTTTCTCATTAAAACCAACAGGGTTAGAGTATACGTGTTAGCGTTCTCATTCTTATCATTATAATTAACTAGAAATCATATCCATAAAAAAATTTGTTCAAATTCAAAAAACCTTCAACTTCTTTCTATATATTTTTATTTCTATTAAATAATACTTATTTATTATTTTCTTTTTTTAATTCACAAAAACTTATGAAAATATGAAATAATATATTTAAAAGATAAATAATGACCCCTTAAAAATGACGGCCCTTAAATATGATGGATCATTATATATTCCTTTAACATTACAAGGGATAAAGATGAGAATAAAAAACTTGATGTAAAAATAAAGTCATATTTTTTTGTGTTACTGTTAGGGGGCGTTTGGTTGGAAGAATGAAATTGAATGGAATGAAATTGAGAAACTAATATAATTTTCAAGTAAAATTATGTTTGAGTGAGTAATGAAATGTAAATCTAAGGGAATGTTTCACCTCAAATTTCATTGGTTGTGAGATTTCACATTCCCTCTCTAGGTGGAAGGATTTTGAAATCTCACAACCAAGAGAATTTGAGGTAAAATATTTCCTTGTGTTTTACATTTTATTACCCATCAAACATAATTTTACTTGAAATTATACTAGTTTCTCAATTCCATTTCATTCCATTCCATTCCTTCCAACCAAACGCCCCTTATAATTTAGAGATAGGATTAAAAATGAAAATACTGATGTGAATGCTTTTAACTCATGAACACCCATAATGCTTTGATGCTTCGGTTAAGAAGTCTACTTTTAATGATTTCAAATGTAAATGTATATTAGTATTAAGCCCCTCTCGTTGCGACGGGGGGCGTAAAACTATGCCAAGTAGCGTCAATTTCAAATACCATTAGCGACCATCAACACCGAAAAAACTCATATTAAAAAAGAAAAAAAAGGGGAAAATAAAATTGCACTAAAAGTAGACGTAAAAACATTGAACACCGCACGTGAAACGTAAAACACAAAAGATCAAAACTAAGTCGATCTAAGAACCACACATTGTGACAGGGCCGTTCAACGGAAAAAAGATAGATGTAAAAACGTTGAACCACTCGCGCACATTGCAGTGTGTGAACTCGTAAAATTTAAACTGAAACGTAAAACGAAAAGGTTGTAAAAAATAAAAAGTATAGGCAACCAAAGTTGAAAGTGGAAAAGTGTAAGGGTTAAATTGTAGAAAATGTAAAAATATTGGGGTTAAAAATAATAAAATAAAATAATAGCAAAAAACAAAAGTGAGTACAACCAATTAAAACTTGAGTACAACTCATAATGTATAATCCATTTGGTAATTAGTATTATATATAATTTCTGGGAAATTGCTCTGTGTAAATTTATTGTAATAAATCATAAATGTCCGTGTCTGTTTCGTGTTAGGTTAAGTTGCATCCACTCAAAAGATTATTTGTCGTAGACTATTAATTATTCTTTGAATAAACTGTTGTGTGACTTGTGCATATGGTCACCACACTTGCAATATTTTAACTTTTTAATTAGATCATTTTGAAGAATTTAAGCTTTGAAAATATACGTCACAAGACATATGATTCATTTTCTTATAAGCTCATATTTTATTTTTTAACCATATAACCTTTTTTACTTTTTATCGATAAATACGTAAGAGTGTCGTTAAACGTATCTCTTTCTTCTTACACATTTTGGAAGACCCTTTTCTTATTTCAAAATATTTCTCACACGGGAAAGAGTATATTTAGTATACAACAGGGTACGTTTAGTCGCTCCCAATATATAATATGAATCGAACGCTTTATAAGAAAATGAATGACAATATCTACTCCAATCATGTAAAAAAGTCAAAGAAAAACATCAGTTACACAAACCAAACTAGTTAAAAGTTTTTGGAAGTAGAATAATGAAACTAAAAAAATCATTTAAGTTAGAACAACATAACAATATTCTAGGTCTTGTTCAATTGATTTTACTGAAAACTTTGGATCGAACTGTTAACCAAAGTTTCAAAAAACGACAAATCAAACTGGAGGAGCTGATTGCGTCGGCAGACGAACAAAAACAACTTCCTTTCATGTTTTGACTGATTTGAACTGGTTTCTTTATATTCAAGCTAGCTTGTATCAAAATTCTAAAAATGTTGAAAATGGCTAATTAATATTATACATTTATACCTATACACAACTACATAATTTAAATATAAAACAATACATAATAATGTGTGGTTTCAAATTACAAAACGTTGAACGCTTATGAAATAACTATAAATCGAACCGTATAAACCTTAAAATGATCGAAGCTACCAATATACTTCGACTTTGACATTTTACTAGGTTTAGAAAATCAATAACGGGATTATACCATTGTCAACAGTACTAAGTCACAAAGTCTACGGATGCACAATATAGAAACTATGTTGTGGAAATTTAATAAATTATACCAGCAGAAATGGACAAAAATATCATCTTCGATAATCTCATGTATCTATTTTTAACTTTATATACCAAGACAACATAGAGGCGTCTCATGTGGGCATACCTCTTCAAGTTTTTATATTTGAAAACTATTATTTAAATAATACTAATTATGAAGTTAGAATTGTATCAATTGTTATACCATAAGCATTAAGAGTTGTATATACTTTTGGTTTTTTTTGTTTGAAATTTTTATTTTTAAGCCCAAAACTTTTACAACTTTTGCAATTTAAACCCTACAAAATTTCACTTTTAACTTTGGATCCGTATTTACAAATTTTTCTTTTACATTTCGTCTAAAATTTAAGAGTTGACACATCGTAACGTGCACGTCTGGTTCAACATTGTTACGTCAAATTTTCCCGTTTAACGGTTCTATCACATCGTGCGGGTCCTCGATTGCGTTATCGTTTTTAATGTTTTTATGTCTCACATACGCGATTCAACGTTTTTACTTCTACTTTCCGTTCGTTTTTATTTTTATCGTTTTTATTTCATTTTTAATATGAGTTTTCGGCGTTGGTGGTCGCTGATGGTGGTGTTACATTGGTGCTACTTGACACGATATAATGTCCTGCTGCAACGCGGGGGCTTAGTACTAGTTTTATATAATTATCTCTTAAAATATTTTTTTTTTGAAAATAAAAAATTATGTTGACAGATCATACTTTGAATCTCATATTCTATCACACGCATGCACGTACGTCAAGTGACATGTCAAGGAAAAGATGGCCACGTCATCAAAATTGTGTGGGTCCATCCGTAGTTGCTTGTCAGAATTTTCTAAAATTTAAAATGTTAACGGTTTAGAGTTAGTGTGAGGATTTTATTAGTGAATCAATAAGTCAGACCGGCTAAATCGGTCCGTTGGTGTGTATTTAAACTGTTTTCAGTTGAACTGGCATGTTATTGGTCGGAGTAGTGCATCATTTGAACCGGATCAGTGTTCATATTGAATTTTAAGTTTTTTACTTATTTCCTGTCAAATATCATTCTTTGATTAAATGCAATGATTTATGATGCATATTTAGTTAATTAAGTGTTAATATCGTGTTAAAAGTGTAAATTCACTCTATAACATATAGTATTTTCATATTTTGTTTTTTAACAAGATATATATAAATAATTTTTATAGTTTATATATATGAAGTCATCTTGTTTTTAAATTCGATTCGACCGACCCAATCGGTCCGACCAATGAACCTCTTAGATGACCGGTTCGCTTTCACGTTCATATTTAAAAACATCAATTTTTAGTGTAAATATGGTTTCATATATAGTGGTTTATGGAGAGAGTTCATCATCTCAACCAGTAGACTCCGACTTGTGATATTGACTTTGCTTGCGTGACTAACAAACTCTAGATGTGAAATGCTTTGAGAGCCATTATCCTGTAACAATTACCATTAGCAAAGTGGTTGAAGTAGCGGATTCTTTATAAAATTATATTTTAATCTTCAAAATATTTAAG
This sequence comes from Flaveria ramosissima, assembly GCA_025215565.1. Taxonomy (NCBI): domain Eukaryota; kingdom Viridiplantae; phylum Streptophyta; class Magnoliopsida; order Asterales; family Asteraceae; genus Flaveria; species Flaveria ramosissima. The sequence continues at coordinate 57,862,889 of CM046031.1, read as the reverse complement.
TATATATAAAGACACGAAAGTTGAATTGTTTTAAGTTTATGAATACTTTTTTGCATAAATTGTAAAATCTAAGGTTTTAAATATTTTGACAAAGTAAGTTTCATAATATTTATAAAACACTTATGTTTCCAAACAATTTTTTGACAAAAAGTTCTCTCTATAAATGTGTCTTTAATGTACTTTTCTTAAGATTTCTTAAAAGAAAGTTTATCTTACCTTTTCTCTAGAGTTTAGTTTAAATAAAGAAAGGAAATTTCAAAGTGTTTTTTTTAAACATTTGTCTATTTTTTAAAATCTCTTGTATATTTCTTAAAAATCTTTATTACAAAGATTTATAAAGTCAACTTTTGTATTTATAAAAAACATTTTATTTTAAGTTTTTTAAATACGTCTCTTTTGAATGGTTTCACTGTTTTTAATAATAAATTTTATTTTTTAAAAAACTTTTTGGATCATAATGCAAGGTGAAAATTTAAATAAAAATTAAGGTTAACCAATCTAAAAACTATAAGAAGCAATATCAACCGAATTTTGTAAATCAATTATTCAGATCAAATTACAACGAACAAGTTTGTTAATGTATATTTTATGCATAGTCGCTTTTGTTGATTTTTTCAAAATTTTCAACTTTTTAAAAAATATTTAAAATTTTTATATACCATATTATTTTTTATATAAAGTATACCATAAAAACAAACGTTTTTAATCTTTAAAACAAGTATAATATTATTACATAAAAATATAATCAACTTTTGTTACATGTTTAGCTCATATAAAATCTGCTCCTCACTGTGTCTCTGCTTTATTGTGTCGTTTTGTTAGTTATTATATTTTGATAATATGATTAATTAAAAAAACATAATGGTAAAATAACATTGTTGTGTAATTCTAATATGTGAAACATGATAATAAATTAACAACTAATTAATCTAATACATTAAAAATAATTACGAAATAACACAAAATGGTATAAACGTATATCAAAATGATAAAATATATTATCGTGTTCTTTGTTACTCATTATATTATCATGGACACAATTAGTTTTAAAAATCATATTTATAAAATAAAATTATTTGGTATCACTAATTGTAATACACAATAATAAAAGAATAAGTTTATCTAATTATAAAGAACAGTGACCAAAAAGCCATGAAATAATTTAAAACATAAAATATAATGATCAATACATATAATAAATAATAAAAAATATTTCACACAATAAACTGATGACCTAAGCTATTTGACATAATGACCTATACAATAATAAAAAAACATATTAAGCTCAAAATAATTCTTAAATATTTTAGCTTAAATATATTTTTTATTATAACGTCACCCCATAAAACAATAGATGATATTTTCGGATAACAAAACGTTAGGCGATATTTTAAATCATAAAATATTGAAATTAACAACTATATGCAATATTTATATAATATTAATTACCATCCTAGTTGTGTGTTATGGTTTGTATATTATGTGTTATAGATTGTACCTTATTTTGTTTTTTATATTTTTTTACGTTTAACCCTATAGTTTCAACCTTTACATTTAACACTAACATTTTTTTTTTCACTTTCAATTTTAGCACATTTACTTTTATTCGTTTACATTTTTTCATTTTACATCTCGATCTAAATTTTTCGAGTTAACATACTACAACATGTGTATGTGGTTCAATATTTTTACATCTATTTTTTTCTGATTAACTGTCGCGTTCCGTTTTACATTTCGTTCTAACTTTACACATTAACACACCGTAAGTCCGTAACGCATGTGGATAGTTTAACATTTTTACATTTACTTTTCATTCGGTTTTATTTCTTATGTTTTACAAGTTTTTTTGATGTTGGTGGTCGCTAGCAATGCTGTGATACTGATGCTACTTAATACAGATTTACGTCCCCACTCAACGCGTAGGGCTTAAATACTAGTTTTATATCTAAAAAGATAGGCGATACAATAAATCTAAAATTTTTGACTTTCTTTAATATAACACCTGACTTAATTTATTATTTTAATCAAACTATTTTATTTTAAGAAACTAAATTAATAATTCATTATAGTTTATCTACTGATATTTGAATTTAAAATTTTTATTACCAACCAAGTTGTTTAATTATGTTGTTTTAATTATATATATTTTTATAACCAAATTGGATTCAAATAAAAAAAATTAAAAAGAACAAAAATTATCAAAAAAATATTCGTAGATTATAAATTAATGTTTTAAAAAAGAACAAAATAATTCATTATAGTTTATCTACTGATATTTTTATGTTGTTTTAATTTTACACGGTTAACATGTATGTTATATTATTAAAAAAAGTATTCGTAGATTATAAATTAATCATCATTTTTCATTATTATATGTAATACTTAACTTTTAATTATCAAATATCACTTATAGTCAAGAAAAATTTAATTTTCTCAATATATTATTCACAGATAGTATTTCAATAATGTCAGTTTTATCCTTTACAAATATACTAGTTTTATGTTCTTTTTATGTCTATACTAGCTTTAGCAAACCCGTGTATTACATGGGTTGAATAAATAAATTATTAATATAATAAATTTATTAATTATAAAATGATATTCTAATATATGATATGATTGAAATTACGTATGAGAAAATTTTATAAATAACAAAACAGTGATATCAATTTTTTTAAAATTTTATTTTTAAAATTTTTTAGAAAAAAAATTGTTCTAAAAAAACCATATGAAAATGTTAATTTTAACAATTTTCTTATTACAACTCCCAAATTTGATTATTTTTATTTTTTAAAAATTGACTTTTTTAAAATATCAATTTATATAGAAATAACCTTAATAAATAGATTTCTTTCTTAATTAATTAAATTTTAAAAAGTATTAAAATAATATTATTAGTAATTAATGTAATTATTTAATAGGAGAGAGAGATGGGAAAATTTTAATGAGGATGATTGTGGTGCTGACACGTGGCACCCCATTTACCCTTTTATTAGAGTAAGAAGATTTGAGACAATTAGTTTTATTAAAATTTACACGGTTAAACTGTATGTTATATTATTAAAAAAAGTATTCGTAGATTATAAATTAATCGTCATTTATCATTATTATATGTAATACTTAACTTTTAATTATCAAATATCACTTATAGTCAAGAACATTTTTAATTTTCTCAATATATTAATCACAGATAGTATTTCAATAAATGTCAGTTTTATCCTTTACAAATATACTAGTTTTTATGTTCTTTTTATGTCTATACTAGCTTTAGCAAACCCGTGTATTACACCGGTTGAATAAATAAAATACTAATATAATAAATTTATTAATTATAAAATGATATTCTAGTATATGATATGATTGAAATTACGTATGAGAAAATTTTATAGATAATAAAATAGTGATATCACTTTTTTAAAATTTTGTTTTTAATTTTTTTTAAAAAAATTTGTTCTAAAAAAACCCATATGAAAATGTTAATTTTAAAATTTTTCTTATTACAACTCTCAAATTTGATTATTTTTTATTTTTTAAAAATTGACTTTAAAAATATCAATTTATATAGAAATAACCTTAATAAGTAGATTTTTTTTTCATTTAATAAAATTTAAAAAGTATTAAAATAACATTATTAGTAATTACGGTAATTATTTAATAGGAGAGAGAGACGAGAAAATGTTGGTAATAATGATTGTGATGCTGACAAGTAACACCCCATTTCTCATTTTATTAGAGTAAGAATATTTGATTACGTCTCACATACTCACATTAAAATTTATTATTCAATAAACATCAATTACGGCCGACTCTTGCTTTTACCAGCTGGGGGAGGGTTAAAAGCAATCTAACAAAATTCAAGATTCACCAATTTTAATAAGCTCTACTTAACTGAGTGGTTAGAGATTCAAATTTTGATTCTCTGCAAATTAAAATTGGATACAAAAACTAACTAGGGTTTATCTATATTTTTCTAAAGATCGAAACTTAACAAAGAGAAAAAAATGAAAAAAAGAAACAGAAGCAAGATACTTGTAGGAGTTGAATTGATCGAAATTGAAGAAAAAAAATACTGAAAACTTTCTGAAGGTCTTTCAGTGACTATTCATATGAGTTTTGCTCTTTAGAAACAACTAGAATTAAGTCCCCGCATTGCGGCGAGTGCGTAAAACAGTGATAAATAATATAAATGTCACACCACCGCCAACTTCCACTAACACTAAAGTTGGTTGTGTTAATGCGGAGAAAGTAGACCGAAATGAAAAACATAGAAAAGTTTAACTAAGTCAATATACGACCCGCGTGTTTCAATAAACCTGTCAAACGGATAAAAATAAACATTAAAAAGTTGAACCACACATGCACATTGCGTCGTATTAAGTTACAAAGTTTAGAATGAAACGTAAAACGAAACATAAAAAAGTTGAACCACATATGCATGTTACGCCATGTTAACTTGCAAACCTTAGAACTAAACGTAAAACAGAAACTTACGAAAGATAAAAGTTTGGGTTAAAGTTGTAAAGTAAAAAAATTATAAGGTCAAATTGCAAAGATAAAAAAAGTTTTGGGTTAAAAAGTAAAAACTTAATTTTTGTGAGGTTACATTACAAAAATAGAAAAATTAAAGTTAAAAATAGAAAATTATGTTTAATACAACACTCTATGTATAAAGTACAACACTTTACATATAGAAAAACTGAAAAATTAATATATTATAAATTGATTTAACTCAGTTCACTCATCTTTCTCTCTCCTGTTTTCGTTAAATAATAATTGAATACCGTAAATCACTCCAAACTCGAATGAGGACTTATGTTTTGTTTTTGTGGTTTTTGAGTTGACTTGTGTTGATGATGATATGATGATAATTTTTGTATTTGTAGTTGTAATTTTATTATTTTTATTTATATAAAAGACTCGAACTTGAGTAAATATATGATTGATGTTTTTAGGAAGTGAAATGTATAAACATAACTTATAAAAAATATGAACACAATAATCATTAAATAGCTAATTTTAATACAATGAATAAATATGTAATACTAGTATAGTATCTCGTGTAATACACGGGTTGATTAAATAATATATGAAATAATTTGTAATTAAAATTTAAAATTTATAAGTGATATTTGTAAATAGGATATGACTGAGTTAGAAATATATAAGTAGTTCAATTACAAACAACAATAATATAAATTTAAAATTTCATTTTATAAGATTGTGTTATTAATTGTTTTCTTAAACATTCTGATCTTTTTTTTAATTTTATTTTTAAAAAATAATTATCTTATGAAAGTTAGAAAAAATGGTATTAAAATACTTTGTATTTAAAAAAAGTTTTGTGTCATATATTTTTAAAGTGTATTTTTCATTATAATATCAAATTTTTAAAATTTTACAATATCTATTTTTTTAAACTTAAAAATGGTTTCAATAATATAATTACTATATATACTATTATTATTTATTAGGAGAAAAATGCAAGAAAATAAAAAAAGAAGCCTAATATGTTGACATGTGTCATATCAAAACTTTTTTTTGTTATAGGTAATAGATATATATGTTTTGAAAAGAGAAAAGATGTAATTAATTTTTTACTTAGGTAAATATATAACCAATAAGTTTAGAAATAAAAAATATATAAATTCTCCTTTTAAAAAGAGAAAATATGTAATTAATTCTTTCCAAAACTGCTTCATCATCTTGCTTTCTTCTTCTTTATCTTCTCATCATCTTCATCTTCATTTCCTTTCGTTTCTTCTTCATTTTCCTTTTCTCCTTTCCCCGGTCCGGTGGTGACGATACCGGAACTCTATTTCTTAAGTTTTCCGACGACATCCACCGAATTAACGTCTCGAATGATCGTTAGTTTCCTGTCTTTCATGTCCATAGATAACGACTCGATCCCTAAAATCATTTTCAAACAAGATTGCCAGTAATTTGATTTAAATTATGGTGCTGAAATCGAAATTGAATAGGAAGAAAACAGAGGTTGAACCTGAAAGACCAGAAACTGCCTTTAAAGCTTTCCTTTTGCAGTTATGTTCTTTGATATCCACTCTGATTATAACTTTCTGCATATAGTTATGAGTTAATAACAGTAACATGAAGAAACCCATGGAGAATTTATGAATTATAGACTGAAATTGAAAGATTTGGGGAGAAAATACAAATTAAAATACAAAATTTGGGTTTCAGACTTTGTTTTCTTGAAGTTCAAAGAAACAGAGGTTCATATGAAATTAATAAATAAGAAGATTAACCAATGAAACAGAGAAAGAAAGTAAGTGGGAAAACCTTCAGTTACACAAAGCCGACTAAGTAAAGGTTTAATAAATTAATAAAATATAAACATAACAAAATCTATAAAATACAATGGCATAAGAGTGTTTTAGATCTGGTTTAATCGTTTTTTTTATAAAAGCTCTACGAAGAACTATTAACTTTTGAACTTTTTTGTTTTTTGTTTTTTCTTTTCTAATTCAAGCCAGTTTGTATCAAAAGTTTAAAAATGATTAAAATGACTAATGAATATTATATATATCTTTTAGTGTTTTTTACTATCTTATAACATATTACTTTGAATAAAAATGTAATTTCACACAATTTTTGTAAGACGCGCCTTTCATCCTCTTCACCACGTTTACTATGCATTCACTCCTCATCGTTTGCTTCATACGATGGTTCAATGTGCTAGAATCATCACATAGAATGAATGTAGTGAAACCGCCGTTCAAGTGCTGGTGTAAGGCCCCGTTTCTGGGATGCTCAGAGTTGGATAATAATCACACATAAAACATATATTTACATTTAACATTAAGAAACATCGTAGCGGAAACATTAAAACGACATTTCATTTCGTCATAAAAGCTTTTGCAAACTAATACATCGTTATCAAATTACAAAATACTTGTTGCATTACATCACAAAAGCATTATAAATATGGATGCCATCCAAAATGAGCCGAGTAGCCGCCTCGTGCCATCCTCAGCAACCTTTACCTGCCAACTGGAAACAAATAAAAGTCAGCGTTGCTGAGTGAGTTCTAGTTTTAACATAAAACATACTTTACTTTCGTTTAAAACCGTTCTTTACTTTTGTATGTGGTCACACATCATACGTACACATAGATAATATCATTATTATCTTCATCATTCATTCATGCTTTCTTACTTTCATTCCTACATTCATCTATACTTCTTTACATTCCATCCAAAACCATGAACTTTACCCCACCGTCATGCATAAAGCGAGTACTGGGTCAAGGTCTATCATAGACCCCCCGTCATGGCGCACAGCAGCCTGGCCACAGTACTAGGGTAAATTCAGGTGTACCATTGTAATGTGCTATACCCACCGTCATGCATAAAGCGTGTATTGGGCCGAGGTCTATCATAGACCCCCATACATTGTGCCCGGTGGCCTGACCACAGTACTAGGGTAAGCGACAAAGGTTCCATCAAATGGTCAATCACAAAGAAAGACCCCGGTGTGCATCCATCTGGGGTAGCTATCCCACACACCGTTTAACTAACACTCTTCATTGAGTGTATTTCTCTATACCGTGCTTGCAAGACTTTCTTTACCATTATTCATTCATTAATGCATGCATTCTTTCATTACGTTTCTCTTTTCATTATCTTCCGCTTTACGTTACATAATACTTTTCATTTCATTCATTAATCATTCAACGTAAAGCCACGGGAAAATAATCATACATAACAAGGAACATGAATATAAACATACAACATCACCATACAAGGCACCATCAAACATTCATAACTTACCACATACTTATATATGTTTCGTCCCCGAAACCTGTTATTCCTCGAACAAACGTGGGTAGTGCTGTCTCATCTCTTCTTCAGTCTCCCACATAGACTCAGATCCCTTCCCGTGCTTCCACTGTACACACACAAGAGGAACCACTTTATTTCTCAACCTCTTCTCTTTGCGATCAATGATCGCCACTGGTTGCTCCACATAATTGAGCCGTTCATCTACCTCGATATCCTCCAGTGGAACAATCATATTTTCATCTGCTAAACACTTTCTCAGATGAGATACATGGAATGTGGGATGAATTCCACTTAACTCCTCTGGTAATTCTAGTCTATAGGCCACCTCTCCTACTCTAGCAATGATTCGGAAAGGCTCTATGTACCTCGGGCTCAACTTGCCCCGTTTACTGAATCGAATGATACCCTTCCAAGAGGAGACTTTCAACATAACTCTATCACCCACCTGGAACTCAATCGGTCTACGTTGTTTATCAGCATACGACTTTTGTCTATCTTTGGCTTCCTTCATAAAGGTTTTGATATTTTCAAGCTTCTCAGTCGTAGCCTCGATCACCTCGACGCTCCCCAACTCCTTCTGACCAATATCACCCCAACAAACTGGAGTTCTACATCTCCTACCGTATAGCATCTCATAAGGAGGCATACCAATACTGGCATGATAACTGTTGTTATATGAGAACTCGGCTAACGGTAAGTGGTCATCCCAACTTCCTCCAAAATCAATGACGCATGCCCGAAGCATATCTTCCAGCGTCTAAATCGTCCTTTCCGACTGACCATCTGCTTGAGGATGATAGTCGTGCTAATATGTAACCTCATCCCCATCGCATCGTGAAATTTCTTCCAAAACATAGATGTAAACCGGGTGTCACGATCAGACACAACAGACACCGACACACCATGACGAGTTACAATCTCCTTAATGAACAGATTCGCCAACCTCTCGGATGAATATGTCTCGCGGATCGGTAGGAAGTGAGCACTCTTTATCAAACGATCAACAATCACCCATATAGCATCATACCCTCGCGCGGTACGCGACAGCTTCATAATAAAATCCATGGTGATGTGCTCCCACTTCCACTCCGGTATATCCAAAGGTTGGATCTTCCCATACGGCTTTTGGTGCTCGGCCTTCACTTGTAAACAAGTAAGGCATTTACTCACACAGTCCACCACATCACGCTTCATACCCGGCCACTAATAATCTTTCTTCATGTCTTGATACATCTTTGTAGCATCGAGATGAATAGAGTATCGAGTCTTATGAGCTTCATCCATGATCTTCACACGTAGATCCCCAAAACGAGGAATCCACATCTGCCCAAATCGGGTTCTAACACTGAGTGTGTTTTCACCCAACTCCGCAACCAGACCTCTCATTCTTTTAAAGCTAAGATTATCTCCTTTCATTGCCTCGTCCTGAAACTCCTTAACTTGCTTTATTACATTCGAGGTCATGATCAACTAGTAAACCTTTACCAGAATTGGTTCAGGCCTCTCCTTTCGACTAAGGGTATCTGCCACTACGTTGGCCCTGCCCGGATGGTAATGGATCTCGCAATCATAATCCTTTATGAGTTCCAACCATCGCCTCTACCTTATGTTCAAATCTTTCTACTCGAAGAAGTACTTCAAGCTCTCGTGGTCGGTGAAGATGGTGCACTTCATCCCGTACAGATAGTGCCTCCATATCTTTAACGCAAAGACAACGGCTGCTAGCTCCAAGTCATGAGTAGGATAGTTAACCTCGTGAACCTTCAACTGTCGGGATGCATAGGCTATAACCTTTCCTCTCTGCATTAACACACATCCCAACCCCGAGCAGGAAGCATCTGAATAAACCACCAAATCTTCACTTCCATCTGGTAACGACAAAACAGGAGCTTGGGTCAATCTCGTCTTTAGTTCCTCGAACGCCTTCTCTTGAGCTTGACCCCATACAAACTTCACATCCTTACGGGTCAGCCTAGTCAATACACATCCTCGTGCTTCCGTCTTTCTTCTTCACGAATAAGACCGGAGCACCCCAAGGAGAGATACTCGGTCTAATGAACCCTTTATCAAGCAGCTCTTGTAATTGCTCCATCAACTCTTTCATCTCCGTCGGAGCCAACTGATACGGTGCCTTGGCAACCGGTTGGGCACTTGGTATCAAATCAATCTGAAACTCGATGTCGCGGTCAGGTGGCACTCCTGGTAAGTCTTCAGAAAATACATCTGGAAAGTCACACACAACCGGTACATCGGACAGTTGTGGTGTTGGCGTATCCACGTCCTTAACATAGGCCAAGTAGGCACTACACGCCTCATATACTTTCCCGCCACCGCCATTGAAATCACTTTCGGAATCGTAGTGACTCGATCACCATAAACCGTCACCATACTCCCGTCAGGCGCTATTAACCGAATCATCTTCTTGCGACACACAATGTTCACCTCGTAGTCCGCCAACCAATCCATCCCAAGAACTACGTCGAAACCACCTAAGGTCATCACGTATGGTCTAACCGGAAATTTATGACCTTATAATTCCATGTCACAACCATCTATCACATCAAAAATCCTGGTGGACTTACCTATGGTAGTTTCTACATCGAAGGGCTTATCAATACTTCTACTCCTAATGGGCAACTTAACACAAAAGGCAGCAGAAATGAAACTCTTACTAGCACCAGAATTAAATAACACAGAAGCTAGAGTTCGGTTTACTAGAAACGTACCTGACACAACATTGGGGTCCGTCCTAGCCTTCTCCTAAAGCTCTGCGCTCGCCTCCTGCCCTCCAGTTCTGGTCGTCTTTCTTGCTCCAGAACTCTCTGCCCTTGGCCTCTTGCAGTCCTTGCTTATGTGACCCCTTCTGTCACAGTTATAACACTTCATCACCCCACAATCTCTTGACAGATGACCGGGCCTCCCATATTTGAAACAGAGATTTTATCCCCACCTACACTCTCCTATATGCTTCTTCCCGCAATTACCACAACTCTTCACCCCCATATGAGATGTGACCACACGTCGGTCATCCACCCTCGCAGCCTTGTTGTTTGGAGTGAAACCCTCACGTTCAACCCGCTTTCCCTTCCAATTCTTATCGTTGCTACCCTTCTTGTTCACTTCAATCACGATCGTCTCCTTCACCGCCCTAACTACCTCAGTCGCCATAGACGGGAGAATCATCTGTATAACCTGTTGAATCAACCACATCCTCTTTCAATGCAGTCCTCTGGTTAGCACTATCATCACCGCCTTCCGGGTGATGGATCTCAGGCTCTTCGAGTGCCATATCAGCAGCCCTAGTCATACTTCTCGTGACACGCGGTCCAGCACCACGTCCACCACAACCTTCACCTGACGAAACCTTCGAAGATCTACCACCGGCCATCCTCTAAACACACTATAAGATTCAAACACTAACACGGTCATTCAAGGGAATAGCTCAGTTTATGTCAAGTATAGTAAGTCCCTAATTATAGTGGCTAGTTGTGATTAGCCACTTACTTTACTCTTCATACCCCAAGCATTTCCTATCCTGACCACATCAGTATCTAAATCTACTAAAGGCACATAAATCACATAACATGCGCACATAATACCGATTAAACGCAACTACTCACATTGGCATCCCTTCCCTTTCCTTCCCAAGGTTTATTTTGAAAATTTACCCGTTTCACTTAAACTTTGGCTCTGATACCAACTTGTAAGGCCCCGTTTCCGGGACGCTCACAGTTGGATAATCATCGCACATAAAAGATATATTTACATTTACATCGCAACGGAAACATTAAAACATTCCATTTCATCATAAAAGCTTTTGCAAAATAATACATCGTTATCAAATTACAAAATACTTGTTGCATTACATCACAAAAGCATTATAAATATGGATGCCATCCAAAATGAGCCGAGTAGCTGCCCCGTGCCATCCTCAGCAACCTTTACCTGCCAACTGGAAACACATAAAAGTCAGCGTTGCTGAGTGAGTTCTAGTTTTAACATAAAACATACTTTACTTTTGTTTAAAAATGTTCTTTACTTTTGTATGTGGTCACACATCATACGTACACATAGATAATATCATTATTATCTTCATCATTCATTCATGCTTTCTTACTTTCATTCCTACTTCATCTTTACTTCTTTACATTCCATCCAAAACCATGAACTTTACCCCACCGTCATGCATAAAGCGGGTACTGGGCTGAGGTCTATCATAGACCCCCCGTCATGGTGCACAGCAGCCTGGCCACAGTACTAGGGTAAATTCAGGTGTACCATTGTCATGTGCTATACCCACCGTCATGCATAAAGCGTGTACTGCGCCGAGGTCTATCATAGACCCCCATACATTGTGCCCGATGGCCTGTGACATCCGTCACCTTAAGGTCCGTCAATTGACGTGTTTGTCCGTCATCTATTCTATGTTTGGTCATTCCTCATCATTATTTGACTCTCTATGTGGATATCATGTGTGCAATATTATCGTTGTGTGTGCATTCGTTAAAACCGTGTGAAGACCTTAAAAAGACCTTTAAAACTTTCATTTTTGAAAACGCTAAATATATCATTTTATAAATATAATAAATGTTTTAATATAACCATTCCTTAAGTCATGACAACAATAAATATACTTTTACGATTAATATAAAACACCTAACGAAGTTGTTTTTCAACCGAACAAAATTTGGGGAAAACTCGGGGGTTAAGTGCAGGGACTAAACTTGTAATTTTGGAAACTTGGGCTGGGTATAAATACCCCATTTCCAGCCCTAAACCCCCATTTCATCCATCTTCTTCATCTTCATCTCCTCTTCACACACTAAATCACCATCTTAGCACCAAATCCGACCCGAGAGGTCTCGTTTTCTTCGTCTTGACACCGTCTACAACATAGACTACCCCTCCTTAGCAGGTAGTTGTCTTTGGTTGTCCATTTTTGAGCCTTTTCACGGCTGTCCAAACTAGGGTTTCGGGTGTTCGGGTTCAACCCGAACACACAAGGTCGTATGGGTGCGTGTGAGGTCTCTTTGCTTGTGTTTCATGCTTGTATATGTTTGTTGAGTGTTTCTGGAGGTCCTTATGGTGTAAAACCCGTGTTTAGAGTAGCTCGGGAGCTGCTCCTCCCGACCACAGTCGCGATTCTGCAGATTGGGCGACTGGGTCATCCATGCGATTGAGCCGTGCGACTGAGTGGGTCGTGCGACTGGATCATGCGTCTGAGTCAATCGCGCGACTGAGTTGTGCGACTAGGCTTGTCGTGCGACTGAGTTGTGCGACTGAGTGTCTGTGTGCGATTGAGTCATGCGTGCGAATGAGTGTATGCGAATGAGTCATGCGATTGAGTGTTTGTGTGCGATTGAGTCAGGTGACCGACTGAATGTGTGCGAATGAATGTGATTCGCACGACTGGGGTCCAATCGCACGAATGAAGGTTCAGTCGTACGAAAGTAGCTAATTCGCACGATTGAAGGTTGATCCGTGCGCATGGAAGTTGAGTCGTGCGATTGGGTGTTGTGTGGTACGACTGAAGGCCAATCATACGAATGAAGGCTCAATCGTACGAATGAAGCTGATTCGCACGATTGAGGGTTGATTCGCACGAATGGAGGTTGAGTCGTGCGTCTGACCTTGCTATGCGACTGAAGTTGTTGTGTTTGACCCCTTGTGCGTGGCGTGAGTATGTCGTGTGGTGTCGAGGGAACACTAACACAATTATGACATTGTTTGGCCACAAATATTAAAGTCAACACGAGAAAGGGCACAGAAACTATTTTGAGCAAATTAAACTAACGCTTTTACAACGACCGAATCGACTTATAACTATTGACACTTATTCAACATCCTTTTGATTAACAACGATACTTTTACTTAAATATCATCATTAGTGGCGACAATGTCTTGTACTTGGATCTACATAAGATCTAGTACGTGTGTCAGTCTGTGTGTGTTGTACGTGACCCATCCGATACGACCCGAACCGACCCATCATTATTGCGCGCTTATACATATATCATATCATTAATGCTATACAATAACTGTCAATAGGTGTTTGACTGTTTATTTGCATTCAACATTTGGGATTACATCGCTCATACATACTTACCACTTAACAAGTGAGTTTCGTGGCCCCTTTTCACATTTATACAATATTTCGATCATTTACAAATTGGGGGAAAAGTATGCTTACACAATTTTTATGCTGTACAACTTACATACATTTTACATACAAGGAATCAACGTGATACTGTGTTGCAAGTACTATTTGATACATGCTTGGGTCTGCTGTGTGGTTCTATCTTTGCAACTATTTAATTCCAGTGTGGGAACCGACGGTTAGGTATTGGTAGTACTACTGGGTTGACACCCCCACCCTCGTTCGATGGTATACTAGTTGGTACCATCAGTGGCCAGGAACGGGCCCTTGGGTGAATATATGCCGACAATTTCTTTGTGTACGTCGCTAGGTTTGGTTGCAAAGCTCATGTCATGTGATATTTACTTGTGTAATAACTGTATTCACGGTATTCCGACGCGTTATTATATACAGCATCACTTACATTTTTGTTACATAAACCTGCGAGCTCACCAACAATTTTGTTGACCGTTTTAAGCATATCTTTTCAGGTGAACATGCAAGCCCAGGAATCTAGGTGTGCTGCCTTAGTGGAGACCCTAGGATGCATTTTTGGGACTTAGCTCATTTTGATAAACAATCTTTTTGGACAATGTTATCGCATGTAAACAATTATCAACATTTGAAACTTGTTCCCGGGTTGTGGGAATTAACATTTACATTTTCTTCATATGTGTATATGTGTTATCATTTTCATGATGCTTATGGCTATGTGTTGTGGACATTGACTAAACACGACACAAGTCCCCTTGTCGTCGGGTGTCGTCATGACACGCATGTCATCATTTATTTATATTGCTCTCTATCGCTTACCATGTGTTATGACGATCCCGGTCTCGTTACATCCCCGTGTTTCCGCTTTTAGCGGGGGTGTGACAGATTGGTATCAGAGCCATTGGTTATAGAGAATTAGGCAATACGCTTGACCTAGACTATAACCTAGGAACCTTCATGTAGATTTGCATGCTAAGGCTTTGTATGCATATTATATCTCGTGTATGTGTTCCTCGCTACTTGATTTGCTCAACTATTTGTTATGTGATCTTTCTACCCTATGAGAGAGCCCTTGTGCTCACTCTTTTATGGGGATGCTACTATTGGATCTTCCGTTCCCTCTGCGCGCCGAGTTAGTTTATCAGATCCGGGTATTAAACCCGAAGAGATCATCACAGATCATACTATTGTGCTTGACCTTGGACATTGAGATTAACTCTGAGGAGGAATATGTCTGAAACCTCGAAGGATGAGGAAATAGACAACCTCCGCTAGACTAAACGTGATTGTATACATGGACTTACAACTGTTATGATGGATTATTATGGATATGATGTAAAGGAAAGTCGGATGTCATGTAACCGGATCAGGCATCATTCTCGGTACATCGTGGGTGTGGTGGGAACGCTGCGGGGAACCCTATATATAAACATCACCGGTATACCGAGAATATGCTTGAAATGGGCTGCATGGTGGTCCGACTGACCGGAGCATGAACATTGGGATTTGATAAGTGGAATACATTTGTATCATATGGTGACTAAAGCTGATATGTTACCTCTTTTATGATTAGAACATGCCGCCTCGAAGAGTCACCCGTAGCAGTAGTGGCGGGAGTGAAGCCCCAAGGGGCAGAGGCCGAGGCAGAGGCAGAGCACCAAGAACAAACGATGCTCCTGCCAGTAACAGTCAAGGAACAGGGAACGCCGACATGGCAGCCCTGATCGCTCAGCAATTGGCCGCGCTGATTCCTACTATAGTGGCCCAAGTGAGCGACGCACTCCAACAACACCACCCTCACGGGGATGGTGGCAACGATGATGGAGCCCAAGGTGGGATTGAAACTGAAACGGGAAACGGGAACCCGACTGGAAACGAGAGCAACCAGGAAACCGGAAATGGTGGTACTGCCGGTATCGAGACTGGAGTGGTCAATGCTCGTCGGGGATGCTCGTACAAGGAGTTTGTGGCTTGTAAGCCAAGGGAATTCGATGGGAAAGGTGGGGCGATAGCCCTAACCAGGTGGTTGGAAAAGATGGAGGCAGTAATTGACATCAGTGAGTGCCTCGACAGCCAGAGGATCAAGTATGCTACTTGTTCTCTACAGGGTAAAGCCCTAACCTGGTGGAACACTCAGATTCAAGCTCGAGGAAGAGAGTCCGCGATGCAAATGTCGTGGGACGAGTTCAAAGCCTTGATTACCGAGGAATACTGCCCTCTCAACGAGATGCAGAAGTTGGAGCATGAGTTCTGGAATCATGCCATGGTAGGGGCAGGGCATGCAGCTTATACTGATCGTTTTCATGAGCTGGCAAGATTGGTTCCGCATCTGGTTACGCCGGAATCAAAGAGGATCGAGAGGTATATTTGGGGACTCGCGCCTCAAATTAGAGCGATGGTTACAGCAGCCGCTCCTCCTACTATTCAGAGCGCAATTCTGAAAGCTGGCGCTCTGACTGACGAAATGGTTAGGACAGGAGTTTTGGGCCGAGGGGCCGAGAAAGGAAGGATGTTGGAGAATCAAGCCGGTCGAATGCCGGGAGGTTTGAGAAGAGGTCTAAGCCGACCCGAAATTTTGTGGCCGTGTCTCAGGCCAGAAGAGAGTATGTGGGGCCGCACCCCAAATGTGACAGGTGCAATTATCATCATCCCCCAGGGACACAGTGCCGAGTGTGCGCTAACTGTAAGCGCCCGGGTCATTTGGCCAGAGATTGCAGAACTGCACCAAATTTTGTAGCACCCGTCAACGCGGTTAACCCCGCCGGGAATGCAAGGGCTTG
Source organism: Flaveria ramosissima (assembly GCA_025215565.1). NCBI lineage: Eukaryota > Viridiplantae > Streptophyta > Magnoliopsida > Asterales > Asteraceae > Flaveria > Flaveria ramosissima. The sequence goes on along the minus strand of CM046031.1, from coordinate 57,846,180 downwards.
CTTTGAGTGTGGGAGCCCCGATCACTACAGGAATATGTGCCCCAGGCTAAATCGGGCACCGGGTCAACAGGGGAACAACCAGCAGCAGGTGTTGGCTATCGCTGGGAATCAAGGCCCGGCTACCAGGGAAACGCAGCTCGGGGACGTGCATTCGTCATTGGAGCCAATGATGCTCGTCAGGACCCGAATGTTGTCACGGGTACGCACTTACTCAATCATCACTTCGCATCTATATTATTTGATACTGGAGCAGACAATAGTTTTATTTCTTCCGAGTTTGTGCAATTGCTTGATTTGAGTCCTAGTAGGCTAGAAACTAGCTACTCCGTAGAAATGGCCAATGGTAAGGTTGCTCAGGCCGATGAGATTATTAGGAAGTGTTCGTTGACGTTGGAGGATCATACATTCGACATAGATTTGATACCCTTCGAGTTAGGGAGCTTCGATGTGATTGTGGGTATGGATTGGTTGTCGCAGAATGGAGCAGAGATTGTCTGTCGAGACAAAGTGGTACGTATCCCTATGCCAAACGGGGAAGTACTCAAGGTTCAGGGAGAACGACCGGGTAAGAGTTTAAAGCTTATTTCCTGCATGAAAGCACGCCAGAGTCTACGAAAGCAGTGCTACGCTTTTCTGGCTCATGTTTTGAAAAGAAAGACGAGGAAAGGAAACTGGTGGATATTCCAGTGGTACGGGATTACCCAGAAGTATTTCCAGATGACTTGTCTGGTTTACCTCCTCCACGACAGGTGGAATTCCGTATTGAGTTGGTTCCTGGAGCTACACCGGTAGCGAAAACGCCTTATCGACTAGCGCCATCCGAGATGCAAGAGTTGTCTAGTCAGTTACAGGAACTACTGGAGAAGGGTTTTATTCGACCGAGTCATTCGCCGTGGGGAGCACCGGTACTATTTGTCAAGAAGAAGGATGGATCGTTCCGTATGTGCATCGATTACCGTGAACTGAACAAGTTGACGGTGAAGAACCGATATCCCTCTCCCCAGGATCGACGATTTATTTGATCAGCTGCAAGGAGCTTCGTATTTTTCAAAGATCGATCTTCGTTCTGGTTATCATCAGCTAAGGGTTTTTGAGGACGACATACCGAAGACTGCGTTCAGAACTCGTTATGGGCACTATGAGTTCTTGGTCATGCCGTTCGGGTTGACCAACGCACCAGCTGTGTTCATGGATCTAATGAATCGGGTGTGCAAACCTTACTTGGATAAGTTCGTGATCGTGTTCATAGACGATATACTTATCTATTCCCGATCAAAAGAGGATCATGTAGAACATCTTCGGGCTATTCTGGAGCTGCTACGCGAAGAGAAACTTTTCGCCAAGTTCTCAAAGTGTGAGTTTTGGTTGCGGGAGGTAAAGTTTTTGGGTCATGTGGTTAATGAGGACGGGATTCACGTAGATCCCGGCAAGATCGAAGCGGTGAAGAAATGGGATACGCCCCAGACACCATCAGAGATACGGCAATTCTTAGGATTGGCCGGTTATTATCGTCGCTTCATCGCGAATTTCTCAAAAATCGCGCAACCGTTGACCCTGCTTACTCAGAAGGACAAGAAGTTTGACTGGGGATATGCACAAGAGCAAGCGTTCCAAACGTTGAAAGAGAAGTTGTGCAACGCGCCGATACTGTCTCTCCCAGACGGAACAGATGATTTTGTGGTCTACTGCGATGCGTCACATCAAGGATTGGGATGTGTATTGATGCAGAAGGACAAGTGATTGCCTACGCTTCGCGACAACTTAAAGTGCACGAAAAGAACTACACCACTCATGATCTTGAGTTGGGCGCTGTAGTATTTGCACTCAAAATTTGGAGGCATTACCTGTATGGCACCAAATGCATCATCTTCACAGATCATAAGAGCCTTCAACACATCCTGGATCAGAAGGAACTCAACATGCGCCAACGACGTTGGGTAGAGCTTCTTAGCGACTACGATTGTGAAATCCGGTATCATCCGGGGAAAGCTAACGTGGTGGCTGATGCCTTAAGCCGTAAAGAACGTGTGAAACCACTGCGTGCACGAGCGTTGGGATTGACCATTCAAACCAACTTGAAAGCTCAGATTCAAATTGCACAGAGTGAGGCATTGAAAGAAGAAAACCTTGCGGGAGAAGAGTTCCGGGGGTTAGATAAACAGATGATTCGCAAGGATGACGGTATTCAGTACTTCATGGATCGCATATGGGTACCCAAATGGGGAGGTGTTCGAACCTTAGTCATGGATGAAGCCCACAAGACGCGATATTCTATTCATCCTGGTGCAGACAAGATGTATCATGATCTTAAGGATCTGTACTGGTGGCCAGGCATGAAGAAAGACATTGCCTTATACGTCAGTCGATGTCTGACGTGTTCGAAGGTCAAAGCTGAACATCAAAAGCCATCGGGATTATTACAGCAGCCTGAAATTCCCGAGTGGAAATGGGAGAACATAGCTATGGATTTCATTACCAAACTCCCTAGAACAAGCAGCGGTCATGACTCGATATGGGTCATTATTGATCGAATGACGAAGTCAGCACATTTCTTGCCTATCCGGGAAGATTACAAGATGGATAAGTTGGCGAGATTGTACATCAAAGAGGTCGTGACACGGCACGGGGTGCCGGTGTCAATCATATCCGACCGAGATAGCAGATTCACTTCACGTTTTTGGCAGACGCTACAGAAAGCGATGGGTACTCGGTTAGACATGAGTACAACCTATCACCCTCAAACAGATGGCCAAAGTGAACGCACTATACAGACGCTAGAAGACATGTTGAGAGCGTGTGTAATCGATTTTGGAGGTAGCTGGGATGCTCATTTACCGTTGATTGAGTTTCCTACAACAACAGCTACCATACAAGCATTGGATGTGCTCCATTTGAAGCGTTGTATGGAAGAAATGCAGATCTCCCGTTTGTTGGGCCGAAATTGGTGAAAGTCAACTGACAGGCCCAGAGATCATCCAAGAGACAACAGACAAGATTTTCCAAATCAAAGATCGACTTAAAGCCGCGCGAGATCGTCAAAAGAGCTATGCCGACAATCGTCGGAAGCCTCTAGAATTCAATGTTGGGGATCGTGTGTTACTCAAAGTTTCCCCTTGGAAAGGAGTCGTTCGATTCGGAAAGAAAGGGAAGTTAGCCCCAAGATACGTTGGACCATTTGAGATCACTGAAAGGATCGGTCCAGTGGCTTACCGGTTAAGGTTGCCACAAGAGCTTAGCGGTGTACATGATACTTTTCACGTGTCAAACCTCAAGAAATGTTTGGCCGATGAATCCCTTCACGTGCCAATTGAGGAAATCAAGATTGATGACAAGCTTCATTTTGTTGAAGAACCCATTGAGATCATGGATCGAAAGGTCAAGCAACTGAAGCGCAGTAGAATACCTATTGTTCGCGTAAGGTGGAATTCAAAACGAGGGCCAGAGTTTACATGGGAACGTGAAGATCAGATGAAACTCAAATATCCACATCTTTTCGAGGATGACACTCTTGGACCTAACTTCAGCTGAATTTCGGGACGAAATTCTCTCAACTGGGGGATACTGTGACATCCGTCACCTTAAGGTCCGTCAATTGACGTGTTTGTCCGTCATCTATTCTATGTTTGGTCATTCCTCATCATTATTTGACTCTCTATGTGGATATCATGTGTGCAATATTATCGTTGTGTGTGCATTCGTTAAAACCGTGTGAAGACCTTAAAAAGACCTTTAAAACTTTCATTTTTGAAAACGCTAAATATATCATTTTATAAATATAATAAATGTTTTAATATAACCATTTCTTAAGTCATGACAACATAAATATACTTTTACAATTAATATAAAACACCTAACGAAGTCGTTTTTCAACCGAACAAAATTTGGGGAAAACTCGGGGGTTAAGTGCAGGGACTAAACTTGTAATTTTGGAAACTTGGGCTGGGTATAAATACCCCATTTCCAGCCCTAAACCCCCATTTCATCCATCTTCTTCATCTTCATCTCCTCTTCACACACTAAATCACCATCTTAGCACCAAATCCGACCCGAGAGGTCTCGTTTTCTTCGTCTTGACACCGTCTACAACATAGACTACCCCTCCTTAGCAGGTAGTTGTCTTTGGTTGTCCATTTTTGAGCCTTTTCACGGCTGTCCAAACTAGGGTTTCGGGTGTTCGGGTTCAACCCGAACACACAAGGTCGTATGGGTGCGTGTGAGGTCTCTTTGCTTGTGTTTTATGCTTGTATATGTTTGTTGAGTGTTTCTGGAGGTCCTTATGGTGTAAAACCCGTGTTTAGAGTAGCTCGGGGCTGCTCCTCCCGACCACAGTCGCGATTCTGCAGATTGGGCGACTGGGTCATCCATGCGATTGAGCCGTGCGACTGAGTGGGTCGTGCGACTGGATCATGCGTCTGAGTCAATCGCGCGACTGAGTTGTGCGACTAGGCATGTCGTGCGACTGAGTTGTGCGACTGAGTGTCTGTGTGCGATTGAGTCATGCGTGCGAATGAGTGTATGCGAATGAGTCATGCGATTGAGTGTTTGTGTGCGATTGAGTCAGGTGACCGACTGAATGTGTGCGAATGAATGTGATTCGCACGACTGGGGTCCAATCGCACGAATGAAGGTTCAGTCGTACGAAAGTAGCTAATTCGCACGATTGAAGGTTGATTCGTGCGCATGGAAGTTGAGTCGTGCGATTGGGTGTTGTGTGGTACGACTGAAGGCCAATCATACGAATGAAGGCTCAATCGTACGAATGAAGCTGATTCGCACGATTGAGGGTTGATTCGCACGAATGGAGGTTGAGTCGTGCGTCTGACCTTGCTATGCGACTGAAGTTGTTGTGTTTGACCCCTTGTGCGTGGCGTGAGTATGTCGTGTGGTGTCGAGGTAACACTAACACAATTATGCCATTGTTTGGCCACAAATATTAAAGTCAACACGAGAAAGGGCACAGAAACTATTTTGAGCAAATTAAACTAACGCTTTTACAACGACCGAATCGACTTATAACTATTGACACTTATTCAATCCTTTTGATTAACAACGATACTTTTACTTAAATATCATCATTAGTGGCGACAATGTCTTGTACTTGGATCTACATAAGATCTAGTACGTGTGTCAGTCTGTGTGTGTTGTACGTGACCCATCCGATACGACCCGAACCGACCCATCATTATTGCGCGCTTATACATATATCATATCATTAATGCTATACAATAACTGTCAATAGGTGTTTGACTGTTTATTTGCATTCAACATTTGGGATTACATCGCTCATACATACTTACCATTAACAAGTGAGTTTCGTGGCCCCTTTTCACATTTATACAATATTTCAATCATTTACAAATTGGGGGAAAAGTATGCTTACACAATTTTTATGCTGTACAACTTACATACATTTTACATACAAGGAATCAACGTGATACTGTGTTGCAAGTACTATTTGATACATGCTTGGGTCTGCTGTGTGGTTCTATCTTTGCAACTATTTAATTCCAGTGTGGGAACCGACGGTTAGGTATTGGTAGTACTACTGGGTTGACACCCCCACCCTCGTTCGATGGTATACTAGTTGGTACCATCAGTGGCCAGGAACGGGCCCTTGGGTGAATATATGCCGACAATTTCTTTGTGTACGTCGCTAGGTTTGGTTGCAAAGCTCATGTCATGTGATATTTACTTGTGTAATAACTGTATTCACGGTATTCCGACGCGTTATTATATACAGCATCACTTACATTTTTATTACATAAACCTGCGAGCTCACCAACAATTTTGTTGACCGTTTTAAGCATATCTTTTCAGGTGAACATGCAAGTCCAGGAATCTAGGTGTGCTGCCTTAGTGGAGACCCTAGGATGCATTTTTGGGACTTAGCTCATTTTGATAAACAATCTTTTTGGAACAATGTTATCGCGTGTAAACAATTATCAACATTTGAAACTTGTTCCCGGGTTGTGGGAATTAACATTTACATTTTCTTCATATGTGTATATGTGTTATCATTTTCATGATGCTTATGGCTATGTGTTGTGGACATTGACTAAACACGACACAAGTCCCCTTGTCGTCGGGTGTCGTCATGACACGCATGTCATCATTTATTTATATTGCTCTCTATCGCTTACCATGTGTTATGACGATCCCGGTCTCGTTACATCCCCGTGTTTCCGCTTTTAGCGGGGGTGTGACAGATTGGTATCAGAGCCATTGGTTATAGAGAATTAGGCAATACGCTTGACCTAGACTATAACCTAGGAACCTTCATGTAGATTTGCATGCTAAGGCTTTGTATGCATATTATATCTCGTGTATGTGTTCCTCGCTACTTGATTTGCTCAACTATTTGTTATGTGATCTTTCTACCCTATGAGAGAGCCCTTGTGCTCACTCTTTTATGGGGATGCTACTATTGGATCTTCCGTTCCCTCTGCGCGCCGAGTTAGTTTATCAGATCCGGGTATTAAACCCGAAGAGATCATCACAGATCATACTATTGTGCTTGACCTTGGACATTGAGATTAACTCTGAGGAGGAATATGTCTGAAACCTCGAAGGATGAGGAAATAGACAACCTCCGCTAGACTAAACGTGATTGTATACATGGACTTACAACTGTTATGATGGATTATTATGGATATGATGTAAAGGAAAGTCGGATGTCATGTAACCGGATCAGGCATCATTCTCGGTACATCGTGGGTGTGGTGGGAACGCTGCGGGGAACCCTATATATAAACATCACCGGTATACCGAGAATATGCTTGAAATGGGCTGCATGGTGGTCCGACTGACCGGAGCATGAACATTGGGATTTGATAAGTGGAATACATTTGTATCATATGGTGACTAAAGCTGATATGTTACCTCTTTTATGATTAGAACATGCCGCCTCGAAGAGTCACCCGTAGCAGTAGTGGCGGGAGTGAAGCCCCAAGGGGCAGAGGCCGAGGCAGAGGCAGAGCACCAAGAACAAACGATGCTCCTGCCAGTAACAGTCAAGGAACAGGGAACGCCGACATGGCAGCCCTGATCGCTCAGCAATTGGCCGCGCTGATTCCTACTATAGTGGCCCAAGTGAGCGACGCACTCCAACAACACCACCCTCACGGGGATGGTGGCAACGATGATGGAGCCCAAGGTGGGATTGAAACTGAAACGGGAAACGGGAACCCGACTGGAAACGAGAGCAACCAGGAAACCGGAAATGGTGGTACTGCCGGTATCGAGACTGGAGTGGTCAATGCTCGTCGGGGATGCTCGTACAAGGAGTTTGTGGCTTGTAAGCCAAGGGAATTCGATGGGAAAGGTGGGGCGATAGCCCTAACCAGGTGGTTGGAAAAGATGGAGGCAGTAATTAACATCAGTGAGTGCCTCGACAGCCAGAGGATCAAGTATGCTACTTGTTCTCTACAGGGTAAAGCCCTAACCTGGTGGAACACTCAGATTCAAGCTCGAGGAAGAGAGTCCGCGATGCAAATGTCGTGGGACGAGTTCAAAGCCTTGATTACCGAGGAATACTGCCCTCTCAACGAGATGCAGAAGTTGGAGCATGAGTTCTGGAATCATGCCATGGTAGGGGCAGGGCATGCAGCTTATACTGATCGTTTTCATGAGCTGGCAAGATTGGTTCCGCATCTGGTTACGCCGGAATCAAAGAGGATCGAGAGGTATATTTGGGGACTCGCGCCTCAAATTAGAGCGATGGTTACAGCAGCCGCTCCTCCTACTATTCAGAGCGCAATTCTGAAAGCTGGCGCTCTGACTGACGAAATGGTTAGGACAGGAGTTTTGGGCCGAGGGGCCGAGAAAGGAAGGATGTTGGAGAATCAAGCCGGTCGAATGCCGGGAGGTTTGAGAAGAGGTCTAAGCCGACCCGAAATTTTGTGGCCGTGTCTCAGGCCAGAAGAGAGTATGTGGGGCCGCACCCCAAATGTGACAGGTGCAATTATCATCATCCCCCAGGGACACAGTGCCGAGTGTGCGCTAACTGTAAGCGCCCGGGTCATTTGGCCAGAGATTGCAGAACTGCACCAAATTTTGTAGCACCCGTCAACGCGGTTAACCCCGCCGGGAATGCAAGGGCTTGCTTTGAGTGTGGGAGCCCCGATCACTACAGGAATATGTGCCCCAGGCTAAATCGGGCACCGGGTCAACAGGGGAACTAGGGTAAGCGACAAAGGTTCCATCAAATGGTCAATCACAAAGAAAGACCCCGGTGTGCATCCTTCTGGGGTAGCTATCCCACACACCGTTGAACTAACACTCTTCATTGAGTGTGTTTCTCTATACCGTGCTTGCAAGACTTTCTTTACCATTATTCATTCATTAATGCATGCATTCTTTCATTACGTTCCTCTTTTCATTATCTTCCGCTTTACGTTACATAATACTTTTCATTTCATTCATTAATCATTCAACGTAAAGCCACGAGAAAATAATCATACATAACAAGGAACATGAATATAAACATACAACATCACCATACAAGGCACCATCAAACATTCATAACTTACCACATACATACCATCACGCATAAGCATCAATTATACATCATACCTGCCCAACATATCATCTATGACCTCAAAAGTCAACTTACATAACCCCCCCGGGAATCTTCCAAGTCAAAGCCTACGTTTACCCTTTCCTTCCGAGAATCAGATAATAAACTAAGTTCTTCCGGGTGCATGAGCCCTATTTGGGCGTATGGACACCACTCAGTCGCATGGCCATTCCAGGTGCATGAGGACACTTAGGCGTATGGACTCTATGGGCGAATGGACACTATGGGCGAATGGACACTTATGCGTATGGAGAGCTTCCATACGCATGAACACTTGGGCGTATGGACCCTCAGTCGCATAGCCGTCATTCGCATGACTTTCAGACGTGTGACCTTCAGTCGCATGACCATTTGGCCGTATGGCCTTCAGTCGCATAACCTTCAATCGCCTGCCTTTCAGGCGCATGAACTTCAGTCGCATGGCATTCAGGCGCATGGACTTCAGTCGCATGACTTCCATGCGTATGAACCTCAGTCGCATGGAACCCATGCGCATGGACCTCAGTCGCATGCCTTTTGGCCGTATGGCCTCCAGTCGCATGCCATTCGGTCGCATGGCTTTCAGTTGCATGAGCCCTAGCTGATGCAGAATGCAGTTTACCCCGAACCTAATCTGCAATTTTCGGCCTCCAAACCCTCTCAAACCTGTTCTAAGCTCAAATCAACCATCCTAAACCTTAGAAACACATATATACGGGTTCAACACCCAACACTTCAAAATGATTTTCAGATGTGTTCCAGCCCCAAATCAGTTGAAAACGTGTAAAAGAGGGGTCCTAGAACTCACATGAACAACCCCTTCGAGTATAGCTTCCTACAAACCCGCTTGCCTTCGAATTTCGCGCTCGAATCAAAGAAAACCCGAAGCTTTTTGCCCTTTCTCTCCCTTTCTTCTCTTGGCCGAATGGAGTGAGTGTGGGAGAGGGGTGTGGGCAGCCATGCCCCTTTTATACCCCCACTCCTCCAAAGATTTTTCTGTTTTGGCAAGATTGATCCCTCGACTTGGGCTTTATTTCTTTTCTTCTTTCTTTGGCTTTAAAGAAAAATAACCGGGCGTTACAGCTGCTGTCACATAAGACGCGCCCATTCACCTAGCCTCCTTCGCCCTCACCTCCGCTCCTCCGGTCGTCACCCCACCAGTGGGAAACCTTTGGCGTTACTCTTCTCCCGAATTCAATACCATTCGATCTTTGGTCTTCAATGAAAGCAATAATGAGGCTTTTCCAATATGCACACCTATATCTACACCGATTGATGCAAATGCCTTCACCACATCCAACTGCAACTCAAACTCATCGCTCTATACTTAATCAGTTTTCTAGTTTGTTTGTTTCCTGGAAGTTTAGGTTTGTGACTAGTTTGTTCTATGAAGCATCTAGTTGGGAAAAAATTGTAATTTTACTTGAAATTTAAGATCCATAATACAAGTTTTTTAAGCATAAGATACAAGTACATTATGCAATCATTTCTATTTTTCCATCATTTAATAAATTTTTTTCTAATTTATACAATATTTAAAAAGCATATTATAAAACATTACTTAATAATATGAGATTATTCAATTCACTACATTAAGTATTATATTATTTATAATATTTTAAAATAATATTTAAATCCATAAATAAGTATTATCTTATTTAATTACTTAAGTATATAATTACTAAATATTTTCTATAATAAGTGGTTAAGACAGATCGAAGAACAATCCTAGCTAGAGAAACATGTCGCATCGCGCGAGCCGACTCACTATCTATACTATCTTATAAAACATTCCTTGAGGTAAAATAGTCATTTTTTACTTAATTTTAAGACACTTAGTATGAAACGTTTGGGTATTTAATATTTTGATATATATGACTAACTAGTATATTAGCCTCATGCGTTATGGTGGGGCTGTAAAATCATGGCAAGTAGCATCATTGTCACACCGTTGTTAACGACCATCAACACCAGCAACACTCATAAAACAACATAATTAAAACTAAATGAAAAATAGGCCTAAAAAGGTTGAACAGTGCGCGTACGTTACGATGTGTTAATATGTATAAGTTAAAACGAAATGTAAAATACAACGCGATCGTTAAACAAAAAAAATAGATGTAAAATTATTGAACCAAATATGCATGTTACAGTATGTTAACTCGAAAGTTAGATCGAGATGTAAAATGAAAAATTTATAAAAGATTTACAGTAAATGAAACTTAAGTTGAAAGTGAAAAAAATGTTAGTGATAAATGTAAAAGATGAAAACTATAGGGTTAAAAGTAGAAAAGTAAAGAAAAAACAAAATAAGTTACAATCTTCAAAACATAATTTACAAACTATAATGCACAATTAAGTTGGTAATTAATCTTATATAAATTTTGTTATTTATTGACAATCTAGATGGTCATGTACATTGGAGAAGTTAAACTTTAATAAATGTCTTCACGAATAAGACTTATTATCAAAAAGCTACTCCATTCTCTGTGTTAATCATAGGTTTAAACAAGGGAGACAAATAATTCATGGCAAAAATAAACAAATTGTTCGAGATGAGTGACTTGTGAATGCCAACATACAATCTTGGCATCGAAGTAACACAACGAAGTGATGAAGTCTAACTCAAATAAGAAAGATAATTATTTATTACCATCAAAATTACTTGTTGAAGCAGGTTTACAGGATTGCAATCTAAACAGTTGCCCAATGGATCCAACTATAAAGTTAACTAAAGAAAAATAAAGAACTAAGACATATAATATAGGTTATCAGAGAAAAGTTTTCTCGATTAGATTAGCCGATATATCCAAAATTAATCCAAAAGAGTCTTATGTTGCAGCAATGAAGCAATTAACGCGCTTTATACGCGCTTTATGCGAGGTTGAGTTCGTGGCAGCAACGTGTATGTAAAGGAGTTTTGCTTCGAGGATTGTTAAGCGAAGTAATGGGATCAAATGAAGGTGACGCTCAAGATTGATAATTATTTAGCTTTGGCTTCAGCGAAGAACCCATATTTCACGGACGAAGTAAGCAGGTCCATATAGGTATCATTTTATTCGAGAATGTGACGAGCAAGCAAGGGCAAGTAAAAGTCGAGCACATAACTCGTACTCATCAACAAGCTAATATACGATCCAAACCAGTAGGACGTATGAAGTTTGCATAAATGAAGGAGCTGCTCGGAGTTGAAGATATCTCGAAATTAAACCAAGAATTAAGGGTTGATTGATGCAAGGTTAAGTTCTGGTTAGATAAGTCGATTTAATTAGGAGAAATGGATAGAGATCATCTACAAATCGGTTAGATGAAGATACAAATTATAAGATTTAAATTAATTTTTGTTTAGTCTCCTAGCTAGTATGAATATATTTGTGTCTCAATCTCTTAATCACCAAGTAGGATGAATCTATAAATACACAACCAATGAAATAATGTTATGTATCAACTATTGTATTAAGGTTTTGAGTAATTTTTCTTAGTGCAATAAACATGTTTGGGAGATCCAAATAATCGGTGTATGTTTTTCGATTATGTGGACTTGAATAATAATATGCTAAGCTAATACAAAGAATCACTTGTCGGTCTTAATTTAGTTTAGCAACATTGTTTTAGCTAATTCTCTTTATAACCTATAAAAAACAAATATAATTTAGCTTAGTATCATTTTTTTAGCTCTTTCTTTATAACCTATAAAAAACCAAAAGAAAAACAAGTGAAGTTAATATATTTTGTAACAATATTAATGCATTTATAGCAAAATTCAAAATACAATAGCGTGTATATAAAATGCACCAATCTTTATCTTCGTCTTTTTATTTTAATAAAAGAGTAATTAATAGAGCCACGTGACAACATCACCTTGCTACTTATCAAAATTTTTTCGCTTATTTCTTCTGTTAAATAGTTACATTAATTAAAAACAGCATTATTTAACTATTTTATAAATTAAGTAGTTATTAATAAAATATAAAAGAGATTTTTTGTTAATGTTATTTTCAAAAGACTATTTTTTATAAACTAAGAAAATTTTCTAAAAAACCAAACATTTTTTAAAAATACAAAATATTTTAGTGTTTCTTAAAAGTAAAATTTTTATAAACAAAAAAAATTAAAATTTGGATTTATAATGTGAAATATTCAAAAATAACATTTTTTTTAAAAATGGTTGGTTTTGAAACAAAATATTTATTTAAAAAATATATTTTATTATTTATAGTCATTACTTATACATAATTTAAATCATATTTTATTTTAAAATATAGTTTTTATAATTAATAAAAATTTTATTATATTTAATATCTCATTTATTTAATCTGTGTAATACATGAGTTTCATAAAAAAATGGTTAGTTAATAGTTATATAACCCTTTGAAATAATGAGTAAAAGACCAGTACAAGGAACAACTTAGAAAACTTAATAGTTCTGGTGTTAGATAAACACAAATTATAAAGAAGTAGAGATGAGAAAAGTAGAGTATAAGAGTGATCTCACGTTGAGTGTAGAAAAAAGAAGGGAGAACTTTCATTTCATCACCAATTGAGACTTTTCAAGCACTGTATATATATAATACTACATAAATCGACCGTATCAAAACTCAATAACAAGGTTAAGTTCTTTTCAACATCATGTTACTACTAAACACATACATAACCCACTAGTTTTAAGTTAAAAGATTTAATCACGTTAAATAATAATCACACAAATATAATTGTGTGATGATATATAGATGATGGGCACATGAATCAAGAGCCGGAATTCCGACTCGTTTTATCAAAATTTTCATAACAACGTCTAAGAATATAATAATGTCATAAATAATATATAAAGACAAACTACATGTTTAAACAAATATAGAATATTTTTATGTTTGATATTGATTTGCAGTTTTAGTGAAATATGAAACTCAAATAAATAAAATTCGTCCCTGAGGGTTATGTGGTTCGACCACCCAAATTGATTTATATGTTCACCAGTTTCAAATAATAAAGAGTCATAACCAGACCGACTACTTACCCAGTTCTAGTATGATTGATCTAGTCCAGTTCAATCATGAAAACACAATGTTTTATTATGATAATGCATTTCTATCTCTACAAAACAAAGATTCTAAGTGAACTAATAGGCATTACGTTGTTTGTTTCTTTATAAAGAAAAAACAAACTGTTACCAATTATTTAATCATAATCGGATATACTATAAAAGCTATATTGCATGCGGCTATAAGCATGATGAATTGACCTCAAACCTAAAAGACACAAACTGTATGATTAATGTGGGTTTATCGTATTGTATTGTCATCTGATTATAAATAAACAAATGATTAGTTGGATATTGATGAACCAACTACGAAGTTGACATTATATAAACATAATTCAATTTTTTAGCTTATCAGTAAGTATATCTAGTACATTTATGCAACAACTAATTAAGTGCATGTTTCCTAACACTAGTAAAAACTGATAAATAATTAGAACCTTCAAAAGGATGTATATTTATGAATATATAGTTAACCTATGCTAAATCAATAGGATGATTTTGATATGAGTACACTGTGTATACATAATTGTTATATGAAATATACAAATATTAGGAACCATATATTAGAAAACGAATATAATAGCCATAAGAAAAATAATATATGAATTTATATTTATATGTATATACAAGTTTTACATTATTTGTTTATTAATATAATAATTTTAAGCTCCTTATCTATCTCTGCTTTGTTGCTTGCATCGAGTGTATTATAAAAATAGATTTAAAGTTGTTGTAGCTTAATAGTTATGACTTCTTGTATCATTTAAATTAATTATTTAGGTTTTATTACTTTTCTAATTTATATAATAAAATAAAATATAACAATATAAACAGCTGGTGAATGCAACAATGCTAATGTCATTGCATATAGCAACTTTTTTATAGGTAGACTTATAGATTAAAAAGAATATGAAATATATAAAATAAGGAATATGATAAGCAACATTTCAACATATAATATTTAAAAAAGTGTGTTATAGAATAGTTGAGAGTGACAATATTGATGGGAGACCAATTAAGTTAATTTCATAAAATAATAAAATTGAAATTAATTATAATTGGATAAAATCTAAACGACGTAGTTTTGATAAGCTTCATAATACATCAGCCGATTAAATACAAAATATTCATTTTTCTCAGCAGTATAGTTTTTAACTAGTATAACTTAATAAATAAAAACTACATAGTTTAAGAAAAGAAATAAAAAAATGATGTCATCATAATTCTAAGCTGACCAACTATCACATAAGCAGATCAAGTAATCGTTATTCGAAAACGATATCATTAAATTCAAGTTTTATTATTGTTAGAGATTAATTAAACGCATGCTTTTCAAAATTTAATATCATAGATTTAAAGTATGTTTTCCACAAGATAAATTTGTGAAATAATTAATTGCACAATTTTTCTTATGGGGCCATATGGATACAAGAAGAATCAACACCAAGTTCCAAAATGTATTATTCAACCCTTTATGATAGAAAATATGAAAATGATCACCACTCCAAAGTCAACCTCATAGACATGCACCTAACGCATCTTTACTAGTACATTCAAAATAAAACACAACCAATGGGGTCATCATCCTCAGAATGAACACAATATCGTGGTGTCAGGTAATTATATGGATTATGAGCTTCTAACAATCTTCTTATAACTTCAGGATCTACTTCAATTGGCTTATCTGGTTGAGGTTTATTTTCTGGTGGAGGTTTCTTTTCTTCTTTCGCGGGACCGACGGTGAGTATATTAGGGTTCCATTTTTTAAGTTTTCCGACTGCATCCACAGGATCAACATCTCCAATGATCGTCAGTTTCTTCTCTTTCATGTCCATCGCTAACGACTCGATCCCTGAAATCATCGCAAATAAAGATATTCAGTAATTTGATTTAGATTCAGTGTGTACTCAATGCTTGACATAACTTCTGCTTTAGGCATGATGCATGAGTGTGCCAGATCCCTTATAATATATACAATTTTATCTTACACTTTATGTAGTAGACTGTTTTTTATGATCTGAACCTAAAGTGAAAATTAAATAAAGAGATAAGGTCGTTTTAACCTGAAAGACCAGAAACTGCTTTAAAAGCCTTCCTTTTATCATCACCATCATGGACATCGACTTTGATTACAAGTTTCTGCAACTAAGTACAAGTTAATAACATAAAAATGAATAAACCCATGAAGATTTATTAACGGAGATCGAAACTAAACGAAAAGAAGATACAAAATCTTGCTTTCAAAGAAACAGAAGTTCATATGAAGAATTTTTTTAAGCAACATAAATGAAACATAGAAAGTAAGTAAAGAAATTGCACCTTGCTTTCAGGCATATTGTTGAGGGGATGATGAAGCAAGTGTGGTGACTGGTGAACAATTGAAGTAAATGAAGAGAAATTTTTTAATTGAAGCTATGCAATGAGTGATAATGTGTGTGAGAGATTTTATAATATGAGAGGAGGAAGGTAGGAATGAAAAAAAGAGTTAGTTGACAATGATATTATAAAAATGAGTAGTTATTCATAAGGACAAAACATCATTCAATTGTAGCAAAAAGGAAAATCAAATTCTAAAACTTTGGACCATGTTTGTCACATTCATGAAGTGCTATGAGACCAAGTCTATCTTATTTAGGGGCTGTTTGATAAAACTGACTGAATAAGATCTGACTGAGTCAGAAGCTGACCCAGTAAGAAGTTCTGACTGAGTCTGCATCTGACTGAAACTTGGTTGTTTGATTTAGTATCTGACTGACTCAAATCAAAACAACTCATATAAACAAAGATCCCAAATCAACAACATACAATCCCAAATCATGTCATTCAGATCAACCAAAACAAACAATCAAGCAATCCGATCAATTCACCAACAAAATTTAAAACTCTATTGTAGTTAAGATAAAGGTTTTGAAACTTTATGATTACTTATAGTTTATAGACAAATACAAAAAAACAGACCATCACAGAATAAAAATTGACACAACTCTATTGTAACCAAGAACCAAAGCAGTCAGGCCACCTAGGAGGCAATCAATGCTCGGGAGGTCGCTCGGGAGGTGCTCGGTTAGGTGCTCGGTAGGCTCGCGCAGGTTGGGAGGTCCTCGATCTGTCCAAATGGGAGGTGATCGGTCGCGCTCGCGCAGAGGGATGTGCTCGATTTGGGTTCTCCGAATGGTCGCGCAGGGGCAGTCGCGCAACGAGAGGTGCTCGATTTGGGTTCTCCGATCGCGCAGGGAGAGGTGGTCGATTTGGGTTCTCCGGTCGCGCAGGGAGAGTGGTCGTTTTGGGTTCTCCGGTCGCGCAGGGAGAGGTGGTGACGGGAACTCGCGCAGGGGAGGTGGATTTGGGTGTTGGTGGTGTGCAAATGGGGGCTGGTTTGGGTCAGCAATTGATTTTTTTAGGTTTGGGTCAGAAGCGGTCAGCTGGCACCACTTTCGTATCAAACAGGCTGACCCGCTGACCGAGTCAGCCGGGTCAACCCGGTCAGACATAAACAAACAGCCCCTTAGACTTCTCTCCATCAACCCGTCTAGTTTGATTTGTAGTTTTCATAAAAGAATAGTTAATGATACATTACAAATTATTGTTAAACAGATCGCGTTAGATCATGAACACGTATACTATATAGTTTTGATGAATTAAATGGATGTATTATATGTTGAAACATATGCCGGGCAAACGTGTTGCTCAAAACCATCAAAATGGTTGATTTTTGTTACGTGTTATGTCAACTTGGTCCGCTCGAAACAGTAGTTGTACAAAAATTTTAATTATGTTTTAATTAACTATTGTGTGGCATCGTGACATATGATCACAAACTGACAAAAGTTATAATATTATAATGTTTATGTAGAATATTTGGTTGATTTTAAGCTTTATAAAATATACTTGCCAAGAAATATGGCCCATTTCCTTATAAGCTAATATTTTGGTGTTTACCCGTGTAATCTTCTATGCAAATACATGATGTGAATCGAACTCTTTGTTAGAAAATGAGTAAAAAATGTCTACTTCTAGTAATCACATCAAAGGGGTAAACCTCAGTTACACAAACTAGACTGATTTACCGTTTTAAACGAATGAAAGATAAATTAAAATAAAAAATCTTCGTATTTCAAGATAAAAAGTAGAGTGAATTGTCGTTTTTCTTCCTATGATTTTGTTACATTTGCCGCTTTTATTCAGAAGGATTTTTTCTTTCATCTGGCTTCCTAAGATTTGAAAAACTTGTTATTTTAATTTAAAAACATGAATTTCATGAATAAATTTTATCAACAACACGTAAACATAACTTAAGGTTTTGTTTTTATATGAAAATTTACATAAAGTACCCTTTTAATGGTGAACATGTAACATTTTAAATTAATGGAGCTAATATATTTTGATGAAAATAATAATATTTAAATTTTAAGGAGTCAGATGCAAGAAAAAACTATTTTGAATGAAGAAAATAAATATGACCAAAACATATGGATAAAAACGAACCTATCTGTTAAACATGGTTTATGATCCATAAACCATAAAAGGACCCTAGGCAACCGATTTACTTCGACTTTGACCTTTCGATAGGTTTGTAACAGAATATAAACAAGTTAAATATTAATAGGTTTGTTTTTAGTTCTATTAACATAGACAATAAATACTATTGTCAACAGTACTAAGTCAACTAGTCTACGGATGTATAATATAGAATTGCATTGAGAAAATGTAATACCAGCAAATATAGACAAAAATATCATTATCGAAAATCCCACTGATTTATCCATTTTTTTATTTTTATATACCAAGACAAGATAGAGGCGTCTCAAGAATACCTCTTCATGCTTTTATATTTGGAATCGTTATTATTTTTTATATAATCATCTATTAAATATTTTTGTTTTTGAAATAAAGATTCTTTTGACAGATCATAAGTTTGAACCTCATATTATCATAGAATCATATTTTAATATTCTAATTTCTATCATACGTACACTATTCTAATTTCTATCACACGCATGTACGTATGTCAAGTAACGTGTCACAGACGAGATGGCCACACGACCAAATTGTGCGGGTCCATCCGTGGTTATTCGTTAGAATTTTTAGACTAATTTTTAGACTGTCCCCATCGCTTTGCCCGTGGGCCGCCCGTCGCCGACGTGGACGGCGCCCGCCGGAAGGGCGGCGATGGGGGAGAAAGGAGGAAGACGCCCGATCCGTGGGCAAGGGCGACGGAAAGGGAGGGATGGTGGGCCCCACCACCATAATAATATTTTTAAATAATTTTAAATTAAATGTTTTTAATTAAAATTTTTTAAAAAAATTAATTAAAATAATAATTTAACTAATATTTTAATTAAAAATGAGCTAATTAAATTCAAATATTTTAAATTTTTTTAAAGTTATGGTATTAAACTAATTAATTAGAGTTTATATAACGGGTACTCTTTTTGTTCTATTCATAAAGGCTATTTTTTCATCGTCGTTTTTAATTTTTTTGTATCGTCGTTTCTATCTATTAATTTTGTATCGTCGTTTTTATTTTTTTTGTTTTACGTTGTTGTTTTTATTTTATTTTAATTAAATATATTTATAATAATTTAAATATCTTTATTTAAAGTAAATTAATAAAGAAAATATGAGGTGGAAAAATAAATGTGTTTGTGGGAAGGATAGTGTTGGGAGTAAAAAATGTTTGTGGGAAGAATGGGTGAAGATGAGTGAAAAGCTGGCATGTTGATAGGACTGTTTGTGGAAAGGATAAGTGGTAGCGTTGTGAACAGTCTTAGTTTATCGGATGTTTTAGAGATTGTGTGGTGATTTCATAGTTTAAAAATGATTTTATATATAGTGGTTTATGAAGAAACTCCGATACCTCACCACCAAACCTTGATTTTTCTGGCATTAACTATGTTTGAGTGGTTAGCAGACTCAATACGTCTAATGCTTCCTGAGTAATCACATTGCAACAAGTAAAGTTAATAAATTAAATTAGGAGTTTGTAAGTTGAAGTAACAAATCTCTATAAACTTATTTTTTAAGCTTCAAAATATTTAGGCATACGTAAAAAAAATACTTCAGTTTGGTTATTTTAAGTTTATAAATAATTTAAAAACAACAAGTTTTAATAACTCTGTGTTTTAGATATATTCTAAAAATTTAACTTAAATTTTATGTTTTGTTTTAATCTTATAAAATGTTTATGTTTTTAAAAATATATTTAAAAAGTTTTGGTTTATCCAAGAATCAATTTTCATCATGTAGGTACTTTTTGTAGTACAACTAGCGTTTAAACATCGACGCGCATTGCGCATTTAAATTTAACTGTTAACTTAAACTATATCACTTTGTTAACCGACCATCAAAGACGGTACGCGGCTCAAAACCAATGGTTGCTTGTGGTTGCATACCGGAAAACGGCTGCCAGCTAGTGCAACCGACAACAGTTTCAGTATATCATCACGGCCACAGAACAACAAAACGACTATATATTAATAAACTAAAACAGGCTCAGTCTCGGATGAGCAAATGGTAGTCATCATGGACATAACATTCCCTCCACATGTTGTACATGAATCGCAAAGCATTCACGTGTTACGATTCAACAAAGACCAAGTTATGGTGCATCAACATACTTCATCTTTGTGACATCCGTCACCAAAAGGTCCGTCAATTAACGTGGTTTCGTTGACTTTTCTTCGCTCGATCATTCCTCATCTTTATAAACTATTCGTGTGGATATTATGCTTGCTTTATCATCCTTGTGCTTGTGCTTTCATTGTGAACGTGTGCTATCTTTAAAAACTTTTAAAACTTTCATCACCATTACCGTTAAATATACCATTTTTATATAATATTATTATCATTAATAAAAACCATTTTTAAGTTATAAATATCATTAAATACATTTTTATCATTAATATAACTAACCTAATAAAGTCGTTTTTCAACCGAAACAAACTTTGGGAACTCGGGGGCTAAGTGCGGGGACTAAAATTGACATTTTGCAAACTTGGGATGGGTATAAAACCCCCCCCATTTCTAGCCCTAGATTCATTATTCTTCTTCTTCATCTCCATCTTTTTCTTCTTCACTTTACATCTCATTCCTTGCACCAAAACCGCCCCGTTTGGTCTCGTTTTCACCGTCTAGACATCATCGACAACCAAGTCTACTCCATCCTTGCAGGTAGACGACCTTGGTTGTCCCTTTTCTTGCTTATTCACGGCTGTCCAAACTAGGGTTTCGGGTGTTCGGGTTCAACCCGAACACATGAGGTCGTGTGGGTGCGTGTGATGTCCTTCTGAGTGTGCTTCTTGTTTGTGTATGTTTGTAGTGTGTTTCTGGAAGTCCTTGTTGTGTAAAACCCATGCTCGGAGCAGCCGGAGGCTGCTCAGCCCTCCTGCAGTCGCGATTCTGCAGTTCAGGCGACTGGGTCTGTCATGCGATTGAGCCGTGCGACTCGGTGAGTCGTGCGACTGAATCATGCGTCTGAGTCCATCGTGCGACTGAGTTGTGCGACCGGGTGTGTCGTGCGACTGAGTCGTGCGATTGTGTGTATGTGTGCGAATGAGTCATGCGTGCGAATGAATGTGTGCGATTGAGTCATGCGAGCGAATGAATGTGTGCGATTGAGTCATGCGACCGAATGAATGTGTGCGATTGTGCGTATCGCACGACTGAAGGCCAATCGCACGAATGAAGGTTCAGTCGTACGAATGAAGCTGATTCGTACGAATGAAGGTTGATTCGTGCGTATGGAGGTTGAGTCGTGCGATTGGGTGTTGTGTGGTACGACTGAATGCCAGTCGTACGAATGAAGGTTCAATCGTACGAATGAAGCTGATTCGTACGATTGAGGGTTGATTCGTGCGAATGGAGTGTTGAGTTGTGCGTCTGGTCTTGTCGTGTGACTGAAGTTGTTGTGTGTGCATTCCTTCTTGTGTGTAGTGTGTGTAAGACGTGTGGTGTTAAGGTGACATCGACACAGTTGCCATTGCTAATGCCAATGTTAAAGTCAACGCTATTAAACTTACTAATGTTATTCCAAATTAAATTAACTTAACATTTTACAAGTACTAATAACCGATTTATAACTACTAATATTTATCAATACTTCTTCAATAACAATGAAACTTTTACACTAATATCATCAGCAATGGCGACGATGTCTAGTACTTGGATCTACATAAGATCTAATACGTATGTCTGTTTGTGTGTTACACGCGACCCAACCGATACAACCCGAACCGACCGAACGTTACTATTTGCTTTATACATATCATTAATGCTTAACAGTAACTGTCAATAGGTGTTTTACCGTTCATTTGCATACAACATTTGGATACTTTGATCATTCATACTTACCACCTAACAAGTGAGTTTCGTGGCCCCTTTTTATGCTTACAATATTTCAATCATTTACAAACTTGGGGGAAAAGTATGCTCACCCATTTTCAATGCTGTACAATTTACATACAATTTACATACTTGGAATCAACGTGTTACTGTTTTGTGAGTACTTATCTGATACATGCTTGAGTTCGCTGTGTGGTACTTTCTTTGCAACTATTTAATTCCAGTGTGGGAACCGACGGATAGGTATTGGTAGTACTACTGGGTTGACACCCCCACCCTTGTTTGTTGGTATACTAGTTAGAACCAACAGTGGCCAGGAACAGGCCCTTGGGTGAGTATATTCTGACAAGATCTTTGTGTACGTCATTAGGTTTGGTTGCAAAGCTCATTGTCATGTGATTTTACTTACTTATAACTGTATACACGGTATTCCACATCATTTACTATACAGCATCAATTACTTATTTACTATTTAAACCTGCGAGCTCACCAACAATTTTGTTGACCATTTTGAGCATATCTTTTTAGGTGATCATGCAAATTGAGGATCTAGGTGTGCTGCCTTAGTGGAGACCCTAGGATGCATTTTTGAGACTAAACATATTTGACAAACAATCATTTTGATACAATGTTGTAGTCTGATTAAACAATTACATTCTTTTGATACTTGTTCCCGGGTTGTGGGAATTTACTTTACAATGTTATCATCTTTTACTATGTGAATCATCTAACATGTTTATGCTTATGGCTATGCTGTCATGAATATTGACTAAACACGACAGAAGTCTCTATTTGTGTCGGGTGTCGTCATGACACGCTTTATCATCATTTATTATATTGCAACTCTATTGCTTACCATGTGTTATGACGATCCCGATCTCGTTACATCCCCGTGTTTCCGCTTTTAGCGGGGGTGTGATAGATTGGTATCAGAGCCATTAGTTATAGAGAATTAGGCAATACGCTTGACCTAGACTATAACCTAGGAACCTTCATGTAGATTTGCATGCTAGAATCTGTATGCATATTATATCTCGTGTATGTGTTCCTCTTTACTTGACTTGTCTATCTATATGTTATGTGATCTTTTCACCCTGTGAGAAGAGCCCTTGTGCTCACTCCTTATAGGATGCTTCTATTGGATCTTCCGTTTCCTCTACGCGCCGAGTTGGTTTATCAAATCCGGGTATTAAACCCGAAGAGATCTTCACAGATCATGTTATTGCGCTTGACCTCGGACATTGAGATTGACCCTGAGGAGGTTATGCCTGAAACCTCGAAAGAGGAAGAGATAGACAACCTTCTCTAGACTAAACGTGATTATATACATGGATTTACAATTGATATGATGGACTATTGTTGAAACATTATCAATTCATGGTGTGAGAACTACACGACTTGCATGCGATGTGTGGTGACTATAAGTGTGATATTAACTTGGAATGCTGGACTTTGATGAACGATGTGGACAATATAATTTGAAATGGTTTAAACTTACGTGTTTACTACTTCTATGATTAGAAAATGCCGCCTCGAAGAGTTACCCGCAGCAACAGTGGCGGGAGTGAAGCCCCAAGAGGCAGAGGCAGAGGCAGCGGTAGAGCACCAAGAACAAGTGCTGGTCCTGCCAGTAATAATCAGTGAACAGGAGACTCTGATATGGCAGCCTTGATCGCTCAACAGTTGGCCGCACTGATTCCTACTATCGTGGCCCAAGTGAGCGATGCACTCCAGCAACACCACCCCCACGGGGATGGTGGAAATGATAATGAGGATAATGGAGAAAGAGGTCAAGGTGGGATTGAAACTAAAGTAGGTGATGGGAACCCGACTGGGAACGAGAGCAATCAGGAGACCGGGAATGGTGGAATAACCGTAATGAGACTGGGGTTGTTAATGCTAGAAGGGGATGTTCTTACAAGGAGTTTGTGGCCTGCAAACCAAAGTAGTTTGATGGGAAGGGCAGAGCAATAGCCCTGACCAGGTGGCTTGAGAAAATGGAGGCAGTGATTGACATCAGCGAATGCCTCCATAGCCAGAGAATCAAGTATGCCACATGTTCACTGCAGGGCAAGGCCCTAACCTGGTGGAACACCCAGGTTCAAGCTAGGGGAAGAGAATTGGCAATGCAGATGTCCTGGGATGAATTCAAGGCATTGATCACAGAGGAATACTGTCCCCTCAATGAGATGCAGAAACTGGAGCATGAATTCTGGAATCATGCTATGGTGGGGGCTGGGCATGCAGCTTACACTGATCGATTCCACGAGTTGGCAAGACTTGTTCCACATCTAGTGACTCCGGAATCAAAGAGGATCGAAAGATACATTTGGGGACTTGCGCCTCAAATCCGAGCAATGGTAACAACAACTGCTCCTCCTACGATCCAGAGTGCAATTCTGAAGGTTGGCTCTAACTGATGAGATGGTGAGAACAGGGGTGTTAGGAAGAGGGGCAGAGAAGAGAAAGGATGTTGGGGAAACAAGCCGTTCGAGTGCCGGAAAATTTGATAAAAGGGCCAAGACAACCAGGAATTTTGTTGCCGTGACGCAAGGCAAGAGAGAGTATGTTGGGCCGCACCCCAAATGTGACAGGTGCAACTATCATCATCCCCCAGGAACGCAGTGTCGGGTGTGCGCGAACTGTAGACGCCCGGGGCATTTAGCGAGAGACTGCAGAATAGCGTCGAATCTGGTGGCTTTGGTCAACGCGGTTAACCCCGCTGGGAATTCCAGGGTCTGTTATGAGTGTGGAGGCCCTGACCACTACAGAAACATGTGTCCCAGACTGAATCAGGCGCCGGGTCAACAAGGGAACAACCAGCAGCAGGTGATGGCCGTAGCTGGGAATTAAGGCCCGGCAAATCAAGGAAATACAGCTCGGGGACGTGCATTTGTCATTGGAGCCAACGATGCTCGTCAGGACCCAAATGTTGTCACGGGTACGCACTTACTCAATCATCACTTCGCATCTATATTATTTGATACTGGAGCAGACAATAGCTTTATATCTTCTGAGTTTGTGCAATTGCTTGATTTTAGTCCCAGTAGGCTAGAAACTAGCTACTCTGTAGAAATGGCCAATGGTAGAGTTGTTCAGGCCGATGAGATTATTAGGAAGTGCTCAATTATATTGGAGAACCATGCCTTCGATATAGATTTGATACCCTTTGAGTTAGGAAGTTTCGACGTAATTGTGGGAATGGATTGGTTGTCGAAACACGGAGCTGAGATTGTCTGTCGGGACAAAGTAGTACGAATCTCCATGTCAAACGGGGAGCTACTCAGAATTCAAGGAGAACGACCGGGAAGAAACTTAAAGCTTATCTCCTGCATGAAAGCACGCCGAAGTTTACGAAAGCAGTGCTTTGCGCTTCTGGCTCATGTGGTAGAAAAGAAGGAAGATAAGAGGAAACTAGTAGATATTCCAGTGGTACGGGACTACCCAGATGTATTTCCTGATGACTTTTCTGGTTTGCCTCCTCCACGACAGGTGGAATTTCGTATAGAGTTGGTTCCTGGAGCTACACCGGTAGCAAAGACGCCATATCGGTTAGCACCATCTGAAATGCAAGAGTTGTCTAGTCAGTTGCAGGAACTACTGGAGAAGGGTTTTTATTTGACCGAGTCACTGACCATGGGGAGCACTGGTATTATTTGTCAAAAAGAAGGATGGGTCATTCCACATGTTTATCGATTACCGTGAGTTGAACAAGTTAACCGTGAAGAATCGATATCCTCTCCCCAGGATCGACGATCCGTTTGATCAGCTGCAAGGAGCTTCATGTTTCTCAAAGATCGAACTTCGTTCTGGATATCATCAGCTAAGGGTTTTCGAGGACGACATACCGAAGACAGCGTTTAGAACTCGTTATGGGCACTATGAGTTCTTGGTCATGTCGTTCGGGCTGACTAACGCACCAGCTGTGTTTATGGACTTGATGAATCGGGTGTGCAAACCTTACTTGGATAAGTTTGTGATCGTATTCATAGACGATATACTTATCTACTCCCGATCGAAAGAGGATCATGAAGAACACCTTCGGGCAATACTGGAACTGCTACGGGAAGAGAAACTTTTCGCTAAGTTCTCGAAGTGTGAACTTTGGTTGCGAGAGGTAAAGTTTTTGGGTCATGTGGTTAATGAGGATGAGATTCATGTAGATCCCGGCAAGATCGAAGCGGTGAAGAAATGGGATGCACCCCAGACACCTTCAGAGATACGACAATTCTTAGGATTGGCAGGTTACTATCGACGTTTCATCGCGAATTTTTTGAAGATCGCGCAACCATTAACATTGTTGACCATAAAGACAAGAAGTTTGATTGGGGACATGCACAAGAACAAGCATTCCAAACGTTGAAAGAGAAGTTGTGCAACGCACCTATATTGTCCCTTCCAGACGGAACTGATGATTTTGTGGTGTACTGTGATGCTTCACATCAAGGATTAGGATGTGTGCTAATGCAGAAGGATAAGGTGATGGCCTACGCTTCGCGACAACTTAAGGTGCACGAAAAGAACTATACAACTCATGATCTTGAGTTGGGCGCTGTAGTATTTGCACTCAAGATATGGAGGCATTACCTGTATGGAACCAAATGCATCATCTACACAGATCATAAGAGCCTCCAACATATCCTGGATCAGAAGGAACTTAATATGCGTCAGCGACGTTGGGTAGAGCTACTTAGTGACTACGATTGTGAAATCCGGTATCATCCGGGAAAAGCTAACGTGGTGGTTGATGCTTGAAGCCGCAAAGAACGCGTGAAACCTCTACGTGCTCGAGCGTTGGGATTGACTATTCAAACGAGTTTGAAAGCTCAGATCCAAATTGCACAAAGTGAAGCATTGAAAGAAGAAAACCTTGCGGGAGAAGAATTCCGAGGGTTTGGATAAAGAAATGAGTTGCAAGGATGATGGTATACAATACTTCATGGATCGTATATGGGTACCTAGATGGGGAGGTGTACGTACCTTGGTCATGGATGAAGCACACAAGACGCGATATTCTATTCATCCTGGTGCAGACAAGATGTACCACGATCTTAAAGATCTGTACTGGTGGCCAGGCATGAAGAAAGACATTGCTATGTACGTCAGCAGATGCTTGACATGCTCAAAAGTTAAAGCTGAACATCAGAAACCATCGGGATTATTACAGCAACCTGAAATTCCCAAGTGGAAATGGGAGAATATAGCTATGGATTTCATTACCAAACTCCCTAGAACAAGCAACGAGCATGATTCGATATGGGTCGTAGTGGATCGGATGACGAAGTCAGCTCATTTCTTGCCGATCCGGGAAGACTACAAAATGGATAAGTTGGCGAGATTGTAGATCAAGGAGGTCGTGACAAGACACGGAGTACCGGTGTCAATCATATCAGACCGTGACAGCCGATTTACTTCACGATTTTGGCAAACATTGCAAAAAGTGATGGGCACTCGATTAGATATGAGTAGCGCCTATCACCCTCAGACAGATGCCAAAGCGAACGAACTATACAGACGCTAGAAGACATGTTGAGGGCGTGTGTAATCGACTTTGGTGGTGGTTGGGACGCTCATCTACCGCTGATCGAGTTCTCTTACAACAACAACTACCATACAAGCATTGGATGTGCTCCGTTCGAAGCATTGTATGGAAGGAAATGCAGGTCTCCCGTTTGTTGGGCCGAGATTGGTGAAAGTCAGTTAACAAGCCCAGAGATCATTCAAGAAACAACTGACAAGATTTTCCAAATCAAAGATCGACTAAAAGCTGCCAGAGATCGCCAAAAGAGCTATGCCAACAACCATCGGTAGCCTCCAGAATTCAACATTGGGGATCGGGCTTTACATAAATCTCTCCTTGGAAAGGAATCGTTCGATTTGGAAAGAAAGGGAAGTTAGCCCCAAGATACGTAGGACCATTCAAGATTACAGAAAGAATCGGTCCAGTGGCTTACCGATTAAGGTTTCCACAAGAATTCAGCGGTGTACATGATACTTTACACGTGTCGAACCTCAAGAAGTGTCTGGCTGACGAATCCCTTCACGTACCAATTGAGGAAATCAAGATTGGCGAGAAGCTTCATTTTGTTGAGGAACCCATTAAGATCATGGATCGAAAGGTCAAGAAATTGAAGCGCAGCAGAATACCAATTGTCCGTGTGAGATGGAATTCGAAACGAGGGCCAGAGTTTACATGGGAACGGGAAGATCAAATGAAACTAAAATATCCACATCTATTCGAGGATGACACTTTTGGACCTAACTCCAGCTGAATTTTGGGACGAAATTCTCTTAACTGCGGGATACTGTGACATCCGTCACCAAAAGGTCCGTCAATTAACGTGGTTTCGTTGACTTTTCTTCGCTCGATCATTCCTCATCTTTATAAACTATTCGTATGGATATTATGCTTGCTTTATCATCCTTGTGCTTGTGCTTTCATTGTGAACGTGTGCTATCATTAAAAACTTTTAAAACTTTCATCACCATTACCGTTAAATATACCATTTTTTATATAATATTATTATCATTAATAAAAACCATTTTTAAGTTATAAATATCATTAAATACATTTTATCATTAATATAACTAACCTAATAAAGTCTTTTCAACCGAAACAAACTTTGGGAACTCGGGGGCTAAGTGCAAGGACTAAAATTGACATTTTGCAAACTTGGGATGGGTATAAAACCCCCCATTTCCAGCCCTAGATTCATTATTCTTCTTCTCATCTCCATTTTCTTCTTCTTCACTTTACATCTCATTCCTTGCACTAAAACCGCCCCGTTTGGTCTTGTTTTCACCGTCTAGACTTCATCGACAACCAAGTCTACTCATCCTTGCAGGTAGACGACCTTGGCTGTCACTTTTCTTGCTTATTCACGGCTGTCCAAACTAGGGTTTCGGGTGTTCGGGTTCAACCCGAACACATGAGGTCGTGTGGGTGCGTGTGATGTCCTTCTGAGTGTGCTTCTTGTTTGTGTATGTTTGTAGTGTGTTTCTGGAAGTCATTTGTTGTGTAAAACCCTGCTCAGAGCAGCCGGAGGCTGTTCAGCCCTCCTGCAGTCGCGATTCTGCATTCAGGCGACTGGGTCTGTCATGCGATTGAGCCGTGCGACTGGGTGAGTCGTGCGACTGAATCATGCGTCTGAGTCCATCGTGCGACTGAGTTGTGCAACCGGGTGTGTCGTGCGACTGAGTCGTGCGATTGTGTGTATGTGTGCGAATGAGTCATGCGTGCGAATGAATGTGTGCGATTGAGTCATGCGAGCGAATGAATGTGTGCGATTGAGTCTTGCGACCGAATCAATGTGTGCGATTGTGCGTATCGCACGACTGAAGGCCAAGCGCACGAATGAAGGTTCAGTCGTACGAATGAAGCTGATTCGTACGAATGAAGGTTGATTCGTGCGTATGGAGGTTGAGTCGTGCGATTGGGTATTGTGTGGTACGACTGAATGCTAGTCGTACGAATGAAGGTTCAATCGTACGAATGAAGCTGATTCGTACGATTGAGGGTTGATTCGTGCGAATGGAGTGTTGAGTCGTGCGTCTGGTCTTGTCGTGTGACTGAAGTTGTTGTGTGTGCATTCCTTCTTGTGTAGTGTGTGTAAGACGTGTGGTGTTAAGGTGACATCGACACAGTTGCCATTGCTAATGCCAATGTTAAAGTCAACGCTATCAAAGTTACTAATGTTATTCCAAATTAAATTAACTTAACATTTTACAAGTATCAATAACCGATTTGTAACTACTAATATTTATCAAAACTTCTTCAATAACAATGAAACTTTTACACAATATCATCAGCAATGGCGACGATGTCTAGTACTTGGATCTACATAAGATCTAATACGTGTGTCTGTTTGTGTGTGTTACGCGACCCAACCGATACAACCCGAACCGACCGAACGTTACTATTTGCTTTATACATATCATTAATGCTTAACAGTAACTGTCAATAGGTGTTTGACCGTTCATTTGCATACAACATTTGGATACTTTGATCATTCATACTTACCACCTAACAAGTGAGTTTCGTGGCCCTTTTTTATGCTTACAATATTTCAATCATTTACAAACTTAGGGGAAAAGTATGCTCACTCATTTTCAATGCTGTACAATTTACATACAATTTACATACTTGGAATCAACGTGTTACTGTTTTGTGAGTACTTATCTGATACATGCTTGAGTTTGTTGTGTGGTACTTTCTTTGCAACTATTTAATTTCAGTGTGGGAACCGACGGATAGGTATTGGTAGTACTACTGGGTTGACACCCCCACCCTTGTTTGTTGGTATACTAGTTAGTACCAACAGTGGCCAGGAACGGGCCCTTGGGTGAGTATATTCTGACAAGATCTTTGTGTACGTCATTAGGTTTGGTTGCAAAGCTCATTGTCATGTGATTTTACTTACTTATAACTGTATACACGGTATTCCACATCATTTACTATACAACATCAATTACTTATTTACTATTTAAACCTGCGAGCTCACCAACAATTTTGTTGACCATTTTGAGCATATCTTTTCAGGTGATCATGCAAATTGAGGATCTAGGTGTGCTGCCTTAGTGGAGACCCTAGGATGCATTTTTGAGACTAAACATATTTGACAAACAATCATTTTGTTACAATATTGTATTCTGATTAAACAATTACATTCTTTGGATACTTGTTCCCGGGTTGTGGGAATTTACTTTACAATGTTATCATCTTTGACTATGTGAATCATCTAACATGATTATGCTTATGGCTATGCTGTCGTGAATATTGACTAAACACGACACAAGTCTCCATTTGTGTCGGGTGTCGTCATGACACGCTTTATCATCATTTATTATATTGCAACTCTATTGCTTACCATGTGTTATGACGATCCCGATCTCGTTACATCCCCGTGTTTGCGCTTTTAGTGGGGGTGTGACAATCTTACATAATAAAGACCAAAGTAAATGAACAGTGACAAAAGCAAGATATGTAATTACAGATTTAGATGCTCAGAGATGATGATTCATTGCGGCTGCAAAGACTTGTTTGTCGCGCCAGAACAATAAACATAACATCATTTTCTTTTTCTCCATCGCCTAATCCATGTTCACATGACAACGGAGATACCAACCATACAGATAGTGGCTCAACAATAAAGGAAGCAACCAACAATAAAAGTTTCGGATGAGCTTGCACTCATTGTCATCGACTGGAACATACAAACAATACATGCATTACCTAGTTGTACCAAATGTAAAATAGATTGCAAACTAATTCCATTGCTAAATCAACATACAGGTTAATACCATCGCTCATCGGTTAAAGAGGGACAAAACCCCCTAAAAATATCAAAAAGGTTAAAGCACTAGAGGACATAGCTTCCATGTTACGGCCTAACAACAGCCACAACCAAGGCCGGTGTTGCCGGAGGAAATGTCCAACGGCTACGGCCGCGTACCGCCTTATCAACACCCAGATGCCACAACCATCTGGAAACCCTAAACGCTTCGAACATGTCACCAATGG
The DNA here is from genome assembly GCA_025215565.1 of Flaveria ramosissima. Lineage (NCBI taxonomy): Eukaryota > Viridiplantae > Streptophyta > Magnoliopsida > Asterales > Asteraceae > Flaveria > Flaveria ramosissima. Next base: position 57,814,725 of record CM046031.1, on the reverse strand, counting down.
AAGTTACACCCAAGAAAGACCAAACCCAAGAAGGTTCAGACTATATATCAAAGTAAAAAGACGGAATTCGATTAAGGGAGACATATAATGGGGAAGTCTAGCGCACGCCACCACCAACGCAAGGAGTGGCAGAGCTGAACACCATCGGCCGACCAAAAGGCGACGGTACGGATAGGAAAACGGAGAGAAGTTATGACGAGGAAGAGCACGAGACATCGGGTAAGGTCGGGTGAGCCCACCCCCCCTCATTTCTCTCTATGCACACGATCAGCTCAGGACCATCGATCCCTGCCATCGGACAGCCTCGGTGCCACCAGCAGACCATCAAGACGCAGAGGCGATGGTGTGGCCCCAAGTGTGGAAGAGCAAGCTATTATATTTTTGGAGGCCCAAAATCGATTGTCAAAAGGGGCTTCACTAAAATGGCAATAACTTGGGCTAGTAGTCTCCGTTTTTGGCATGCGACAAGTCGAAACGACCGTTGGACCGAGGGGCACATTTTCAAAAATGCCTAGGTAGTTTGGGTCATCGTTTCGGCCAAAAAACTTCTTTTATGAGTTATTTTACTTTTTGTGTTATTTTTAGATTTTGTTGGACTTTATATTTGGCCTAGGTTTTGGTCCGTCTATGTTTTGTGGCCCATTCGACTTTTAGTTTGTTTTTTATATGCATGTAAGCAATGAGAGAAACTAGTTCTTGAAGTTTATAAAAAATCATTTTTCTCTCTATCACAGTGTGTGTTAGTGTGAAATCCTGATTATCGACATTCTGCGTGAATCAACGATAATTAGAATAGTTGTTCCTGGTATTCTCGTTGAATCAACAAGTTTCAATTGTTTATCATTTTGCTTCGACCTACATCAGACGGCCATCAAGCCGGAGCGCCTATCACCGCCCCCACCACAACCTTTAAAAATGACAAAATACCAACAGCGAGGACCTGACCATCAAGACGTAGAGGCGGCCATCAAGCCGGAGCGACAACCGCCTTGGCCGTCTCCGGCATCACCGAACACACATGCATCTTACTCTCTGTCGACGAACGGAATGTCGCGGGACCTGCCATTGTCAAGCGGCGACGCCACCGCCGGCAACGGAAAGATACCTAATTAACACACATTCTCTCTCTAAAAATAAATGACGGTAACAATGGAAAGATCCATTTTCTATGGGTATTTACATAGAGGGAGGGGGCAAAATGAAAACAAAGTTAGTGTGGCAAAACCACAAACACAAAACACATAAATATATTACTCAAACTCCTTTATTTAGAGTATATAATATAATCGGGTTCTAACACGTTTAAGTTATATTTTTTAATTTGTTTACAAGTTTATTCATTTATCTGATGAATATTACTTTTGGTTTGGTATTTTTTTTGTACTTAACCGTTTTTTTAAAATTTTAGAATTACATGGTGAAACATCTTTACTTTTTTTCTTTTTTATATTATCTTTAAATTTGAGAATTTTTTCTTCCTTTTAGATCCCTCACATTAATTTTAATATTGTAGATTTTAAAACTAACGACAAATCTTATATGAATTTTGGATTTTGATCTAGTTAATAGTTTTATAAACATAGTTTTAAATTTTGTAACTATATCTTTAAATGGCTATTTCTTTTCATCTACAATGCTGAATTTTCAAATATAAAAAAATAAAACAAACTATCGCCATTTAGTGGTATGTTATGATATTTTTATCTCCAATTTCAAAATATATTCATATAACATATTTTAAACACATTTATTTTTATTAAAACAATCTTTTAAACAAAGAGTATCCCTATACAATTAGTTCTTCTGATGTTTTTTATGAGTTTATAAGGAAGGTTAATTTTGTCCTTTCTATATAAAGTTTTTGTTTAATATAAAGAAAAACATTGGCTTTCAAAGTGTTTTTTTCTTAAATTTGTTTATTTTCAAAATCATTACTATATTCTAAAAGAAATTTATTTAGGAAATTATATAAAGTCAACTTTTCTTAAAAGAAAATCATAGTATTTATATATATATATATATATATATATATATATATATATAATATATATATATTTAAAACGACTCTGTTGATAAATTATTTTTCTATTTAAATGTAATTTTAAAAAATTAAAGATATATGTCTAGCTTAAAGGAATTACAAAAAGGTCTATTTAAAATATTTCTAAAAAATTTAAAAATTTCATCGTTAAAAATGAAGAAAAGATTTTGAAAAACACTTTGTACAGTTGTGAATGAGAATAAAAGTAAGAAACAAAAAAGTTTAAAACTATATTGTTTTGATAAATATTTTTTCAACTATATTGTTTTGATAAATATGATTCAACTTACATCATCTAGAAAAAAAATCAAGATACAAACATGAAAAATATCGCTAGTTGATATATACCGAGTGTTTTTTTTTTTTTGATAAGTGATAACTATATGTTTTATTAGGTCTCACATCTATCATCGACATTTTTGATTGCTCAATAACTATCAACTATGGCCGACTCTTGATTTTACTAGCTTTGGGAGGGTTATAATAAACTAAAAGCAAGACATAAGAAAAAAAAAGAAAAAAAATTTCTTGAATTAGCAGTGAAACAGAAGGAAAAAAAAAAGATGACATCTTTCATGTCTTAAAGTGGAGGTGGAATTCATAAGTCATATTGTTCTTCAAAAGCATTTGATTTAACTAAGTTAACCCCTCTTTCTCTCTCTCTCTATTATCATCATAAACAAAACAATGTATACCGTAAATCATTACAAACTCAAATGAGAATTTTTTTTATTTGTTTATGTGAGATTTGTTTTTATAATAATATTTATATATAGTCATATCATAAACTTCTTGCTATTAAATATGTTAAAGTAGATAAATATATGATATCTTGCTATTAAATGTATTAAAATTATCTAAGATTTTCTTTTGGAACTTCATTTGGAGAATAAGTTAGAGGGAGAGGGGAGCCTCCGGCGCCGGTGTGCCTGCCTCGAGGGTTGCCGAGAGCGGCCGTCGGCCTGCGACTCCCACGGCGATGGTTCCCCTCACCGCCGGTTTCGTCTTTTGTTGTTTGGCACTAGGTTGGGTGTTGCCGGTGGTGGTTCACCACTACTCTGGTGGCGTTCGGTCGTTACCTGACGGTATCCGGCCCGTTGCTGGTTGCCGATCTTCACTGAAATTGGCGGCGACTTCGTGCATCTGTTATATTCTAGCCCTGATAGTTTCGAGTTTTGATTTGGGGATTTTGCCTATGGTGGCGGCTGTTCGGTTTCCAGTGGTGTCCGATGGTGCTCTGACCAGATGGCGCGCGATGGCTACTCTTTAGGGTTTCGACATTTGGTTTCCTTGCTGTCGTCGCCGCATCCCGGTTGTACATCACCGACCGGTGCATGTCGTGCCTTCCCGAGCTTTATTCAGTGTTGTCGGTGGCGTTGGCTTTCACCTGTTATCAGCTTCATGTTGATGGTGGCGGTGGCGGCGGTGGTGAAGGTAACCGGGCTGATTTGTCCCATTTAAGACTACTTATGGTCTCTTGATGATGGTCTGGTTGGTTTGTGGTTGTCGATGATGATGAGGTTTTGCCTCATCTGAGACCGATTTTGGCACATATTTTCTTTGTGTATCTGAGACCGATTTTGGCACATATTTTCTTTGTGTAGCGGTAGAGATGTCGATAACGACGAGCTATCACTCATCTGAGACTACCCATATTTGGGTGTGTTTGGTGTGGTTCCGTTTCTGTAGTCATGACTGGAATGCAAGGCCCGTGTTGGTTGTCATGGCCTGGCTAGCGGAGCCCATCATCTTTATCGTAAGGTCTTAGTTGTTGTAGTGTCCATTTGGCTATGATTGTATTCGAAATAAATTATCAGTTACCGTGGCGTGGCAATCCATCATGGTCTGCAGCCGTAACTGTAATTCGATTCTGAGCCTACCGTTTGATTTGTGATACATATACAGCTATGATGGATTATCTGAGCCTTACGCGCACACGCAACGCGCGTGCCCGGTTTCCACCTAGTTTTGTGAAAATGTATATGAAATTAACCTTCATTCCAATGTCAAATTCTATTGGAAATTAATAGTAATATATAATACTGTTTTACAGATATAATATAAGTTAGAAAAGAGTAAAATATAATGTTACATAACTTTATGGGTAAATACCAACATATTTTGAGTTTTTCCTTATAAAAATCACTGTATAATCTTTTACACGTAAAAGATTAACATACTTAATTTCTGTTTTGTCATATAAAAATCTCTCAATAGTTTTCGAACATAAAAAACAACATATTTTTTGTTTATTCAAATAAAAACCCCTCAATAATCATTTACATATTTAAGTCATTTCATATGATATGTTTTCTTAATATGCATATGTTTTTTTAATATACACATCTTGTTTATTAAACATCATATTAGAAAAAAAAAGATGTGCATATTATTCTCATAATTCCTCAAACGTAAACTTAATAATCAAGGTTCCAGTAAACAAAATGGATACAATTAGAATGAACATAATGTTCCAAAATGTATTATTCTAACTCTTTATGACAAAAGTATGAAAATGATCACCAATCACCACCTTTAAAGGTCAATTCCATAGACATGTACCTAACGTATCTTTACTTGTACATTTAACAAATAACACAACCAATGGGTTCATCATCTTCCACAGATGAACACAATATTCTTGTGTCATGTACGGATGATAAAACCAGTAAGCTTCCATCCAACTTCTTCTCATAGCTTCTTCTTCCTCTTGCTTCTTCTTCTTCATCTTCTCTCATCTTCACTTTTTTCTTTTCTGGTTCAGGTTTCTTTTCTTCTTTCGCCGGTCCGACGGTGACAATACTAGGTTCCATTTCTTAAGTTTCCCAACGACATCCACCGATCAACGTCTCCGATGATCGTCAGTTTCTTGTTTTTCAAGTCCGTAGCTATCGACTCGATCCCTGAAATCATTTCAAAACAAGAATTTTAGTAATTTATTTCAGATTGTATACATATCTGATGCTTGACTTATCTTTTGCTTTAAACAGACTGAAAAGATGTTTCTCACGTGGTTTAATGTCAGAAAAAAACAATCTTACCAGTTGTTGTAAAGTCCGCACTATATAATACAATTCAAATTATGATATTAATTAAACTCGAGTTAAAAGAAAAAGAGTTATAACCTGAAAGACCGGAAACTGCCTTTAAAGCTTTCCTTTGACAATTAGCATCATGGATGTCCACTCCAATTACAACTTTCTGCAGTTAATTATGAGTTGATAATAGTAAAATGAAGAAACCCATGAAGAAATATAGATCAAAATTGATAATTATGGTGAGAAAATACTAAATTTGGGCTTCAGACTTTTTTTTTGAACTTCAAAGAAACAGAGATTCATATGAAGAAGATAAAATCAAGAGAAATGAAACAGAGGAAGAAAGTGCAGAAATTTGACCTTGCTTTCAGACATGTTGATGATCTGATGTAGTGAACAGTTGAAGAAATCAAGAAAAAAGATTGAATTGAGCTGTGAAGTGAGTGATAATGTGTGTGTTTGTATGTGTGATTTATAGGAAAAAGGAGGACTAATGTAGGAGAAAAAGAGGCAGATTGACAATGATATTAAAAAAGTAAAAAAAAAAAGAGTAGTTATTGACTTTGGATCATGTTTGTGATAGTCATGAAATGAGATGAGACCAATGGTTGTTTGACAATTTCTGAATGATTAAATGTTAAACCAGTAAGAGTTCTGACTATTAAGTGCTGAACTATTAAGATATTTGAACCATTAAGAGTTAGTATATCGCTTAATTATTCAAATGCAAATGTCTGACCAATTCAGATAAGAGGTCTTAACCATTCAACATTAGACCTCTTAACCATTCAGCATTGGTATAATGCTTAACCATTCAGAGGCAAATGTCTTAACCATTCAGACATTTCCCTGCGAAACAAGCAGTCAGAACCATTAAGTGTTGAACGATTCAGAAATCTGAATCATTAAGAGGCTATCAAACATCCCCAAGTCTATCTCGTGTGGTTTGGTTCGTAGTTTCGTAGTAAACTGTAGTTAACGATACAATACCGGTATTGTGTTAAACCAATCAGGTTAGAAAACCATGACCACTATATATAGTATAAATAATTTTGACAAATAAAATGGAGGTAGGTGGATATGTGGACAAATATGTTGGAAAAGGGTTGTTTAAAACTACCAAAATGGGCGACTTTGATACATGTTTGATCATTTGGGTCCACTCGAAATACTACTTGTACTATTTTGTAATTAATCTTTTAATTAAAATATTGTGTGACGCCGTGATAATGGTCACAAACTGACGAAAGTTATAATATTTTAAAGTTTTTAATTAGATCATTTGGTAGATTTCACGTTTTTAAAAAATACTTCTCAAGAAATATGACCCATTTTTTTATAAGCAAATATTTAAAAAAAAAATACTACTCAAGAAATATGACCGAAATTTTTATAAGGAATTATTTTGGTTTTTACCCGTATAACTTTCTATGGATAAATCATAAATACATGATGTGAATTGAACTCTTTGTAAGATAATGGGTAAAAATGTCTACTTCTTGTAATAACCTCAAAGGTGGGAAATACCTCAGTTACATAAACCAGACTGATTTAACGTTTTAATAAATGAATGAAAGTTAAAAATAATAAAATCTTTAAATACATGTCTACACTAACTACGGTTTGAAAAAGACAAATCAAACTGGATGCATGGGTTGATTGGGTTGGACAGACTAGTCAAAATGGTTTCGGTTCACGTCCTAGACGATTTGAACTGGTTATTTTAGATTCAAGCTAGTTCGTATCAGAATTTAAAATGATAAAGATGGTTAATGAATATTATTCATATAACTAGCTGCATATTTCAAAAATAAAAACATAAATAACAAAGATAAATTACTAATTACAAGTTACAAACGTCGTATCGAATCTTTGAAGCTGAGTTATGAAAACGTAAATCATAAACTGAACGTATAAGCCTTAAAAAGGCCGAGCCGACCAATAAACTTTGAAATTATATGTTTCTAGGTTTCTAACGGTTTATAAACAGGATTAAGAAACTTAATTTATATTACGGAAATTTAATACCAACAGAAATAGACAAAATATCATCTTCAAAAATCTCACTGTTTTATCCATTTTATAAAGAAAGATGGAGGCGTCTCATGCAGGATCACCTCTTCAAGCTATTGTATTTGGAATAGTTATTTTAAATAAATCTCATTTAAAAACTTTTTGTTTTTTTTAAAATGAATATTCGTTTGACAGATCATAAGGTTCAATCTCATATGATTCATATTCTACTAGAGGCATGCTATCTCACGGATGTTAAATGGCGTGTCACATTTTCTTTTTCTTCTTTCTAAAAAGATGTTCTTACCAAACTTATTTAATAAATATGTATTGATTTAAAAATATTTACCAAAACATTATTTTAGTTATGAGATCAATATCAAATCTCACTAGTTAGCTTCTCATTTCTTAATTTATTGGATAACTTCATTTCATTTAATAGTTATGATTTAAACGTCCGTTTTATTTGAGTTTTTAGAAAAAATATCACTAATTAGATTAATTTCTTATAGATTATTTACAGATATTTTAAAAGTATTTGACATATATTATGAAGTTGAAAATCGTCTAATCTCGGGTAATGATTGAAAACTCCCGATCAGTTGCCATATTTTTATTTTCTCAAAACTAAAAAAGAAACAAAGGAGTTAAATAACTTGTGTGTATAAAGGAATCAAGCCGAGACAAGCCAGATTGAACTTTAGCCCGGCTTGTTTATAAGTCCAGTCAAGCTGGCTCGCTTTATTATCTTAACAAGCTAAAAAGTTGATATTGATTTTGAACAAACGTCGAGTCACACGAGCCTTTTAAACGGCCTTAGATTTGTAGTTTATAAATATTCATAATTATAAATTCTACATTACTTAAAAATGAAAAGACCAATTATATACAGATCTTTTATTTTTATTAGTATTGATAAAAATAACATCAAAGATAAATTTGTACGTGTATAAGTATTACGTTACTACAATATCTATAATAGATGTCACACAATTAAATTCTTTGATATTTAAGGATTATTTTATAAATACTTTGGTTTTTAAAATCTTGAACATACCTTCTTATATGAATTTCAATCGCATATATGTTTTGATGTAAGTTTTATTCAAAAACCGAGACTCAAAATACTCGACTGAAAACCTATACTCAAAATACTCGACTGTAAACCTATGAATCAAGTATGATATATTTTTAGTTTTCTAAAAATCCTATTTTTACTTACATTGTGATATAAATTTATTCACAACTTATTCGTAAGTAAAGAGCAAGACCCACTAGTGTTTATATATTTTTTAGAAGTGGTTAAATATGAATGGGGTAAGTGATTAGTCTGTGTTATATAATATTTCAACTAGGGTTGTACATTCACGCGCGTTTTGCATTGGATGAACAAATTAAATAGGCTCAAATAAAGCGAATGTTCTCATCCTCATCGCCACCATCATCTGTCAAATAAAACGAATGTTCTCATCTTCATCGCCACCATCATCTGATAGGGGACATACAACCAATGACAACGCCATCAAACTCATGAAAAATGGCTTTAACACAAACTTTGGCTCATAGTTTCAAAAGTGATTATTCACTACTAGAAAAACTGTAATAGATTACGTGCAATGTGTGTCATCTTTGGTGTCAGATGACGGACATATGCGCGTCAAAGAAGGGGTAGTCATAAATGAAATATGACACGTATTTGCGTGTCATCTCTTTAACGCGCAGAAGATGATAGGCATGTTATGTGGACAATAGATGATGCGCATTGCGCATTAAGGAGGGGGTAGACATAAATGACAAGATAACGAGCGTGAGTGTGTCATCTTTGTATATATTATGACGCGTTCAAAATGATACACAATGCCGTCACAAAATTTAGCTTCTTTATTTTATATATATATATATATATATATATATATATATATATATATATATATATATATATATATAATTCTTATAAATTTTACCTGTATTTTTTATAAAACAATTATCGAATAATAGAAAAACAAAACTCATTTAATTAAATACTAACAAAAATTACAAAGTTGTTCCAAGTTCATTTCAGATTTATTTAATTATATAATATGTAGCTCTACACATAAATGAAATTCAAAGGGTAACGCCACCACTCTTAGCAAATTCCATACAAATAATGTCGTTGTATTTATCTTTACCTCCCATAACCTAAAATAAACCAAATAATCATGCTAAGGTCAAAGATAGAGACAATTAAAGCAACTAACTTTTATAAAGCAAAACATATTTGTAAAAATAGAAAGATAAGAACTTATTTCATGTTAGTTCATAAATTTACATATGAGATTTGTCATACAATGCACACTTCGAATAAACAAAGTAAAATACATCAAAGTTTACATGTCAGCATCGCCAATTAAAATGAACACATGTTTATAGGAATCTCATACTTTTCTTATTTAACGTCAACATAGACACATTTAAATCAACATGAAATTCCCAAATGTATTAATCAACCTACAACAGAAAGTAATAACGCATCTTTTATTGTACATTCATAAATAACGAAAGTATGAAAACGATCACCTATCACCACCCATGCAAATTCTACCCCATATACATGTACCTTACGCATATTTACTTGTACATTCAACAAATAACACAACCATTGGGGTCTTCTTCAAAAGAAGTTTCTCCACCGTAATGTGGTCTAAAGTATGGATTGTAAGGTGCTGTTTGTTTTTCTTCAAAAGCTCTTCCCCATCTCTTCATCTGCACGTAGACGCGGGAAGAACTTTTGAGTGCGCAGACTGTTTGATTTTCGAAAGACGTTTCATTAAGAAACGTCTTCCTAACGTCTGCGTGGAGAAGATGTAGACTTACCACTTCTCAACCTCTTCTCACTTCTCCTCTTTTTTCCCATTTACCTAAAACTATCTCATCTTCACTTCTCCACTTCTCCACTTGAACTCCTCCCCATCTTCCCTCTCACCACCTCCCCACCTCCCCACCACCGCCACGCCATCGCCGCCGCTGCTGCCGCTGCAGCCTCTAGGGCACCAGAGTATTCGACTTCCGGCGACACCGTGTTGCCGAATACCCTGTCGCCGTCGGCGGTCCCAACCAACCAGTTCCCGAAAGACCACCGGAGTCAAAACCTGAAACTAGTGTTCCAAGCTCGATAACCCTAGTTGAAATCCAACGGGACCGACTCACTAACATTGCTAATGAAAATTGGTCGAAATCGGCGACAAACAACGAGAAGCCTTCGTTTAGTGCAGATCTAGGGAAGGAGATTTACGAGACGGAGTTGTTAGTGAAGGAGGATGGGAGAATGAGGAGGACGGTGCCGTTGCAGAGGGTTATGATTCTTGAAGTTAGTCAGTATTTGGAGAATTACCTCTGGCCGAATTTTGATCCGGAAAGCTCTTCGTTTGAGCATGTTATGTCTATGATTCTCATGATTAACAAGAAGGTATTTATATCTGTGAATATATGTGTTTTTCTTCAATTGAGTGTCTTCTCTTAATGCTTGATCTTGACGTTTGTAACACAAATATAGTTTCCATGAGAAGTTAAGTCTAATTTGTAGGCATAACAGTGTGAAGGAGCTTGTATAAGCAAAATTATGTTCTGGTTGTATATTGAAATGATAATCAACTTTGTGGTTCTTTCTTTTGGGTTTTGTTCTCGTCGTTAAGTGGGTTTTGTTTTTGTCTTCAAGAGTGGGTTTTTGTGTTTGGTTTTTTTATTGCATAATGCAAAAAAAATGATAAACTAAACTTCAAGAAGCTTGCTTTTGTTATTGCATAATGAGAATTGAAAATAAAAAAATATGTGTTGTTTAAAAAGAATTTGGTTAAAGGTAAGTTTTATTTTGTTTAATTATAGACTATTTTTGCAGATGTTAAAAAACAAACAGTCTTCTTCTTGCAGACTGCAGACGTTTGGTCCACCTCTTCTCCTGTAGATGTCTGCAGATGTAGTCCGCAGACTGCAGACATTTTGCTACAGAAAAAACAAACAGCACCTAAGTTTCCAACAATCTTCTGATAACTTCTGCATCTATTTCAGGTTCCTTTGTTCTTCATTTTTCTTTTCTTCTTTCGCCGGTCCGAAGGTGACCATAATAGGGTTCCACTTTTTAAGTTTTCCGACCGCATCCATCAGATTAATGTCTCCGATGATCGTCAGTTTCTTGTCTTTCATGTCCATCTCTAACGAATCGATCCCTGAAATCATTTCAAAACAAGATTCTTGGTCACTAATTTGATTCAAATTATGGTTCTGAAGTCAAACTCAAAGGCAAAGCTTGTGGATTTTTATGTGTATTTTGTCTCAAAAATTTATACGTATTGAGTCCGGTGACTTTCGGGGGACCCTTATAATTTTTTTCAAGCTCCGCCAACAGGGGCGGAGGATCATTGGGCTTGTTGGGTGTCGAATCCAACAAATAAAATATTATAATGTGAACCTACCGTCACACACACTAAGAATAGTATGAGCGGAAGTAGGGTTCGTGTCCTCAGGGACACGTGTCAATTATTTTATACCAAAAACATTTTAGCACAGTTACTTTGATTGATTATGGACTAAGGAAGATAGGGGTTATAATTAAAAACTAAAATTAAAAGTAAATTGCAAAAAGTAAAAAAAATCCAGTGAGCCGACACGGCCGTGTCAAAACTGTGAAGGAAATTCCACGCGGCCGTGTTAAGGTTCTGCCGGAAAAACGTAAATTGATATTTTTTGTATTTTTTTATTACGAAAAAAGGATTACTAAAGACGTTAATTAAATTATGAAATTAATTCAAATATGAAGACTAACTCCAACACTAAGGTAATTTCTTGATTCGATTTGGCTTACGATCATTAACGATTACGGTGCAATGACAATTTTCAATTAATGATTTGTATCGATACTAGACATCACGCCGTTCGGATATCCCCTCTATCTAATGTCCAATCAATCGCAGTTCGTTGATTGGAGCCAACCCGCTACTCTAAGCTCATGTCGTTCGGATCTTAGCGTGCGGGTTGCAACGATAGAAGTATCGATTATAATTAAACACACACGCCGTTCGGTATGCTTAACTAGATTGTGTGATTCTATAACGAGAATGAATTCATAGACAAACTCAAACCGTTAATTGTTCCTTATATCAAAAATCAAAACTTGATTAGGGTTTTAAATCTTGAAGAACCTTATTAAAAAAAATTAATAAGTTGATCAGGTTTATTAACAATCTAATATATACCGGATTAGATCCGGCTTTAAGATCAAGAATCAAACAAACAGAGCGTTAAAATAAAAACATCTTATAAACGCTTCACATAAGTTTAAACCAAAATCAAAGAAATTAAACCTTAATGTTAAAACTAAGAGTGCCCTAGCCGGACATGGTGGCTAGGTTATTGAAAATAAAAACTTACGAAAACCCAAAAGAAACAAATAATAGCTTCAATGCCTTCTTAATTATCCCAGCACATGAATCTTCCACTAGAGTCCAAAAAAGAACTTTTTCTTCTTTTTCTCTTGGTTGATTTTTCTGCTTGCAAGATGCCCATTTTCTTTTCTTTTTGGTCGATCCCTCTCCTTTCTACAGCGTTCCCCCTTTTATCTTTTGAGTCCTCCTCTTCTTTTCAACCAACTCTCCTCTTTTTTTTTTAAATTTTAAGTTTGAATGCTTATCACTTCTTTTTCCAGCCATTTAATTATCCTTCAAAACCAAAAATATACAAGAGTAGATTCCATCCTACCAAAAACTATTATTTTATAAATTAAATAAAAGATGCATGCAATTAATGCAAAATATATGCGGAAATACAACCTAAAATTACTACAATTTATTACTAAAAATATAACTAACAAATCTCCCCAAGTTTAAACTTTTCCTTGTCCTCAAAGAAGTCAAGACTATGAATAACTCTAAAAGTGAAAAGAGAATAGATAGTTATATAATTAGGATTTTAGCAATACAAATCTTAGCCCCGCGTAAGAAGTATGAGCATGAAATCATCTTATTATGCTAATTTTCAGTTGTCGTGGACAAATTGGATTTTCAAGATTTTTATAAACAAATGTGCCCAATTTGCAAGTTATGATCCTCTAACCCTTAAGTTCCGGATTTATCGTTTCATATCAATAAAGCCGTGTTAAGTTAGTCATTTAAGTGTGCCAACACTTTTCTTCACACGGTGAAAACCTTCCTAACCTCAAGGACTATAGAGAGCAAGTGGTCAATTTTTCACCACACGAGATCACAAATAATTTCGCCATTATTGCGGCTTATTTGTCATATAACTAACTTCTTTTTCTTTTCTTTTCTTTTTTTTTTTTTTTGTTTTTTTGTTTTTCATTTGGACTCGACTCTGAACCTATTTTTGCTAGGTATCAGTCTCATTATGTGATCAGATCGGCATTAGGTACACATGACTATTAGGTGTTTTATCCTTGTAAACCCAAGAAAAAAGGACACTAGCATAATGGAACACATTCGTCTATTTATTACTATCAACCTATTTGTACACTAAACCTACGATTAGCATAATAAAAGGTAATATCATTTTTCATGTTATTCTCAAAATCTTTCCCGAGGCTACCTGGTGTTACCTTTTTTTTTATGCATACCTAATATTACCATGACCATGATTAACTAAATGCAATGCAATCCTAATAATACCATGACTATGATGCAACCCCAAATGTAATATGTAATTGAATGATAAGTATGACGAAAAGAAACTAAAACTACCTCTCCCCAAGCTTTGAATTCAACGTCGTCCTCGAGGCTTGGAGTAGAGAGTGGGTGAGTCTACTACGGTGGTAAACATTGGCAAGTGGTGGTGGAAAGAACGAAGGAGAGATGTGGTTGTGAAGTCGAGGTTAGGAAGAAACCAAGTAGCAATTATGGTTAGAGACTGGATTAAGCATTTTTTAACTCAGAAGGTTTACGCGGCCGTGTCTGACTTATAAAGCAATCGTTACGCGGCCGTTTCAACCTTCTATTTGACACTTTTTTTTTGAAAAAGATGAAAATAAATAACTAAAAAAATTAAACAAGATATAAATAGAGAAACAAACGAAATACGGGTTGCCTCCCGCGTAGCGCCTTTCATTAACGTCTTTGGCTAGACTTTTGGAAGTCTCATTCAGTCTGGTGTCTGTGGAATAAATGAAAAAACTTTTCCATTAGTAATTGGTAATTTTATTTTGTGTTCTTCATACCTTGTTTTCTTTTGTGTACTCATGAATATCATGACTTCCATCAACACCTCCCCAAGTTTGAACTTTTCAGTAAACTTCTTTGTTATTAATTCATCAATGCTTCTATTTAACACCAATACTAGAACATCATGGTTAGATAATTTAAAACAATCATCAGTTAAAGGTTCAATAATATCTAACCAATTCAAAGAAGAAATATCATTAGGATATTGTATTGTATCATCTATGTTGAAATTGATTACCTCCCCATCAAACTCCATAGAAAATGTACCATTATAAACATCAATCTTAGTTCTAGTAGTTTTTAAAAATGGTATTCCCAACAAAATAGAACTTGAATTTGTAAAGTCATCATTTTTCATATCTAACCAATAAAAATCAGCTGGGAACACTAGTTCATTCACTTGAATCAACAAATCCTCTAATACACCTTTTGGGTGTACTATAAACTTATCAGCCAATTGAATGACTACCCCGGTCCTCTTTAACGGTCCTACATTAAGTGTTTCAAAATTGAGTATGGTAGAACATTTTATAGAGGCTCCAAGGTCAAGTATTGCTCTAGGAATACTAACATTACCCAATTTACAAGGAACGGTGAAGATACCTAGATCCTTGCACTTTGGGGGTAATCTCTTTTGTAAAACAGCAGAAACATTTTCACTTACCTTTACCGTTTCATTACCTTTAAGCTTCTTCTTTGACGTGCAGAGTTTCTTCAAAAAATTAGCATACCTTGGAACTTGTTTAATAGCATCAAAAAGTGGAATATTTACCTCTACCTTCCGGAAAGTTTCCATGATTTCTTGTTCTTTCCTTTCTTTTTGTGTACCTCTTAGTCTTGATAGGAATGGAGGCAAAGGAGTAAATCTCACATCATTTTTAATTGGATTTGATGCTTTATTCTTTTTATCCTTCTTATTTGCATCAAAGGTCTCTTATTTCTTCTCTACTTCATGTATTCCAGGGCCTTTACAACTCTCCTCACTTCTCAAGTTAATAGCACAAACATTATGCTTAGGATTTGGCTCGGTTTGAGCGGGTAGTTTACCTTGAGATTACAACTTACTTACGAAATTGGCAAGTTGAGCCACTTGCTGCTCTAAGTTCTTAATGCTAGCTCTTGTCTCTTGTTGGAATGTGTGCGTGCTGGTTGCTAAATTCTTGACAATGTCTTCTAAAGACATCTCTGAGTTTCCTGCTTGTTGTTGTCGAGGCTGGTAGTTTTGTTGATCGTTTTGCATCTGAAATGTAGGTCTTTGATGGAATTGTGGGGCTCTTTGTGGATAGCCAACATTGGGTGCTTGTCCCTAATTTTGATTATTTCTGGGTTGTTCATAAGGTCTTGAATTCTGCCCCGGATACCCTCCTATTTCTTGTGCCTCTTCAACATCTTCTTGAAGTGTGGGACACATGTTAGTGGGGTGTCCAAATTGTAAGCATATTCCATAAGCTCGAGGTTTTTGCTCAACTTCCTTGCTTTTTATGAGTTGCATTACAACTTTAGTCAATTCAGCAAGTTGACTTTCAATGTGAGGGGTGCTCACTTCTTTAACCGCCCGTGGTACATCATCATACCATCCATCTTCTTGTGAGGAATGTTTGGTATCTTCAGCTATGGAAGTTATCAAATCTCTGATTTGGGTTGGTGTTTTATCAAGTAAAGCTCCTCCACTAGAGGCATTTATCAAACGCCTTTCTAGTGGTGCTAACCCTTCACAAAAGTATTGAAGTAATTGATGTTCCGAGATGCCATGTTGTGGGCATCGAGCGCATAGCTTCTTGAATCTTTCCCAATAAGTATGCAAAGCTTCTCTTTTTGCTTGTTTGATCCCGATGATCTCCTTGCGTAGAATAAGTGCTTTGACTTCTGGGAAGTACTTGTCTAAAAACAGTTTTGCAAGATCATTCCATGTGTTTACCGACCCCGGTGGTAGGTAATATAACCATTCTTTAGCCGAATCTTGCATAGCAAAGGGGAATGCCCTAAGCTTGATTTGATCTTCAGTAACGTTGTGTGGCTTCATTTCGAAACACACAACATGAAATTCCTTGAGAAACTTATGAGGGTCTTCGTTCTCAAGGCCTCGAAAGAGTGGTAACAAGTGGATGAGACCGGATTTCAACTCAAAGTTCACCATAGCTGGGTAGTTTATGTAGAGGGGTTGTTGGGTAACATCATGGGTTGCCCATTGTCTAAGGGTTTATTCGGCTGGAGCTGCCATGGTTGGTTCGAGTGAGGGTGGTTCTTGATGGGTAGGTGATTGTGGTGGAGTGGTGGTTGTTTGTGAGGGTTGTGGTGATTCGGTGTCGGATTCGGATTCACTTGACAAGGGTCTTTCTTGCCAAATGTCGGTGACTGGAGGTGAAATAATAGGTGTTGGGAAACTTGCTAACTTCATTCGGAGCTTTGCTTGTTTCCTTAACCTCTTTGCGGTTTTCTCTATCTCCGAGTCAATCTCGAGTGGTGTACCTGTATGAAAAGATCTTGGCATAAAATGATTAGAATCGCCGTATCCCCGGAAACGGCGCCAATTTGTTGGGTGTCGAATCCAACAAATAAAATATTATAATGTGAACCTACCGTCACACACACTAAAAATAGTATGAGCGGAAGTAGGGTTCGTGTCCTCAGGGACACGTGTTACTTATTTTATACCAAAAACATTTTAGCACAGTTACTTTGATTGATTATGAACTAAGGAAGATGGGGGTTTTAATTAAAAACTAAAATTAAAAGTAAATTGTAAAAAATAGAAAAAATTCCAGTGAGCCGACACGGCCGTGTCAAAAATGTGAAGGAAATTCCACGCGGCCGTGTTAAGGTTCTGCAGGAAAAATGTAAATTGATATTTTTTTGTATTTTTTTCATTACAAAAAGGGATTACTAAAGACGTTAATTAAATTATGAAATTAATTCAAATATGAAGACTAACGCCAACACTAAGGTAATTTCTTGATTCGATTTGGCTTACGATCATTAACAATTACGGTGCAATGACAATTTTCAATTAATGATTTGTATCGATATTAGACATCACGTCGTTCGGATATCCCCTCTATCTAATGTCCAATCAATCGTAGTTCATTGTTTGGAGCCAACCCGCTACTCTAAGCTCACGCCGTTCGGATCTTAGCGTGCGGGTTGCAACGATAGAAGTATCGATTATAATTAAACACACACGCTGTTCGGTATGCTTAACTAGATTGTGTGATTCTATAACGAGAATGGATTCATAGACAAACTCAAAGCGTTAATTATTCCTTATATCAAAAATCAAAACTTGATTAGGGTTTTAAATCTTGAAGAACTTTATTAAAAAATTAATAAGTTGATCAGGTTTATTAACAATCTAATATATACCGGATTAGATCCGGATTTAAGATCAAGAATCAAACAAACAGACTGTTAAAATAAAAACATCTCATAAAAGCTTTACATAAGTTCAAACTAAAATCAAAGAAATTAAACCGTAATGTTGAAACTAAGAATGCCCTAGCCGGACATGGTGGCTAGGTTATTGAAATAAAAACTTACGAAAACCCAAAAGAAACAAACAATAGCTTCAATGCATTCTTAATTATCCCAGCACATGAATCTTCCACTAGAGTCCAAAAGAGAACTTTTTATTCTTTTTCTCTTGGTTGATTTTTCTGCCTGCAAGATGCCCCTTTTCTTTTCTTTTTGGTCGATCCCCCTCCTTTCTTGCAGCGTTTCCCCTTTTATCTTTTGAGTCATCCTCTTCTTTTCAACCATCTCTCCTCTTTTTTTGGGTTTTAAGTTTGAATGCTTATCACTTTTTTTTCCAGTCATTTAATTATCCTTCAAAACCAAAAATATACAAGAGTAGATTACATCCTACCAAAAATTATTTTATAAATTAAATAAAAGATGCATGCAATTAATGCAAAATATATGCGGAAATGCAACCTAAAATTACTATAATTTATGACTAAAAGTATAACTAACAGGGCTCTTTTTTTCGCCAGTAGTGTTAAATTTTAGTCCGGTAGTGTAAATTTTTAGATTGGTTGCGTAAATTGTTATATAAATATCGAGTTCACCACTTATAAAAAAGTTAAATTCGCCCCCGTCCCCTACGAAAGTGTTCAAGCTCCGTCACTGTCCACCAATGGTCAAAATTCAATGAAGAAAAACAGAGGTTTAACCTGAAAGACTGGAAACAGCCTTTAAAGCTTCTCTTTTACAACTATTGTCATGAATATCCACTTTGATTACAGCTTTCTGCAGTTAATCATGAGTTAGTAACAGTAAAATGGAGACACCCATGAAGAAGTATAGATCGAAATCGAAAGTTATGAAAAGAAAATACTAAATTTGGGTTTCAGACTTTGTTTTTTTGAACTTCAAAAAAACAGAGGTTATATGAAACAAACAAGAAGATTAAACCAATGAAACAGAGGAAGGAAGAAAGTGTAGAAATTGGACCTTGCTTTCTGACATGTTGAATTGAATAAATCAAAGAGAAAATTTGAATTGAAGTTATGGAATACCTGCTAATGGCAATGTGTGATTTATAGTGAAATAGGAGAGTGGACATATTATTAAAATGAGTAGTTATTCCTAATGTTTTTAAAACCGGACCGGTCATTGAATCGGTCGTTTTAACGGTTCACTGGTTGTACTAGATTTAATAATTGGATAACATCATATAATTTTTTTTACTATCAACAATATATAAGTAGTTCGAAAACAAAATATAAAATTATTATATGTTTAAGGATGTATTTAAACTTTTACACAATAACACTCTAGGGATGGTTCTTGAGAAAACCAATAATTATGTGAAAACCAAAAACCAATTACATAATTTATAAATTTTATGTTATTTTAATTGTTAAAAGGGTATTTAAGTATTGTTACATATATGTTGAACATAAATACGAGAATGAAGAGTTTTACGTATATGTAACATTATGTTAATTGAAAAATGGTTACGTATACGTAACCTATATGTGACGTATATGTAAAACCACGCTACGAATTTTCATTTGATCCATACCTTTATTTATATATACACATACACAAATATAAAGGGTAGTGATAAAAATTTATAAGTCATGTGATTGATTTCATTAATTTTCTCTATTTCTCACATAATATTGTGGTTTTTTTAGAATCCCTCCTCTAAAACTCTAATAACTAAAATATGTATCATAAATTACCAAATTAATAAAAAATAGTTTTTGAAAGGAAAAAATAAAAAAATGATATCCGGTCTGAATACCCTGTCCGGTTCACCGGACCGATTGGTAACCAAGCGGTTTAATTGAAAATTGTCAAAATACACATAATCGAACCGGTTCTCAGCCGGACCAATCAGATCGGTCGGTCCGTTCCAGTTTGAAAAGGCTGGTTATTCATAAGGCCAAAACACCTTTCAATTGTTGAAATGCAAAATAATTAAAATAATCAAATTCTAAGAATTGGGTAAACTTTGTCATTTTATGGAAAGGCGTGACACCCAAGTCTTCAAAGAAAAGGATTTAAATAATCAAATTCTAAGAATGGGACGAAGACATGAAAAGTCTTCCACTAGGGAATCTTTTACATCAGCCCACGTGATTTGCTTTGTTATTTGTTGTTAAAACTGTTTTAAGCCGTCGGATCGTGAATACTCATATCTTAAAAAGTATTGAGAAATTATGAGATGATTTAGTGGATATAGTATCTAAGGGGCTTTGCTTAATGGTACTTGGGTGTAATACATCTTATGAGTTCTTAACAGGTTAAAAGTTTCAAATCATGTCATGAACAAATACTCTGGATGTAATAATATATTTAGGGTGTCTGTGAGTTTGTTGTTGGAAAAAGATTACTGGGCAGTTATAGTATGGGCGGAAACATAGACAGGTTAAACGTGTCGGTAAAACGTTGCTGAAATAAGTAATTTATGGTGTGGCTTTGGTTAGGTTGGGTCCGCTCAAAAGGTACCAGCTAGGTCCTAAATTTGACTCCATGCACGGTGCGAGGAAATTCTGTAATTGGTATCTAGATGAATGCAAGAAGGCATGTTGTTGATAAAATGTTGTTCCATACACAGCTCGACATAAGATACATATCGAAAGCTAAAAAATAAGCATGTTGTAATGTTATATTCATAACTAAGCTAGAAACCAGTCTAATACACGGTTAAAAATATAAAAACTATATAATTCATAAATGTATAAATATTTCATATGATTAAGTTACGTATTACTTAACAATGAAAAATGAGAAGTTAAAAAATTTTAAGTTATATAAATATTCGATTACTTTTTGGATAATATAATATACAATTGAACCGGTGTAGAATTAAAAATCAGTTGTTTTAAATTACCAGTAACCCTAAATATATAAATATATCAATAGATGTTATTTTTCTTTTTAACTTTTTTTAAATTGAATCTTATTTGGTTATAAAAGTATGTATAATTCAAAAACAATAAATAATTACACAATTTAGTTGATAAATTATAGTCTATAGCAAAAATGAAAAATGTGAATACGCCAAGTGGACCGCCAGCGTGGAGGAATTTGTTGGCCTAACTTGTTAGCACTAGAGCTAAATTATTGTTTAAAGACATAGTCTCTGTGTTAAAAGAGCATATGACAAATTATATTAAAACTATTGCTTAATGAACCTATAATTATCAACGATGAAAGTTCAAAAGTTCATAATTTAGTTGATTAAGAAAGCTAATATTGGGGCTAGTTCCAAGAAGAGAAAAAAAATGCTAATATTTTTGGTCTTAGGGCACTTTCAAAGGTTTCTCTAAGGACACCAACTTTTGATAATTCGCAAAAAGACCCCCACACTTTTCATCTTTCAACATGTATTTCTCTCAGGTCTCGTACTTATTTCCGTTTCTCCCTATGGCTCTAACCCACCACACCACCTCCGGCTAAAATCAGACAGACCAAACAAAACAAAATCACAATAAATCAAAAGTTAAAGAAAAGGTAGAACAAAAAGATGTTAGTTGCGATGATGCTAGATTTAGGGTCGGTGTGGTCGTCGGTTATGGTGAATGAGGATAGGTAACTGGTGGGTTTTGAGTGGGGACGTTAAGGAACTCAGGGTCTTGAATGGCAATGATGGTAATGCTCGAGCGGGTCGAGTCAGGAGTGGAAACGTTGTATCTAAACAGTTGGGCCTGATTTTTTTAACGGCTTTTAAATACTAGAGGGATTAAAATGTTTATTGTTTTATTACTTACATGCACAACCATATTCAATAAGTCTTTGCCTTAGGTGAAATTTGAAACGATTAGAAAAAAAGTACCACGTTTTGATCCTACTAAGTTCTTCAAATTTTATTTAGAAAGATAGAGGCGGCTCCTATAGGAACACCTCTTCATGTTTATAATTATAAATTTCAAAGGGATAATTACCAATCTAGCCTTAGACTTTCAAATTTAATATATAATTTTTTTTACACTTGTGAATTAACATATATACATAAAGGACATAATTTGTGTACGTATAATGATGTTATTTTAACAAACAATAATAATAATTTTGATTGATCTTTAAAAGTTAACACTTTTATCGTAATAATATATGGTTAACATTTGATATTTACTCATATTATATTTTATGCGATTTAAATTTAAATGAAACGTATAGTAAAATGTAGACAAAAATCATGAAAGGCATTTTAGGAATTTTATTATATATTTTATATACTTTGTATTTCAAAAGTTATAAGATCAAAACCAAAATGGTTTTAAAAACGATCATAGTAATAAATTATTTAAATATAAAAACAAAATTTAACTGAAATGTGAATACGCCGACTGGTTCGCCAGCGTGGAGGAATTTGTTTGCTTAACTGGTTACCACTAGAACTAATTATTGTTTAAAGACATTGTTAATACTTTATACATATTAAAAGAGCATATGACAAATTATATTAGATTATATCAACACTATTGTTTTATGAACCTGTAATTATCAACGATGAAAGGTCAAATCTGCATACTATAACTTTTTCGAACGATCTGCATACTATATATTATAAATCCTGGTGTTGGAAATTCGTAAGACACATAAAGGTTTCTAGAAGGACACCAACTTTTGATAATTCACAAAATGGCCCCCTCACATTCATCTTTCAACTCGTATTTCTATGTGGTTTCATATTTATTTTCATTTCTCTATTTGACTCAAACCCATCATACCACATCAGAATAAAATCTGACAAGCCAGACAAAACAAATCACGGTGAATCAAAACTCAAAGAAATCTAGAAAATGTAAATAAAAAGATGCTAGTTGCGATGATGCTAGATTTAAGAGTAAGCGATGCACCGCCTCCGGTTCAAATATGGAAAATGGCCAAATGGGTGTGGGTTGTGAACTTGATCTTGGTGGTCAGCCTCCGGTCATACACCAATGTTGATCTTGGTGAGAGCTGCCATAGTTTATTTCTCCGAAGAACCATAGGGAGGGTGGTCGGCATCCCTTTACTCATAAACAAATAAACTAAAAAAAGCTTTAATAGAGAAGGTTTTGATGAAAATTTCAAACCGAACTAACTAAACTTTCAACAAATGACAAGTCAAACTAGTCATGTTAATTGGGTCGAGCGGACAGGCTAAAACAGTTTGGTTTGACGCTTTAGGGGATTTGAACGGTTTTTCTAAGTATAAAAATTTGAAATTAATAAAAATAGTTTATAAATATTATACATACACATAAGTACATATTTAAAATTCAAATAATAATAATAAACATAAACAACGGCTTTCAAAATACAAAAGTTGAACCGAATGTTAAACACCGTTTCAAACCTATAAACTGTAAACTTAAAAGTTTAAATCTCAAATTGTCTAAATCTGCCAACTTACTTCATCATAAACAGTTGGGCCAGTTTTAACGGTTTGTAAATAATATAAGGATTAAAATGTTTATTGTTTTGATCCCACTGATTTCTTCAATATTTATACAGAAAGATAGAGGCGTCTTCTATCGGAATACCTCTTGATGTTTATAATATTTGGGATAACTAATTTATATATCTATCATTTTGTTTTTAGATGGAAACTAGTTTTATAACCGCGCGTTGCGGCGGTTACGTAAAACTGGAAAAATTTATATTGAAAAGTTGTCTCGTATCCTCTTGTTGAGAAGGTGTTGCTGATTACATAACTTAATATAAGAAAAACCTTACCTTAGCGCATTAACGCCCCCAAGCATTGCGACAGGTCGTTGATAAAATCAGAATTTTATATAAATATAAATCATAAAAAAAGTTCACGTTGATATTTGATTATATTCATTTGATCCATTGGACATAATAATATGGATATAATAAAACTAATAATAATACCAAGGAAAGCAGGGGGAAGTTTACTTGGGGCCGGGGAAGGAGGGGCTGTTTTTCGCTTAGAAATGTAAATTTATGTGTATTTTGTTCGAGAATTTTATGCGTATTAAGTTTGTCCCAAATTTGAGTTGATAAAATTTGACTCTGCAGTTCGTATGTAGAAAGATTGTTGCACCCATTCACATCCCTTGGTATTGCACATACGTGCTCCAGATAAAAACATACATAAGATGATACATCAAACAATCATTATGTACAACTATACAAAGCACATATTACAACAGCAAATGCATAAACCAGTTACAAATTAGTATTATATTATATTACTTTAGCAAATCACAAGTTTGAATTTCCTATTAACTTAAAAGAAATAAGAGGGATCGAGTTCGAGCTCTTCTCACTTAGAACTTTATTTTTAAGATTCGAACAAATACATCTATTATTACTCTTTTTAATATATAATTTTTCTTTTACTTCTAGTATGTTTTTAGTGGTATAAGACTACCTTCGTCGATTCAAATAATCACAAGTAGCTTTCGGCTGCTGCCGGGTCACAAGGAAGCAAAGAATACCCTTGGCAAATGATTGTTTTGAAGGATCCATCCTGTACAAAACGTCAGATCCCAAAAGCAAACTTTGAACAAAATTTACATATCATGATGAATATTTTTCTTTTTTACCACCTCATTATTTTTGTTGGTGTTCATTTTTTTATCTTTATGTTTTTCACTTTTAGCATATATCAAATATAGCATTACAACGTATCTATTTTCATCCATGTTTTAGTGTAATAATTATTCAACACGGGATTGTGTGTTGTAGTGTAAGATCATCAGATCACGAAATGTATAAGCTATCAAAATTTGCAAGCACTTAAGTTTGTTAACGTTTTTTTATAGTTACAACGTGCTTATTTTTATCCATGTTTCGACGTAAAATTTTTTTAATGACTTTGTTTATTTACATAAAGCTCTAAATAATATCAATACTTTCGTTGTCACGCACGGGTTTGTGATGTTTTTCTATATTTATATAGTTTCAAATGTTATTAGTGGCGGTTAGGTGTTGTTTTTCTTATGTAGGGTTATGTATGTCACAAAACCCCTTCAACGTGTGTATTTGCGATGACGTTTTAATGTTAGTTTTTTTAGGTTTTACGGCCCCGTCGCAGTGTAGTGTTTATAAGGCCTCAAATATTATCAACAACATTTAGAATTTGTTTTTCTTATATAAAATTATGTATTTTATCAATGACACCTTTATCTTCGCAAAATAATTCCAACCATTGATTTAAGATATGGACGGTTCAAATTAAATGTGAAATAACCACGCATGGAATTATGGTTGGATGGGTAAATTCGGAAATAGCCTACAATTGTTGATTTTTTTTTAATTCCCCCAGTTTTTATAAACATGTATAACCTTTCGATACGACGTTA
This sequence comes from Flaveria ramosissima, assembly GCA_025215565.1. Classification (NCBI taxonomy): domain Eukaryota; kingdom Viridiplantae; phylum Streptophyta; class Magnoliopsida; order Asterales; family Asteraceae; genus Flaveria; species Flaveria ramosissima. The sequence goes on along the minus strand of CM046031.1, from coordinate 57,789,662 downwards.
TTTTTTTATGAAAATATTTACACCATAAAATCAAACATTTTATTCTCTTTAATTTGAGTACAGTATTGCTATATTTAAAAAAAATAAAACTTTTTTTAAAAACGTCTATGTGTTTTGTGTATAGCTTCAATGATTATTAACTGCATAATTATGAACATAACTTCCGTAATTATCATATAACTTGCGTATCTATAAATATAACTTGCATAATTATTTTTTATAATGTGAGTAATTTTACTTTCCGTAATAATAGATATAACTTGCGTAATTATGACGCGGACGAACTACCCCAACATCAAAAAACACGTGTCACGCCTTGGTGACTTGGTATGCTTCGCACGAAATTACACTTTGTATAGTAATCGGCCCCTTCAATCTTACTATATTATAGAAGTTTTTAAATATTTTGTTTTTCATTATAACTTTTAATATATTTTTTTTTTATTCGTTATAAGTTTTATTTTTATTTATGTTTTAATTTTTATTTAAAATATCTACGTAAATGTTTCATTAATATAAAACTATCAAGTCAATATACATACATCAACTTTTTGACTTATAAATGAAATTTATTTTCATAACTTCTGATATACAATGTTTTACGGATTTAAATGTTTCTTTGGGACAAGTGTATTCTACATATGTTTGGATATGAATTCTAATAAAAATCAAACCATGTCAACGCCCAACAGACCTCACTCTAAATTACAATTTAAAACCGCAATGCGCACGGGTAAAAATGCGCAATTGTTTAAAAGTGCAAAGGGTAGTTTTATTAGAACTTCATGCAACCCTAAACAACACACACACACATACACACACACACACATATATATATATATATATTATATATATATATATATATATGTATATGTATATATATGTATATATATGTATTATATATATACATATATATGATGTGTGTGTGAAATTTTGTAGCGTGCAAGTAGTGTGCTAAGTGTGTGTGAGTGACAATATCATACTTTGTGGCTTTTAGCTACAGTGATTATTTATAAGTTTTAGATTAGTCATTAAAATTTGGTTTTTTTATAAAAAGGTCCTTCACATGTGTGTGTATCTACACACAAAGAGAGAGAAAGAGAGAAACCCATCATGTGAGAGAGAGGGAGAGGGGAGATATATAGGAGATTGGGACTTTAGGAGGTGAAACTTCCGGTGAAGTGAGTCATCCAACGACCCAAAACAAGCGGCTAAAGAGGCAGCAATGGTAATTCGGTTCTTAAGGCGACGACAATCGTTTCAGGCGGTAGGGATTGACAGGTTCCAGCAGTTTAATAATCGATGACATGGGGTTTAATGTTAGGTCAATGGCTAAATAACATAGAACGATTGCTATTCGCAGTGGTTAGATCTATGACCAGGTTCACCATTAACATTGTCATACATGATATATCTAGCTCCAATACCTTCATCTCCTCTCCTCTGTACATCAAGTTCAAGTTGTTGCAATCCAAAAACCCTAAGTTAAGATGGAGATGAAGATGAAGATCTAAAGCGAGGACCAAGATTCCATTGCAATCTGTCGTCAAGAGATCCTTAGTCGCATGGTGCGCGATGGTTATGAAGAGGAAGAAAATGGTGAAAACATGTAAAACCGATCTCAAAGGACGAAGGAAGAAACGTGTGTATATATAATATATATATATATATATATAATATATATATATATATATATATGATATATATATATATATCTATATATATATATACGTATATATATCCATATATATATATATACGTATATATATATATATATACATACGTATATATATATATATATATACATACGTATATATATATATATATACATCCTTACTATATAATATACTATATCTCTATCGCGTATACTCTATCTCTCTCTCTCTATATATCTCTCTACTCTCTCCTCTCCCTCCGTCTATCTCTATCTCCCTCCGTATCTATCTCTCATCCACCCTATCTATCATATCCTCTCCCATCCGTCTCTCTCTCTATCTCTCTCCCTACGTCTCTCTATCTCTATCTCTCTCTCTCTCTCCCTCCGTCT